>OY744477.1:177725776-177895776 GCA_963556175.1 Tipula confusa
GCTGATATCAACTCTAAGCTTAAAACTGTTGCAACAACTTCAACTATAAAGGCAGCAGATCACTTCGCTATTGAAAAAACACCGATAGCAGCAACAACCGAGCTATCAGAGCTGAATGATTTGGATCCAGCCAGCACAACTATGGCATCAAAAAATCTTGTATCCAAGTTCACAATCCCGATAATTCAAAGCAACAACGATGATCCAACATTTGCATCTGCAATTAGGATATTGCATGACATCGTCACGGAAATCCTACATGCAATAAAGAATTTAGGAGTCGACATTGCGAACTGGTGTGCTTGGTTAGTACCATTTTTTAACGAAAAAATTGAACAGCGAAACTCTCGTTTTTGGAACAACGTTATCAAGTGCTTGAAACCTTACGACAACCGAAATTAACGCCGGCAAATGATTGCCATCGCCATAAACAACAAGCATTCAGTGCAACAATAATACAAAATCAATCATGTACCTTGTGTTCGGGCAATAATAATTTAGAATTCTGCCATAAGTTTAACAAAATGACTCACAAAGAACGAATGCAGCTTATCAACTTGCATGACCTTTGCAGAAGGTGTCAAACAAGGTGAAAAGAATGCAATGACAATCTACTTCATACAAAGCAGCCTACAACTTCCAAGAAGCATTTTAACCAACAGTACGATGAAAACGCATGAGACAACAATTTTGGCAATCGCCCTTGTCAAGACCACAAGGTTTGATGGAAGGGAACATCTTTTAAGATTGCTGATCGACACCGGCTCACAAACGTCATTCATAACAACAGAAGCCAAACAACTTTTATATCTATTAGGTCGTAAAATCAGTGCCAAGGTCCATGGTGTAGGCGGACAGGTTGCTGGCATAGCTTTAAGAATAAGCTTCAATTCTTGCTGCTGAGACCAAATTATTTTTGTTTTTACTTAAATTCGAGCTGTTTCAAAATCAAAAAAACAAAATCTATGATAGTGGTCTGATGGGGGTCAATGATACCTCTAAGAATAGGTTTTTTGCATGCAAATCACGATATGTATTTTGCATGATGACCAACATCACTATAACAAGAAAGTTGCTAGGAACCAAACCATTAGACCTTACCTTACCTAAATTACAGAATGACAGAAGTGCAAGAAACCTACTGAGGAATCATTGCTAACTGGGATTATCTATTTTATTATCTTGTTACCGACCAGTTTCATGCAATGTCAGTTTGATTGGTCTTTGGACCATTTTATTATAGCGTAGCAAGCGCAAAGTGGATTTTTTTAACCACAGGTTAGGTAATTATGGAAGGAAGGTAAATTTCACAGGATTCCACTATTCAACAAATTTTACAACTGTTTTGGCCACATAACAAAAATAAAAATTCACCAATCACTTTCTGTAGACACAACTTTCTAAATTACTTTAATCAACGCCTGATGAAGGGTTACCGCTCTTCACTAATAGAAAGATATATAATAATGATTGACACTAGTTTCTTTTCCAATACATATAATAAGAACTAATATAATTATAATTTATTGTATTCAGCACAACTTGAACATAAACTCTTTAAATGATGAAGGTGAAATATGGTGAAACAAGTGTTTCTTTTTTTAATTGATCTAAGATATTTTATATTTATTGATTTCAAATTCTAAGTAGGAAAATATTTATATGTTCCCTTTTGCCATAGCTTTAATACTAACTTTTGAGTTTTGATTGAAACCACCGTGACCGAAATCATAAATTTTTATATAAATTTGATACATTTAATTCAATTATTGGATTTAATTAATCGATACAATGTATTACAAATATATACAAGCGATAAACCATAATGTGTGAATTATATCTGGACTCCTTCGAAAATCATTACAACACTATTGCACGATGATGGGGGCCAGTTGCAAAATTCGTCTAACGCGTATTTATGAATCCATGCAACATAATAACGTCATTGTTTTGCGAAAAACTACTTATAAATCTATGAATCATCGGACAAAGCAGTACATTTTTATTTCATAGTTTTGCCATTTTTAATTCTTTTCATACATGCTGCGGTGTAATAAATGAAGTGTTGTTGTTGGTTATATATTCAAGAATTTCAAAAATGTAAGTTTGCGAAATACGAGAAAATAAATAAATAAAAAAAAAAATTAAAGGCATCCGATATACTTAAGCGCATATACTCGTATATAATTTGCAATTTGTACATTTAGTTGTAAGATTTGTGATTGATTATTTTGCATTTAAATCAATGGAAAATGATTCAAATAAATTATAATTGAATGTGAAAAATACAAAATGTAGACTTACATTATTGTATAAGAGGACAGATAAGAAAATTGTTTGTTGGGTGTGTCGCCCAGTTACTTATAGACATTGTGTAGTACAATATATATACGAACGTAAGTTGTTGTCGCCAAAAAATCAATGAATGGAACAGAAAATTGAATCCAATATACGTACATAGTTTATTTAATAAATAATACATATATGTATATACATAGTTCAGTGCTGTGATCTGTAACAAAAAATATGTGAATAGCCAATTGGATGCTTAAACCACTTAACAACTATTTCAATAAGATTTTGAAATTTAAGTCATTTTTACAATAATCTGGATTATCTCATGGAATCTATACTGGAGCTCTAATATAGGTTGGTACTCTCAACACGTACTAACCTAATGCTCTTTACTCATCCACGATCTCGTAATTTATAAGAGACGGTCTTAGATGCCGAGTGGCGAAGTCCTAAATTCATACCTCCTTGCGGTGCTCCCTATGGGTCACGATAAATGAATCAGGCGGTGTAGTGGAGACGAGCAGGGGAAATTCTGTTTATAGTCATGGACACTACATGTCAGGGCGAGTCATTGGCGCCTAAAAACCAATACCAAATCAGCGTCTGTTCTCCAGGTTAGGTGCGGCTGAGGCGGGTGTCTGTCCTTGTATCAAGCGGCTTGATATATAAATGTGTTCAAGGTAGGACGTGATGCCTTTAGATTTTATCCAGTACGTGGCCGACACACGTAACAAGCGTTAAATTTATTAAACTTATGAGATGAGGAAGTCATCAATAACATACCGCACCACGACATTAAAATCATCGTGGGCGACTTTAACGCAAAAATCGGTAGGAGTGCCGAAAATACATCGTACATCGGTCCTAACATCTTGCACCTAACTAGTAACAACGCCCAACAAGTCACCGACCTGGCCAAAATGTACAACTTAGTTATATCAAGTACGTTTTTTCCACACAAGAGAATCCACAAAGTGACGTGGAGATCGAATGATGGAAGAACGGAAAACGAAATCGATCACGTCATGGTGTTCTAAGAGACACTCCATCAGCATATCCGACGTCAGATCTTACAGAGGTGCAGACATAGACAGCGATCATGTGCTCGTCATATTTAAGTACAAGTGCAAACTGTCTTCTACATTCAACAGACAAGCACAATAACCACCGCGGCGCAAAGTTCCATCTCAAGAAGGCCTCCGAAGTCCCGCAATGTTTGGTTCGATGATCAATGCCGAAGGGTCGTCGAAAATAAACGAAAGCTTCGTGAAAAATGGTTGGCTCGCAACACTAGAAGCACTCTAGCAGAATATCTCCGCGCTAGGAAAGCTATACGACTAAATACCTTCGACAAAAGAAGCGCGATCATATGAGATCAAGGAACTGGTTTGCTAACGCCAGAAAACTAACTAAAGACTTCCACCCAAGAAGTACAGCCATCAAAGACGGAAATGGAGAGCTGAGAACAAACGTGGCTGATGTTCTCTCAGTATGGCAAACCTACTTTCAAAATCTGCTAAATTGGAACGACGAAGTGACTTCCATTAGAGCAATAGCTCCTCCAGATGAAGAAGTCCTTGTTGAATATCCCAAAATAGAGGAAGTAGATGCAGCTATTAGTAGATTAAAAAATTAAAAGGCACCCGGTCTCGACGGAATTTCAAATTCTTAGGTATGCAGATGATATCGTGGTTCTTGTTCGAAGACCTAGCGATATCAAGGACAGTTTCATACAGCTCGACCGCTGCGCAAGAAGACTTGGTTTGGAGGTGAACATCAGCAAAACAAAATTGTCGACACCCAGGAACATCTCCATGGTAAATCTCGGAATTGGCGACCATAACTTTGATAGCGTTGAAAACTTTAAATACCTCGGGTCAGTTATAACATCGTGGAATGATATGCAGGCAGAAATAAAAGCCCGAATCGCTGCTGGACAACGATTTTTCTACGCCCAATCGAAATTATTGCGATCTAAACATATGACGCAGTCGCGCAAGCTCGCACTTTATAAAACACTCATAAGACCTGTGCTGGCTTTCGGAAGCGAGAGCTGGACCATGACCTCTACCGATTGTAGATTGTTTTATCTACCTTCGAAAGGAAGATCATTCGCTCAATCTCTGGTCCAATCAAAGTCGTGGACAACGAATATCGGATTCGTATGAACCACGAGATAAGGCAACTTTTTGGAGGCTGCGATATTATCGGATTCGTCAAATCCAATCGAGTTAGATGGCTCGGCCACATTACACGATCTCTACAACAACCAATAAAGTGTTCCATCAACAACCAGCCGGTGTTCGTCATAGAGGAAGACCCCGATTGCGCTGGTGTGACGACGTCGAACAAGATGTATATACATGCATTAGGATGTCGAAACTGGAGGACGGGAGCGATGAACTGAGATGGATGGAGGACCTTGGTGTGAGCGGCAAAATCCCTTCATGGGATGTGAAAGCCAGAGAGAGAGAGAGGTTTTTGATGAAGAAGAACTAGTAAGAGAAACTAATTGGGTATTAAAAGAGAAAAGGAAAGCGGAGTCGTCTCCGGAAAGTGGAGATTCAACAAAACTTCCTCCTAAACACTGATGAAAGTATCTGGAATAAGCCAGGTAAACCTAAACAAAAGGCACCGCCACCAATTACTATTATTGGCATATCCAATTATGCTTACAATAATGAAATCAGTCATTGATAAAGAATACGGAATTGCATCATTTAACAATGATATGGTATGATTCTCAGACGTATTGAGCTTTTGCTACAAAGCTAAATTAAAATTATGGTTAGGGGCCTCCATCAAACTTGTTCAAAGGAGGATATAATAGAAGATCTAATAGGCAAGGGATTAAAAATTTAAGATGCAGTAAATATCCTATCCCAAACATGAGAGTCAGAATAGAACCAATGAGAAAATCAACTGGCCAAATCTCTCAAAGTAAAAAATGCTAAGGTTATAACTACACCCAGAAATATTGTAGACGAGAGCCTAGATGTGTCAGATGTGCTGGGTCACATCTGACACATGACCACACCGCCAAAGCAAGGCCTTTAAGTAAAAATATTGCAGCAAAATGCATAAACTGTAAAGGGCAGCATACTGCAAATGAAAGCCCACTATAAATCAACAATAACTTAAGCTCAAAAAAATCTCCTGGCTATGATCAAATTACACGAATAATAGTTAAAGCACTACCTTAGAAGGGATTACGAAAGCTACTTCAAATAATTAATGCAGTGTTCAGACTTAACTATTTTCCATACAAATGGAAAGTAATAATGTTACCAAAACCAAGCAAACCACCTAACGAGAAAAAATCGTATAAGCCGATTTCTTTGCTTCCAACTATTTCTAAATTTTTCGCTGCTTAAGAGACACGAATTAATCATAGAACAAAGAGATCTGAATCATCCCCATCAATTCGGCTTCCAAGTGGAATATTCGACTATGGTACAGGTTCACAGAATCATAGACACAATTGAAGATGCACTGGAAAGCAAAAAAATATAAAAATAAATACTCTTCATTGACGAAAATAACAGCAGGAGACCCACAAGGTAGTGTGTTACGTCCAATTCTGTACATCCTATACACAAGAGATTTGCCAAATACAGATGAAACTCACATAGCAACATTTGCTGGCATTGCAATCTTAGCAATTGGTAATAATGTAGCAACGAAATGTAATCAAACAAGCAACGAGAAAAATGCAAAGAACCTCTAACATATCCAGTAACTGGACAAAGATATGGCGAATCCAGCTAAATGAAAGCAAATCAATTCATGTTAACTTCATTAACAAAAAATATAACTGGATACCAATGGAAATCAACCCACAGCAAGTTACACATGCAAATACATCCCAAATATCTAGGCATGACACTTGACGCTAAGCTTAAGTGGAAAGTACATGTCAAAAAGAAAATTAAAGATTCGCCGTATGATGGATAAAACCAATTTAGCTAGACGTCTCCTAAGAATAAAATAAACTAATTCGGGACTAACCAATCGCAAATGAACCCTCGCAAATGAGATTTAAAGTAATCTGGTAAACTTTATATTGTTACTGTGAAAATATTTTAAGACATATGTAATATGTGTACCATAATCTTTAATGATAAGATCAAAACTATGTCTGTATTAAGCATACTAATGTTATACTACTACATATAACTTAGTAGATAACAGAACTATAATAAAAAAAGAATCTGAACTTTTAACCAACCAACCTGCCAAACCACAACATACAGCTACAATATGAATAATATTTTCTCCACAAACATATATTAAAAATGTCGCGTCTAATAAGTATGTATTTCCCAACAGGTAAAACAGCTTATCAAAAAATAAACAAAAACTTTAAACTAAAAAAAAAATTATTTAAATTTTCTACATAATGTTATCATACACCATATAGTATAGATAACATGTAAGTATGTATGTCGAAAAAACAAAACTAAATCGACATAACTAGACACCTGTACGATCTTCTTATAGTCGTCTTCAAAATTGCTAAGTGTAAGTTATTTATAGGCATAAAATCGTTTGACCTACAATATGTCTTGACTGTAAACTAGCTTGCCTACAAACTAAAGCCAATCAAACACAAAATTCTGTGTAATATTGATCACATGATGAATAAATTATATTACAAACTACTTTCAAGTACATTCTGCTTAGTGCATATCGAATGCAATATTCTAAGTCTTGAACCATAAACGAGTCAAATATCTTATGTGATTTTATATTTTTATGCTTACTAAGAAATATGTAAACTAATTTTAAAGTTCTTGTACAAAAGTTCAGAGTTTAGAAAGTATCTTGTCCGCACGAGAAAGGCATTAATCCATTGAAATCATTACATACAATTGTAGGCATAGTTTTATGTTTTTTGTTGTGTTTTTTTTTTTACAAAACATCATTTGTTCATAAACAAAATATGAAATTATATATAAATACATAAATAAATACGAGACAATATTTTAAACCGTTTTAAGCTGGTCGATGAACTTTAATACGCGCATATATTTTACATAATTAGTAAATGATAGCAAGCAACAAAAGTAGGCAGCAGCAGCAACTACAACATTGGTATATAATAAAACGGAGAACTGAGAAATTTGATTTTATTGCTACTATCACTAATTTAGAATGCTATTTAGCGATAAGATTAGTTTTGAGAGTAGAGTTGGTCCCGAGCAATGCCAAGTTGTTTTCTCTGCCCTTTTACATTATCAAGAAAGATTACATTATCGAGAAATCGTTAATTACTATATCAATGTGTTTGGGGCTTTATACCATGTTTATAGTGGTTCTCCCAAATGCCATCAGGCATCTTTTATACTCAACCGTATAATAGCAACTTGGCACATCTTTCAAATTGACCTTGTCTTTCGAAAACTAAAACTTCTTCAGAACCGCACGGAATAACGAAATGGCTTTTGCTAGAAAAATCGCTAAGCAATTGAGTTCAAACGTTTTTAATGAAGCTCCATATAGCTCTTTACCTTTACACTAAGATAAATTTAAAAAAAAAAAATAGGCAGAGCAATTATTAAAGCTCATCTTGCCGACCCAACGTCTACCACTATCCTTGCTAATACCAGTCAGCAAAAGATGTTCAAGGTGTGATCGAACCCGGTGGCATGTATTAGTAACAGTAAAAGGATAGCTAGATTCTACCGCTTGTCTAGAGTGACAGGCTCTGCTACAATAAAGTATGACGCTACAAAGTGCAAAAAAAAAACACACCTATATACATATTATTCTTATAAACGACAAAAACTACTTCTGCACTGTATGAGACAACACAGACACACACACACAAACAAATCTAGTACGGAATTTACCAATTATCTAATCTAAATGTACAAGCAAAATAATAAAAGTGAAATGTAATTACGAAAATTATGCTACGAGCAAAATATATGCATAAAACATTATGTGCAACAAATTGATGCATACATATATAAAGTTAAAAAACATAATTAAGTAACGCATGCGTAATTTTATGTAATACCAACACACAAATTCGTTTACTAATACAACAACACAAATGAAAAACAAGAAATGTTTGTACCAAAAAAAAAAAAAAAAAACAACAAAACAAAAGAAATACAACAACTAAATAAAATGCTGATGGGCTGGATTGGTGGACACGAAAGTTGAAACAGGATGCATCCTTTCAATGCACATCATATTATTTGGATATTAAGAAGATTAATAACACTAAATCTCGTAATAGTTTTAACTTGAGACGTATCATGTAGTAAATAGTATATTGGTGTGGTAAATTAAAGAACATTTACAACAATTGCACTGAATAAATTAAAAAAAAATAAAAATTATTAATTCAATTTTTAGTTATGCTACCTGCCACATGATGAAACACAATTTTTTTTTATTACCTACAACATAACAAAAACCTTAAAACAAATGCTTTTAGTAAATTTATAAATTAAATCCTAAATCTAATTCATTTTTACCAAAGCAATACACTTACAGAAAATGAAATTAAAATAACGTTACCTTAATTTTTTGTGTCTATTTTACAATAAAACCATAAGTAAAAAACGAATATGACTAATAAGAAGAAGACGTAAATCCAGTTATAGTAAAGACAACAACGTATATTTTAACACGAACTCGAAAATATACTGTTATCTTTGTTTCACATTCACAATTTGTATGTACAATTATATTTTATTCACTGCGCTTGTCTCACTTACACAAAAAAAAAAAAAAAAAAAAACTTTATTTCATCTTTTTTTTTTTTTTTAGTTGCAATTTAAATTATCAAATTAAATCACAATTATTTATATATTAATATAATATTTTATTAATCACAATTACGTATATAAATTTTAATAATATTTTTTGTAAATTTATTTAATTAATTCACATTTCTTATTTATAAAAATATAAAACACACAACATTACCACATATCATAAGCAACTTAACTGATCTGATCACCACCTTGAAATTCTTAAGTAAACTAACTAGCCTGACACAAACGGCGTAGCGATCTGTAAAATGCGACTGTGACTTAATACGCTGAACTGCTTAATAGCTATATTTCTCCAGCACACACAACATTGTTTTATTCGGGGTGATTGAATCGCGTGACTTTTATTTTTAACATATTGATTTAGTTTAGGTTTTATTAGTTGTGACGATATAAACAAACAAATGAAAAAAATCGAATAGTAAATAAATTTGTATGGTTTGAATTATACGCATGTGAAATTTGAATGTTATTTAAGCAAAGAAATGAACCATTTTAGTTATAGTACATGAAAACATCTACATTTAGGCGAATATTTTTTTTGAATACATTTTCATTATAGTCGAAGATAAGTAAACTATTTTTTACATTGCAGCTCGTGTAAAAAGCATGCAGGTGCCTCGACCATAGGGGTTTTAAAATTATAATAAACCTGTAGAATTGGGCCTCAATAATATAACGTACTTTTAATACTGAAAAAATTTGAACGGCAATCGCTTTTTATGGGTCCATGCTGTTCCCGTTTCTCTGATAATATCTTGAATAACGGCATTATATTGAAATTACCGAAAATATTAAAATTTACTTACCGCCAAAGCTTAGTTTTAAGTGTATCGTCAACGCAATCAGTTCAAAATGTTGTCATTTTATATTTGGCTATATTGGATTTTACTTTTTTGCTTACCACGGATCTTAGGATTTACCATACAGCACACAACCACAACTGTGCAGCCACAAACTAGTGATAGCATAAATTTTAACAATAAATGTGAATCGTGTTCGATTGGTATAAAATGTGTGCCCCATATTCAGTGTCCCGTTCACATGAACCTACCAAAAACGGAACACCTACCGTTATGCGAATTAAAATCGGGTGGCCATGGCTTATGTTGCACCGAATCAGAAAAGAATATTACATCGTCATTTCGTACGATACATCATAGTAGAGGTAATGTAATGAAAAAAATTCGTGCCGTTGTATTCGATGCACGTCAGAAATTTAGTGATATGGTTAAAGTTGAGCATGAAATACCGTACAAATTACATCACGGCGTACCAGAATTCACTCATAATATGGTATTTCGATCACCGGATAATTTCGACGATATGAAAATGATCGGTGTCTCGTATTTAGCCATTGAAGAGGCGTTGGCAACGCAACTTTACAAGGAGCGGGAAAATATACCGAAAGATGAATTTTTATTTGGACACATCGATACGACATTCGATGGTACCGTTTTTGAGCATACATGTGATAATCGTATTCAATGTCATGATCCGAATTTAAAATACAGAACCGAGGATGGAACGTGTAATAATTTAATACCCGAAAATACAATGTGGGGATCATCGGGATATCCAATGCAGAGATTACTACCGCCTGCATATGAAGATGGAATTTGGGCACCCAGACTTACATCGGTAACAGGTGCTCCACTAAAAAGTTCACGATATGTATCTCGAAAAATATTCACTCATATCGAAATTCCACACCGTTCTCTCAACCTACTCTTCATGCAGTTTGGACAATTTATATCGCACGATATCGTCCAGTCGTCAAATATCAAACAAACTAATGGTCAAGGAATAACATGCTGTACCGAAGATGGATCCAGTGTTCTTCCACCACACATGTTACACTTTGCATGCCTTCCAATCACGATCGACGATTCAGATCAATTTTACAACCGATTTAACCAGCGTTGTATGAATTTCATTCGATCATCGATTGCCCCGCAAGATCATTGCCGAATGAGCTATGCGAAGCAAATTTCAAAAGTAACACATTTTATCGATGGATCAATGATATATGGATCGAATGCTAAAACTGTGGCCGATGTTCGATTATTTCGTTTCGGCCGGCTTCAAATGTTTTTCGATTTTGATCGATATCTACTTCCAATTACTAAAGAAGATAATGCATGTGAACAGCTCGATCGTTCCGGGTCTTGCTACTTTGCCGGCGACGGTAGGGTTAATCAAATTTTTTCACTAACCGCAATGCATACAATATTTGCGCGGGAACATAACCGCATTGCGCATGTTTTAGGCCAGCTAAATCCTCATTGGTCGGATAATATCGTATTCCTGGAAACAAGGCGGATTATGATTGCAGTACTGCAAATCATACTTTATAAAGAATTTTTGCCGCTACTGATTGGAAACGAAGCCATGGAGAAATTTAACCTTAGGCTGCAAACACGTGGATATTCCTCGGACTATGATTCTCATGTAAATCCATCGATCACGAATGAATTTTCGGTAGCTGCATTTCGTATGGGACACTCACTTGTAGATGGCAAATTTCAGTAACTTTATTATCATTTTATCTCATAGTTTTAAAACTAATCTAACGTTTTTTTACACAGTATCAAACACGGCCACAATTTGGATGAGGTAATAATGCTTCCAGAAACATTTTTTAAGCCATCTCGATTACGTCAACATGATTTTCTCGACAAGTTAATTCACACATTGCTCAATCAACCACTACAGAAGGCTGATGTTTCAGTAACCCCAGGGCTAATGGGTTATTTATTTCGAAATAATTTACCATTTGGGCTAGATCTAGCTGCAATAAATATTCAGCGTGGTCGAGATCACGCGATTCGCACATATAACGATTATCTAGAACTTAGAGGTTTAAGTCGAGTAAAAACTTTTACAGAGTTTGGGCCATATGGACAACCATTATCAGAAGTATATGATCATGTCGACGATTTAGATTTATGGGTTGGTGGATTACTTGAGGAACCATATGAAGACGCACTCCTGGGACCAACATTTATCGATATAATTGGTGATCAATTTTCTCGATTACGCCGAGGTGATCGTTATTTTCATGAACATGATCCAACCACGAATCCCGGACATTTTACCTTACTTCAGTTAAACGAGCTACGTCGAGTCACGTTGGCACGAATTATCTGTGACAATATGGATCAATATTTTGAGGATAAAATTTCGATTGAAGCGTTCAAACTTTTGGAACCAAAAATGTCGTGTTCCAGTGATAAAATCGCTCAGATCAATTTTGCATCATGGAAGGACTAAAAACTGGACGCCAATAAATTCTAATAGATTAATATTTTATTTTAGTGGTCTGCCATTTGTTAACTAATATCTCCAGCATGAATTGAATAAATGCAATGAGTAGGCCAATTCCTAAAGCCATAAAAGCGCCCTGGAGGTGATAAAATGTTAAAACTTTTTTATTATGTAGCTTTTGCGACGATTCCAATTTATTTGTTGATTCGATATTTTGTAGGGAGGCATCGTGTATAATTTGTTGAGTCCAAAAATCGACCAGGCCAGCTTGTACAATCTGAAGGAGTATTCCATCGATACGAGGTAAAAGTGGATGGCCTTTTATCATTAGCATTTCAACTGGAGATGTTACAATATCGTTATGAAAAGCTTTTATTAACGAATTTCCAGATTGATCCTTGTATTTACGTTCGATGAATTCAAAATATTGGCGACTGATGGCCATAGCAAAATCTCGTTTTGTCGCAATACGATCGAGACAGCTAGATGCCGTAACACAAAGTTTATAATTTTTTATCAATATATCATCGGTATAATCGCTGGTGGATGCGTGCTTCTGAAAATATCGGGTAGTCGATAATTGCATCCCGTACTCGATCCTCGATGCTACGATATCATTAAAGCTGGACATTCCCTGATTGTATATCGGTGTAGTTAACATACATATCAGAGAAGTGGTATATGCAGTACACCAGTGCATACAGTACAGAAGCCAAAGCAACAAAAATAATTTTATCTTAGCAGTTTTCGGAAACGTGGGTGATCCACTTCCACACATTATCCTCCAAATTATAAGAAATGTTCCATAAAAATGGCAAAATTTTGTATGCTCCAATTTTTTGTTCGATGACATCCCTAGTAAACATGTTACAATTGAAACGACCACATATATAAAAAAACTGGCAATCCAGGCCTGCGGTTGAAAAATTTCGACTAGACTTTGCCATTGCGGTACTAGGTCTGGTGTTGGCACTACCCATGTAGTTTTATCTTGAGTATACTGAATGCTAAAATCAAAATTATCGTGAAACACTTTACTTGGTGTGAATGTAGCGAATGCAATTTCCACATCTTTACGCATTAGCATTGCAATCAATCCGGTGCCATTATGTTCAATGGTACCCCAATTTTCCATATCTTTAGAACTGTTAAATTTAATTGTGAAATTAGCATGTGTCGCTATCGTTTTTATTATGTTAACTTCGACACCGTTCTCAAATATGTAATTGACATCTGAATAGTTAGCGGTTGTATTTACGTTGGTTGCCATTATAAATGGTGGCCAAATAACAGTTCCGACCTTAACTACGCATTTATTTAAATTGTTTGGCACTTTTACTGGAAAATAATTAATATTGCTCGGTATTAGTTCGCTCGCCTCACAAACGCCAAGAATATGCATTCGAGTCTCTTGTTTGCCACAGTTTCCTTCGTCGAATGGAAACCATGTGATGATCTGTTGGTTGTACTTTTCGGTATCAGGAACAATAATGACTAAATTAATGACTAAATATGTCCATGCCAAATTGAATAAATTCACCAGAAGAATTTCTCTTATATTTTTATCGTCGATTCCTATGTCCATGTAGAGTATGAAATTCGCATGTGGATTCCACGATGTTGTCTTTTTTAGAAAGACAAGTATTGCTGCTAGATCATTTTGTGTGCGAACAAATAAAATATATGCGTGTACCTTTTCCGAAAACATAAGATCATCTGTCAATCGATTAGATTTATCGGCATATCCCTCAGTCCGTGATGTGGCTGTTTTTGTCATTAGGGTCCAATTGGTTTCGTTCATTAACTTTTTTAATATCAGCTGCTCAGTCGTTATACCAGTATGTCTGTTAGTTTTGGCTTTTATACCCGACGACATAATTGAGATTATCGATGCTGGACTAATAAATTGCCGTGTCAATTTTAGAATGCATTCGGAACCGGATTCTTGTACTTTGTGAAGATTAGTGTTGAATGACATTTTAGGATTCCCGTCGATTTGAGTTAACTTTATCACGATTGCGGTAATAACACACCATAGTTTTACTTTCAAAAACGACATTTTACTGACGAAGATTTTGAGCTTTATAGACGTTGTTTATATCATCGATAAGTTGTTTATATATTGATATCCATTGTTTATAGATTTGATTGACATGTACACCGTATTGTAATTAACGATTATCTATACGCGGTTTTTAACCTGTATCATCAATTAATTTACAGCCTTGGTTGTGTTTATTTTCCATCACCAATAACGGGTGGTCCAATCCAGTAGGATGGAGCAGCCTTATATGGTTTTTTTTACATTATCAAAATGGGCATACGCGGAAAAGATGCTGTGCTATATATATAGCTAGTTCGAATATAAAATATCTCACAAAATATTAACGTTTAGTACTGCCACAACTACTTTTTTTCCAACAACGCAGATTCTTTAACTCGAGGTGGTAGTGTTGCTATCTATATTAGAAATAGTAGCCAGTTCAAATCGTGTTGGTCAGCCAAATCCAGGGTTCTTGGACTAGAATTATATCCTCATCTGATTTGGTCAGTCTGAGGATCACGGCTGCCGAAGCAGCCTTAGAATGGTGAAGATTAATCTGAACCGTGCTAAGCATAAACAGATTAACTTACTTTCCTTCATATACCATCCGCTGTCGCGGCAGGGTTTTATCTTTCGGTCCTTGGTGGGATGTCAACAGTCTTGACGCTCCCTTTAGGTACACCTTGTTGTCTCTTTTTGTCACCCCACCTCCCCCATCGACTCGACACGATCTTCCTCGGCCGAGTCCAGGGATAGGCGACTAACGTCCCGCATGTTAGAACCTTCGTCTCTTAGTTCCTCTTCCATTGGTAGGTCCTCCACAATCGCTTCGACCTCATCCTTTTTAAACACCTTTAGGGTAATCGACCCGAAGCCGAAGCCGATTACTCCCTTTGTCTTAGCTAGAGGGGCTAGGGACTCTTTGTTCACCACTAAAATGGACAACCTAGATCCTCCATTCACCTCCTCTTGTTTAATGTTCTTCCCATTGTTCATCGGAAGATCAACATTGCTTGCCCGAATTATCAGAATTATTTCATCCGAACAAGACGGCTCGATTGGCAGCCAGACGCGTGCCCTTGGTCCGCTAGGGATCTCGTTCCTGTCAACCACTGCCAGCTTCGCGCCTCCTCATAGCTCCCCTGCCTTAGCTACGGCCAGACGATAAAGGTCTGACGATCTTTAATCGGCGCCGGCCTTTATTTTCATGCGCCCTTGATGACATCCTGCATCCCTACAAGATGGAGGTGGCCCCAGATTTTCTCCGAGGATCGTTAGGAAAACGGAGTTTAGTGCGTTATACACTAGTCTCCATTTATCAAGAGTGATACTCCCATCTTCTTGACTCATGTCAATGACGGCTAGTATCACCGGATATTGCTTAAGGACATCACTAAACAGTTTTGCTCCGTGTGTCCTAGTATCTCCTTGGGCTCCCTGCTTTCTAGGTTGCTTACTATCTCTAGCTTCCTATTCGTCTTGGGACCGCTGTCTTCGACTCTGTTGGTGCCCTCACCGAATTGTCGCTAAAGAAGGTAACCTTTGCTCATGCCAGAGATCCCTTCTGTTCTTTCGTTAGCAGCTCCTCAGGGGTGGCAGCCGACCTATACCAACGCCTTGCCTCAGGGCCAACTTTCGCGCCAGTCTCCGGCTTAGATACCAAGGCCGCGTTTACCGAACCTACTGTGAAGGTAGCTTGCCCTTTACGGTTTAGCTCAATTTTGCTACGGCAGGCCCTCGGCTTCCACTGGTACCCGGCACCGCCGCCTGCAAGACCCTTATTGTTTCGTTGGTGACTTCACCTTTAAGGTTTGAGCCACCATCCGACGCCTGGTATCCAGAGTCCGCATATTAGAGATTTGTTGACCCACTAACCATTCATTCCTTGCCATATGCTGTTCCACCGTGACTTGGGGAATTGTGTAAGGTTTACTCCTTCAGCGCTGTACATTAGCCAAGGAAGATCCCTAGTTACCAGTAGTCACCACGTGGAGGTCGTACATGCACCTAACAATGTAATAGAGATATCAATTTAAATTCTAGATAACAAATTTATTTAATTTAATTATTTATTTTTAATTAATTTATTTATTTTTAGGTTTCGCCCTGGATTTTATAAACAAATTGGAATACGGATTATCCACTTCATTATGGAATCCACACTCCAAATAAATGTACATTAATTAAAAATCTAAAAGAAATATTATTATTTTACAACTAGTTTATCAATTTCAACGTCAGCTGATAATGATTTAACAGCTGGCGGTGATGTATCTATTGCCGATTCATCGAATTTAATAAATGTTGTTGAAATATTATCACAACTATGAAAATGTTGATCTTTTTTATTTCTACTATTATCGCTACATGTTAGTTGATTATTATCACAATTGGCACTAGGCGATGCTTTAGTAAGCAATGATTTAAACGGTTCGTTAATGAGAGCGTTAAATTTATGACGCGATGGTGAACTTTCTGCTGATTTTGTTATACGATCGGAGATTGGTTTTAAAAAATCATATGATGGAGATTTATATGGTATCGCTGTTGATGAACTAGATGGTTTGGACGGAGTGGTGGGTGATGATATTGTTGGATCTTTGTCTTCGCTAAAGTATCGTTGGAATAATCCATTCGATATATCGACATCACTCGATTCACATACTGATTTACTTAAATATTCATATTTTCGTAAATCAAATCGGGCTGGATCATTTGTGTCGGAAGTGCTATCCGATTTACTTGAATTTCTGTACTGCTCTAGTATACTGTTATTCATTTTATAAAGATCGCTACTTTGATCCGAAATTCGACTAAAATTCGACGGTGATTTCGAATTTTGTTTTAATTCATCGTCAGCTTCATCGTCATCTGTGTACAAATCGGATATAATCGATAGTTCAGCGATGTCGGGACTAACAATTTCCTCTGGTTCGCTACAATTTTCAATCGGTAGACTAATTTCACAATCATCCAATTGAATCGTTGGCTGCTTGGTGAATTCAAATTTTTTCTCAACTTCTTCGGATTTACCACACAGTTTATTAATTGATTTAATCGTATTTTCAATCGATGAAATCGTTTCCGACAAATTAATACTATTACCGAAATTTTTTAGATTATCCTTAAATAAGTCATTTTTAGTCGAAGACTCCACAATTGGCTCAACGATAGGTTCATTTGGTTCGATTGCATTCTTCTCGTCGTAATACTTGATCATAGAGTCGGCATATTTTGATGTATTCCGCTTTAGTATTCGATGTAGGATAATAGAATTCTCCTGTATAATTTTCAGCACTTTATCACTATTTTTGCCTATAATACTATTATCGCTATTACTTTTGGTAGTCTGGGCACCTACCCGTCCTGAAATTTCATATTTAGCTGCTTCATCCAACGAAAGTGATTTTATTTTTGAAAATCGTATTCGATCAAGGAATACCGAAGTATCATGAGATTTTATTTGAGTAATTTTATCAGTTAGAGTTTCGTTTGGTATTGCATCCGAATGAGGAATAATTTCGGCTATGGCACTGGTATCAGTAAGTACGGTGGACATATCAGTACATGATGGTAAGTTTGGCATATTTTGATTCTCCAAAGGTATTTTGTCTAATACTAGAAGTGCTGGATCATATGTGTTGATTGGCACAATTTCATAACTAAGCGGACTTGGAGTAAACACATCAATAATATCTAATTGTTTAGGGCGTTCGACTAAATTAATTCGTTCGAAAAACTCATTTGTAACTCCTTCTTCGTCGACTTTATACTGAGGTGATACTTCCGCTTTTGGCAGATCAAATATACCGGTCGAAAGGATTTCATCGGGTGGCGAATATTCAGATGAATTTTCCGCAAAATCGATTATTGGCAACGGTGATTTAAGGGGGCTTATATTACTCGTACTTATGTACCTTGAAATATCTGGTATTGGAGACAGTTGACTTACGCTGCTAATATACTGTGGTTTATCTTTCAATATTTCTATGAATGAATCATTCGATTTTGGTAAACTTAAAAGCAATTCAGTCTTATCATCACAATCAAAATGATCATCTAGACTATAGGTGAATGGAATTTCCTCGACTACAGTCACAGGCTCAGGTATTTCTAATTGTATTGAATTATCATCTACGGTAACTGCACTGGCACTAGATTGGATTGAAGGGTACTGGGTTTCTAAATCCAATAAATTATCACTTCTTGGTTTAAGTTCCTCTATACGTTTGCGTAAACCTTCAACGGGCACACTGTCTCCTGATTTTATTTTCATTTTTATCGGACTCTGTTCGTACGAAGAGGCATCACTACGTTTTTGATTTTCATCATCACACAAACTTGTACTTGTACTCGAACGCGAATCATCATCATCATTACTGTCTTCACTATACGATGATGATTCACTACGTTTTCGATTGGTTGTAGTTTTTGTTTCGATTCGTTTGGAAGTGTTTGGCTGAGATTGTGGCGTGACATCAAGTTTTGGACTTGTCGATGCATCGGTTTCGCTTACGTCGGATTTTAAATTTCGCCACTTTATACTATTTCGACGTTTTTTCTCAGCGTCCGTATCTTTCCAATGTAGCGTTTCACCAGTTTTTGACTGGTTTAATGTTGCAATCATTGGTTGAGTATTATTATTTGTATTAGGAACACTTTTACGAGCTGGTGGTATAGCACCTTGAGGTGGACCCACACGTCGACCTTTACGACTTAATATTGCATTTCGGCCACTTAACAATTGATTTATCGGGATTGACGAGGACGTAGAGTTTGAACTTTGTCGAGCACATGCTGACGTTAGTATTATATGAGCTTGTCGTTGCCGTTCCCGGATTTTTGCATATTGCTGTTTTAGTATTGATATATCTAAGGCAATCCGATCTTTATTATTATCGATTGAATGTGTTCTGGTATTTTGTGTACTACCCAGCGATGGCCGACGACCATTTTTAGCTTCCCATGCCGTAGCCACCGCAAATTTAGAATCATTATCCGATTCACCATCATCGTCTGAATAGAACAACATTATACCTTTTTTATCGCGCAATGGTGATATACTATACAAATGTTTTTCCCGTAGTTGTTTTAAATCATCGATTGCGCCCAAATCGACAATTTTTTGTATCAAACCATTTGTATCAATTAAACTGCCATTTAATATTTCCCCTGATATTAATCCCATTTTACAATAAAAATCATCAGCAGTTTTGATGCTCATAATTCGTCTAGAAAATCGAATAAAAAATAAAATGAGAATTTTCACGTATACATGCACAAGACTAAAAATCGTTAGCAAACGTACGGTTCTAATAAATCCCATAGTGTTAATGCTGTACGTAATAATATATCACTACCTTCAATTAAAATCAAATCCCAAACACGTAGAACACAATTTAAAGGCAAACATGTACAAAATAGGGTTAGAAACCATTGCATCGTGAAGACATTGATTAGTGGTGGTTCAAAATTATCTGTGGAGTGGAAAAAATATTAATTAATGTTGTATATACGGTTCTTATAAGTATAATATATTCACCCAGAGCTGATGGTCCCTGTAATTTTTGTAAATGTTTTGATAGTTTAGGTAATTTGGTGGCGAGAAGTTCACGAAATACGGCCATATCAGCTTGTAGTCCGCTTAACGATCCGCTAAAATATCCTTGTGGTAATATGCCTTCGATTAAAAGTATCATGATCTGTATATATGTGGGTGGAAGAAAAATCAAAAAAATCTCATTTTGTATTATATGTGCGCGGAAAATTTAATTAATCCGATTCAAATTAATTTCCCCCCCTCCCTTTATATTTTTTTATTATTCAGGCTGTGTATCGATGCAAAAAAAAGTACAACGACAGGAAGGCAAATCAATTAGCTTTTATTTTTATGTTTAATTTGGTTTAAAATCAAAAACTCAAATTGTATTATATATAGGCCACTCTCATGAAAATAACAATTTATCCATCACCCTTACTTACTTTAATAGAATCGGCTTCATTCTTGTCCATTACTTGGAGTATGAGCGCTCCTAGCATATTAAAACCTTGGCAGTATCCAATCTCTGCATTCCATCGGGCATAACCAACCAACACTTTTTTTAGTTTTGCTTGATTCGACGAGCCCATTGGTCCGGAACACAAACTCGATCCTGTTCGATGTAAATCCTATAGAAAAGCGATGAGTGATAAGTAAATTACGATTAGCTTGTTAATTAAGGTAATCCGATTTGTATCTTGTGTGCGGCGATAATTTCACATATAATTTAATTTTTAGTTAAACTGAGCGCGATTTAATCAATTTTATTTAGTGAAGAAGAAATTTTGGGACTAGTATGTACAAATAATCTTGGCAAAAGTTTTTAATTTTAATAAAAATTATGGTGGTGTGTTTTCCCTTGAGGTTGAGATCAGCGATAAAGAAAAACTGATTTTTATTTGTTTGTTGTTTGTCTTTTGTGTTGTCTCAACTTTTGGTTTATTTACTTAACGAAAATTATTTTCTTTGGTTAATCCGATAATGTGGTAGAAACACAACTCTAGCCACATACATTTGTGTTAATAAAAAAAATATTATCCCTATCCATTTCATAAGTTACAGACATTTTTCCCATGAAATTAGATACATTAAATTTTGAACTGCTGTACTTCTACCGATTTATTGTCGTCGTTTATTAATTTTAAGTATGTATCTTATTGTTTATTGTTGTTATAAAACATAAAGCTTCTGCTTTTTTGAAAAGTTTTAAAATAAAGTAAACATGGAAAGTCTACTTCAAAATTATTCCCTTGTTGGTTGTTCTTGTAAAAATTCACACATTTTAATTCTTTCCCAACATTAATAATAAACTGCTATTTTTTGTTGTTATATTATGATGCCGAATATCGGCACGAGTATAGATGTAAGCTTTATTTTGTATCATTTTTCTTATGTGTGATAACCTCCATTCATTAAAGGAAACAAAGTGGTTTTCCACATACTCAAAGTTTATATTATATACGTACCTCCATCGTTACAATGAAAAACGTGGAAAATAATTTTAATGTCTGATAAGAACATAATAAACTTGTTCCGCCTTAGTTCTATCTGTTTAATAATCTAGAATTTTCTGGTTAATCCAGTTAATAAATTGTTCTGTACAAAATTTTCAATATATATTCATATTATGAGCGAGTGAAAAATTATGTTAAACTGTTGTCTAGGATTGAAATTCTTACATCAGCTTCTCAACCATGATATACATTTTCCGAAATTTTCCAATATCATCTATCAACCACTATTACATACCTTGACAATTTGAGCTCCTAATTCTTCATCATCTGTCCGCCATTGTTCACTAAAGCATTTTATTTGCTCTTTACTCCAATTTATTTTACGTGTTTGTAAGTATTTATCAGCCAGAGCAAGCCATAACTTAAAAAAAAAATTAAATAAAAATATGATTGAACATTTTAAAAACATTACGTGTGCGTATTACGTTTGGCACGATTATAATCAGGAGTAAAAGATTGTGTTTTTCCTAGACACAACATTATACACTAATCCATTGTCGAATGGTAATATTTGTTTCTACTTAACTAGAATAGATGTATATAGAACACAGTCTATAAAACAAGGGAAAGTCGGAAAAACTATTCATATTTTTGATAAGAAATTTTAATCAATTAAATACACGCGAAGTTAAATAATAAAAATCTTAAATATTATTTCGAATTTAGGGATTTAGTATTAGCTTTTACTACTTGTAAGCACGTTATTACTTAAGTACGAGTAGAATTTATGGTAAATTGACTAAAGATACATACCTTTTTACGAAATTCTGATGGCATACCACCAGGCAGCACAGCCACCATTTTCATTGCGTGCAACCATTGATTAAAATCAGATGTCGGTTTTGTAACGCCCATTGATGATAATTCAACAGAAGCTTTTTCTATTTTAAAATATGATTTTGATCCAAATTTCATTTCCTATTTTGTATGGTTATCGTCATCTGGAAAGTATAGAAAACATTTGTATAATTAAAATGAATTAGAGGGCCAGTAACTTTGTTCACGCATCACAATAATTGGTTTAGATGTTCATCTCTGTTACAAGTATCTTAAAGCATCATACATTGCTACATTTTGGGTCAACTTCTAAATTTTAAACTAGGAAATCTAATTACAAGTGTACCGCTATGAATTTAGTTTATGCTTATCAAGTATATGAAGTCAAAGGACAATTTGTAAACATGCCTACAAATTGTTTACCCTCATAGCCAGTACCGCAGTTGATATAAGTTTAATACCCGTTGAAATTTAAAATTTGAAGAATCTTCTACCATTTTATTCAAGTGTTTGTGGCTATGGTATAATCGCCCGAGTATTGATGAATCACAGCTGTGAAGGCCACAGCTGTGAGAAAAAATATTGCGAGAATCATTGCGTAAAAACCCATCGTCGTATTGCATCTGAAATTTGCAGAAATTTATGGTAAATATCAAGATTTTATGTCAGAATGAGATCAAATGCCTTTACGGATGACATTGTCAAATGATAGCCAAATAATGATGAATGTATACTAACAGGACCTACAGCGAATATGGTGGAGAGGAAATCCGTCAAAAAAGCTAAAATGCTTTAAGTTAACCACAGTAACTTATGGAACGAAAAGTGCTCCGCATCTGGCAACTCCCACCCTTAAACAATTGGCTTTGAATGAAACTATCTCGTTTCCCTTAGCCTCTCAAATATTAACGAATGACTTTTATGTGAATGATGTATTCAGGTACTGCCACACTTCAAAAAGCCGTTACGTTAAAGTCAGACCTAATCTAACTGTTAAAGAGAGGTGAATTTCAACTTCAAAAGTGCCTTGCAATTTCCGTATTTTCACATCATCGGATGCTACTTCGAATACTCCCAACGTTTCATTAGTTCTCGGTTTATCAATGTTGGTACAGAAATTGGCCTATAATTACTGATTTCAGGTTTTGAACCTAGTTTTAAGGAGTAGAAGAATAGTTCGAGATAAATTATTCTAAGTTCTCATTAGGGACCAGCTACACTAAAAGAAACATATTATCTGAGATCTGTCAACTGTTTGGTCTATTAGGCATATGTAACTTTGTTATATGCTTTGGTCGGATTCAGAAATAACGTTACTTCGAATTAAATCTGAACCATATACAAATGTGTGTTATTTGTGGCAAATACGTAGGATTACCTAAATCCAGGAAATGTCATTTATACAAAGTTGGTGCCACGTACCAACATTGCTAAATTCTGTAGACTGTGGTCTCGTGGGTCTAATGAATTTCGAAACCATGATTTATGGTGGAATGGCCTAAAAATCTTAAAATTAGTCTAGATCAACTATATTTAGAGATCCGCAAATCTTCTTCGGTCCAAGCTTGTGTTTCTCATGAGCCCTGGAATTTGTTCAACAGATATTCTTCATTCATAATGCTTTGTATAGTAACTTACTTCAAGCAAAATTTAATGCACATTAAATTCCCTTATAATTATATCATTCAGAGGATCGAATTCAGCGATGATATACAATTTATTAAGAAGCATGGAAACGTTCAAAATTTCAGCAAATTAAAGTTACTATTCATCCATTTATTGACAAGAACAGGCTTCTTGAGGACGCCTCCGTAACTCGAAATTAGACTCTTCGAATCAATATCCCGTCATCATACCAAGCAAGCACATTTTTTCTTCGTTATTGATTATTCTGAACATATTCGTGGTCCTCAAACGTTGTTCTACGACCTAAGGTCAAAATACTGGATCTAAAGAGGTCAAAATTATGTAGATACCTTGTTTCAGAAGCAGGTTTAAACTGCATCATAAAATCATGGATGATTTACCCGCTGATCGACTAACTAAGTCTAGGCCTTTCTCAGTTGTTGGAATAGACTTCTGTGAGTTATTCTACGCAAAGCTCACTTACGATTAAAGGTCAGAACTAAAATATACGTGTGTCTATTTATTTGCTTCACAGTCAAGGCTGTACATTTGGGGATCATAATAGGTTTGTCGTTAGAAGCTTTCCTGGCTTGTTTACGTAGTTTTTCGTACGGCGTGGCTATAGTAGTAAAAGAGGGTACTGGATACCGCCAAAATTTAACAAGACTCCCGCAGATTCAGTACTTGTACGGGCCTGATCTGTAAGACCGATTTATTATTATTAATTCCCTGTGGAACTTGGAATTTTCAAAGAAAAATTATTTAAAATATTCATGATTTCAATAATTTTTTATCGGGATCTCATTTCACAGAATAAAATAAAATAAAATAAAACCAAGATACATATTTCCGATTTTCATGAAAAAGGAAAATAATATGCAACAGCTTTTGATTAAAAAATGAAATTTCCAATCAGGAAAATATGTGTTGGTTTTTGGTAATTTTATCAAAATTGTGTTTGACCACAACAAAATGGTTGTATTATCCTAAGGCATATTAAAGCTTTACTTTTCATCGTTGTTTAAATGTTTTTGACTGTAAATAAAATATGAACCTAAATAAACATTTAAACTCTTATTAATATTTTTATGTATATAATATACACAATATGTTGCATAAATAACTGACAGGAGTTGTTCGCATATAATTTAATGGCCACCCATTAAATTTTTTCAAAAAAAAAAAAAGTTGGAGGCATTCTCGTTGACTCATTCTCGTTGACACATCCGCAAATGGATGTAATCGTCGGAACGTAGTTTCAGATCGTACATTCCGATGTTATGTTGGATTTTTGGAAAATTAATTAGTTGATGTCAAAACCGATATACAATGAGGAAATTCTAAGAAAATTATGTTTTATAGTAAATATCTATGATGACGAAACATAGCCAAAAAATGTATTTTGATAAACCACATAAATTGTATGTTGGTATATAACATACAATGTTATGCTTTATGTAATTGAAGGCTGATGAGAAAAAGCTTTTGGGTTTTCAAAAGGGCAAAAGTTACAAACACATTGAAACGTTTAAACATATATTTTTACTGACATTTAAATTATGATGTATATAATCCTAATGGAGATTACCTTATCTATACACTTGGATATGTATCCTGATATAAAGGTGGGTTGAATAATTCTTAGAATCTTAAAATTATTTTTTTTCGTACATAAGCTTATATTTGCTTATTATCTATGTGCGGTTAATGTTAAAAATGTTATAAGATCAAAAACTAAGTGTTAGAATCAAATTCTACGATTTTTTTCAAGAAGAGAGCAATATCAGATGCAGAATAACATAATATAATATCAGATGATGGTGTCAGATGCAGAATAACATAATTACTTTACAACATTACTCCTTATTTATCAACATTTATGGCAACATTTGATTCATACATAAAACATGGATCTTATATGTATTCTCCTGTTATTAGCTTTCGAAAATATTATTATGATAAAAAGCACAACAATATCCTTCTATAAGCTTATACATATAACATAAAATATATATAACAATAATTGAATTATATGGATGCAATGCTTTTTATATTCGTGTGCGTACCGAATTTCAAACTTTTTTTTAATAAATGATCAAAGTTTTCTTTATTAAAATAAATGAAAATTGCCTGAAAAAATTGTGGTAAAATATGAAATGGTTTTCCGTATATACAAATTACATAATGTATTGTAATGAATACATAAAATTCAAAGGTAAAAGCAAAGTTTTATTTTTTCATTTTTTATAAAATTTAAGATTAGATTTTCGTATTTATCTTAACTTATTTTTATTCTAATTTTTCGTGAAAATGAGAAAATTGAATGAGATCGCGCGGAAAATAAAATAAAAATTGTTTATAAATTAAATTAAATTTTAATTGCTTAAGCATTCGTTTAAATTGAATAAAACTTAAGCGAATTATTGATGTATTCAGATGGTGAGGGTAGGCAGCATAGGCTACCTACGAATTACGTGGAATGAATTCAGGATTATTTTGTTTCGCAGTTGCCAAAAAAACAAAGTAAATTCAATATTAATATTTTATTATTCCCCAAAAGCATAAAACATAAATGTAAATTTGTAATATGCACACAAAAGAGCCATAAATTATACAATATTTTGTAAAAAGGTTTATAGGCTACTGCTAATAACGCAAAAAATTTAAGGTCGAATTGCACAATTATTCGATATTATAGACACAAAAAACATTAGAATCATTTTTTAAAGTGCTATAAATAATATTGACTTTATATTGTAGGTTATGTAATAATAATAATCGAGTTTTATAAGCCAATCTTAGTCCATACCGAATCAACAATCCGAATCCAATGGCTTCGACCCCGAGCTAGCTCTTCATATTGTTCTAAAGAACCATAAGAAGACAAGACGTTTGTCTACCAGAGGAGTAATCGTCACCTACAGTGACCTTTGTCTAAAGGTCTACCAAATGTAGTTATCATGCCTCAATTTTGCACAGATGATTTAGAAGTTCTCTAGAGGCAGTGTGAGAATTTTAGTTTTTCCACTTGAACTTGATTGGCTTAAAGGGCAAACCATTATCCATTTACTCAGGTAACACAAATTTATTAGACTCTTGATAAGGTGCGAACACTTCTTTTAAAATAGCAGCGAAAAATAAGGCTTCTTCTTCATCGCCTTTTGCTCAATTACCGTTTGTCATCCTAATTGGTGGATTTAAAATAACTGGCCTTTTTAATTTTTGTCTACCACAAAGAATAATCTGTTTCGTTTTGTGATTCCTTCAATGCAATTCTTAGAGTCTTAATTGAGCGATTTCAATAAAGGAGATGGGACAAGTTCTTGCATGACTCGGTGAAGTTTATTAACTTTCCTTCTCCAAAACATCATTTAACCTTGTTAGACTAGCCTCGTATATTGGCTCTATTTAGTTCACTTGTTTGAAAAAATGGTGGCGTTTCTATTTTTAGGACAAACTTAACATTAGGTGGGTTGACTAACTGATAAGTAACTGAAACTCTGTTCCATTATCGCTTCTAAAAGTTGTCTACTTTTCGGCGATGCTAAGTCTTAACTTCAGTGAATATGTTTAGCGTTGTAATGTTACTCCACAAAAATTTATTACTCAATAATCAGTATATAGTTGAGTTAACAGTATACCGCAGTTTCTCTAAGGAAACGTAAATTTTACGGTTGTGTTCTGATTTCCACCCTGAATGGACTGAACTTCCGAATTTGTATTTTCCCGGATGATTGCATTACGCATTTGTTGCTCATCTTGCTGCCTAAGGTTAATTCTTCGTTTCATCTTTAAATATATTGGGCAACGTCTATAATTTGTATCATGATTTCTGCCGCATTTGCTACATTTTATTTCTTTTATATTTCCTCTTTCACCTGGAAATGTAAAAGTTCTCTCCATTATTTGATTAATTGAGTATAGGCATAGGTTTTTAAGGATTCCTCTCTCAAATGAATTGGTGTCGGTTTCTCCTTTTTCGGAATGTTTTTTTCAACCTCCCCAGTTTCTAAGATACTAGAAAGCCAATTTAATTCTAAGCTAGCTAGTTAATTGAATTTTTCACGCTCGCTTTCGGTTGATTTAGGATTTCTGTTAAATTAAGGTTGAACACATGAATTACAAAGAATGAATTACAAATCACAAATATTTATTTAAGGAATAGCTAACCTTACCTGCTATTGTGCTATTGAACCTGAGAGAAATATCATTGTCGAAAAGAAAATTTCATGATAACCGTAATTTAGAAAAATATAAATTTCTGTCACGACATAAACTATAATTATATTCAGTCAGGTGACAAATATTTTACAAAGTTCACTATCAATGGACTAACAATGTTATTAATATTTTTAAAGCCTATCTAGTTTACAATGCAAAAATTCAATCACCGTAAGTAACTTTTTGAATGAGATAATGGTTCCAACAGTGTATAGGTAATTTTAAAAACTTGCATGGCCCGAATCTATATTTAATTGAATTACATTTTAGGTACGCAAAACGTATGTATTATCGTTATATATAAAATAACATCCCAAGGATGTTCAATATAATGGTATACGGTTGCTAGGATATATGAAAGTGATGTAGACTTATTGGAATAATTGTAAGATTTAAAAATAATTTATCTTTTTTATAAGTGGTTTTGTTTATACTTTGCTTACAAAAATATTCGTTTATATCAAAATGAAAAGGTTAAAGGTTGGATATATATATATATATATATATATATATATATATATATATATATATATATATATATATATATATATATATATATATACATATGTACAAAACTCAATGGATAAGGGATATAAACGGATATTTTTGTAGCATTACCTTTTTCCCTACACAAGATAATTTTAATGCAAAATTAATTGCTGCTCGACCTTTCCAAAAAAATATTGCTATAATTTATTGATTTATATATTTATAACAACGATTTGATCTATTATATTACATAATTAAACATTTTTAGCAACGTTAATCGTTAAGCCTGCAATTTAAAAATGTCAAAGATACAATATAATTAAGGAAATCCACTTTTAAGTGACTTGTATCTTATTACAAAATAAAAAGGATTCAAAATCGCTCAATTCTGATACTTTTTGGCATAAAATAACAAAATTTAATTCGTTTATTTTCAGTATTTAAGGTTACTACTGGGAAGTACCGTATCATCAAACACGCTCCATCGGATTCGAGTCCGAGCTTTTTTATTCATTCCGGATGAATTTTACTTCATGAAAATTAGGCATCTAAATCTCGTGATTTGGTACCATACGATTCAGGTTTGCTTTATGCTTCTTTTGTCTTGATCGTCAACAAGTTGGCACTCTACGCCAAACCAATCATTTTTTACCATACATAGTGTCACCTGGCAGTCACTGACAAGCAACAACCAAAGTGTACTGGGTTCTTCAATCTTTATTTATCGGACTTCTACACTTAAATGTACGATTGATTATAGTGATTCCAACCTGGTTTTAGCTGGAACCGGGTACAACAACAAGATAGGTTTTGAGTTCAACAAAACCTATTTTTAAAAGGATCATTGACACGAATTGGACCACTATTACAGATTCTAGTTTTTTTGATTTTGAGACAGTTCGAATTTAAGTGGAAAAATGGATACAGTTTGTTCTCAGCAGCTACGAACTAATTGAGCGATTTAAATGAAATTTGACACGGTCTATGTGCTTAACGAAGCCTATTTTTAGAGGTATCATTGACTCCAACCAGACCATTTTTTAACGACCCGAAATCTGGTATTTGTTCATTAGAACTGGGTTTTTAAAGTAGAAATTTATAGCACATAAAATTGTTAGTACCCACTAAACTTGCCGAATTTGGGTTAAATTTCAAAGTAGATATAATAGCATCCACTCACGATGGTGCATCCGTGATGTGAAAACATGGCCGTTGCATGCCAGCAGAAAATCAATTATGCTATATCAATTATGCGGGTAAGCAGCCCAGTAATACTGTGGCCGAATTCTTAGGTTATTATTCTCGTTTATAACATAACATCCGCTCAAACTTCAGAAAGCACGATGGAACATTATCTAAATTATTTGGCTGTAAACCAAGACTTTTAAATCACAAAGAATTTAGATCTAATTTCATCCCAAACGTACACATACAAACCAATAAGAACGTCTTAAGATGAAAATCTTTAGTAAGATTAAGAAAATAACAGCATGAAATCATAATTCAATGTCAATACATCAACCGAAATTATTCATAATCAGCTGATTTATAATTCTAGAAAAATTTGCTTTTTTTATATGTACAAAAATCGATGATACAAAAATTGTCTGATAGGATAACCTCGAGAAAAGTGTTCTAAAAATTTCCAAAATAAGGATACCCGTATTGAATTTAATAATTCAAACATAACGAGATATAGTTATAATTCTTATGTACATAATAAGACGCAACATTGAAATATTGTCATTATGTATGGACAACAGCAGGGCCAAAAGGAGAAACGCATGGCAAACATAAAATAAACATAGTATCATAATAAACATTGAGAAATTTTTTGGTAACGCATGTGCAAACAGAAGTTCACAAATATATGTATTATGTATACGATGCTGGAGGTAGATTTGGAAAATGTAATGAATTAACGAGTCCTAACTTATTGCGGATTTTTCATAGAACCAGTTGACCTTGTGTCACTAAACTAAAAATTTTTATGAATTAAAAAATCAATTTTTCTATAAAGTCATTGTAAACTGAAACGATCAAGCACCTAATCTACATTCTGTTAAACATATAAAGATTGAGTGTTAAGAGATGGTTTAATTATTGAAGACATTATAACTAAACCAACATCAATGTTATGGAACCATTAAATAGTTCCATATGAAAAAAAAACACTTCACGTACTGTAATTGACATAGATTTTCCACGAAAAACCAGATACATTCATAAATCAAATAAAAACAAGAGTAAGAACATCGAAAACTATTATTTATATGTACAGAATTAAAGTACATAAATTTGATGTCAATTTAGTATTTTTGGTATGTCGAAAAGCCTTGAGGACATACAAATTAGATATAAATTCAACTAACCTGACAATTAATCAAATATTCCATATTGTTATTTATCCATGATTAATGATAATATTTGTTAAGTGTTTTAATTATTTTGTTGATATAATCACTTTAACTACAAAACAATCATAAACTTTTATTAAACTATTTTTAACCACTATTTTATATTTTTTAGTAACTTAGCTGAATTACTAGTCGATATTCTATAATTTAATTAATTTATATTTATTTAACGAAAGCTTATTTTGTATTTAATAAACATAAATATATTAAAAAAAAACTAGCAGTTTTACTTGTATGACTTATGAATACACTCGGAAAAATGAAATGAAGAAAGAAAATTGTACAGTATATAAGGGTATATAATTTTCTCGCGATTCAAGAGAATAGAAAATTGTGAGAGCTTCAAAACCCATGTATTATATACAGGCTGCGCTAGAAAATCGATACTAGGTCTTATTTGTTATAAAATTGATAAGTTTATTATTCAAAATGAATGTTAATATATATTATTAATTCAAAAATAAATTTATGTTAAAAGATTGCACGTGGTTCCAATACAGTTACAGCCTTACCTAATAAATTAAACAGTTTTGATAGTAAAATTTCATTCTATGGAATTGTAAATAAATTTAAAATAATTTTCACTAAAGTTTAATAACTATTTTTAATTAATTTAACACAAATATTATGCGAAATCAACATTTGAACTATTAACACGTTTAAACTATACAAATGAATGACACGTTTGAACAAAACCTATTTTTATAACGGTACTTTTCAAATTATTTATAAAAATAACAAGTTTGACAAATTTATCGTAGGTATGCATGTTAACGTACGTTATCGCAGGTATGTTGATTCAAAATAAGTATGATGATAGTCATATATCTTTTTTTATTAAACAAATTATATTATAATAATTAATACTTAAATCTTGTATTATTTTATAATAAAGCACACGTTATATATTATTTTAGTACATATTAATAAATATTAAAGGTACAAATATATTTTTTAATTTATAATTGGGAATTTGTATCGTTCCTAAAAAAAAGCAATTCTTAAGTAAAATATAAGTGCTACAGCAAATGCTTAAAGCTTGCTTTTATACATATGAAAATATGTATATAAGAAAATAAATTAGAACTCTTTTAAAAAATATTTAAAACATTTAATTTATGAACGTAAAGCTTGTAAACGATTTTGCATTTCTTCCATATCTTCTTCTTCTTCTTCATCCTCCTTGTCTTCTTTTTGGGGTTGGGCTCGCGTTTTTGATGAGGATGGTAATTCGTCGGTGGATGGAACAGGCGCCTCGCCAAGTTTTCCCTCCGTAATTTCCCATAATACTTTGTCAACTTCAGATTGTGCTTCTTCTTCCATTTCTTCGGTATCTTCCATCGATTCAAATGATTCTTCCATCATTTCTTCTAAAATTCCCGCTTTCATCATTTCACGCGACATGTCACGCATCGATGCCGCAACTTCTGGTAAACGCACAAGAGCCTGCATAGCTTGCATAACTTCGGTTGATTTTGACAATGATCCAGCTATTCGTACGGTGGCCAATTGATTTTTCATTTGAAGTTGAACCGAATTTAAATGCGCCTTACTTGTATAAATTCGGTTAATTGCTTTACGCGAACGAATTAATTCTTTTGCCAGTATAATACACGTATCACGATCGTTTTTCTTAGCTGCCTCTTTTAACGTTCGTTTAACTTTTTCTTCCTCTCGTTGTATACTACGGACTTGTCGATCTAGCTGGAAGCCCTCCTTTCGAAGCTTGGAACTCCACTCATTCACCTTGGTTTAAAAATATTATATAAATATATCTATCCAAAACTAAGTTCATATTCAAAATTTACCAGTTCTTTAGGGTTACGTTCGGGAGACTTTCCAAATAGGCCCATTTTATAAACCAGTAGTTTAATTAATTTAAATCAAGAAAAAATATCGAAATTATGACTCAGAATTTTGACGTTTTGATTGTTTTGACTTGCACAATAGTACTATCATTATACAGTAGAATGCGCGGCGATCAAACTGTTTATTTCGAATCCAATAAGAAAAATGTACACTGTTAAAAATAATAATATATTCGATTTTTTACGCCAATGCTGCCCGGTACTGTATAAACAATTCGGAGCCATCGCGTTCGTTATCGGCGTCAGAAATTATTACATAGTAACTGCCGTGACTAACCAAAGATACCAAAGATATGAACTACTTCAGAATGTCGTCATGTCCTAGATATTTAGAATTTAATATAATGATAAATATCTCAGTAATGACATCTTCAGTCTTTAAATATTTTTGAAACTTTGCAAGTCAATTTGAAACTTTCTTTGACCATTAGCTCTGCTAATGTAGTTTCGTTCTTGGGCACCACTAAAGAAAAAAATTGTATGGTTGCATTATTTGATGCATCCGTGCTAAACGAAAATGGGCAATCATTTATCAGATTATGTGGTGCTACAGCATCATTATTGCAGATAATGATACTTTGAAGCCGTTAAGGAATTTGGAAACATTCCACTATAATGTGTTGCTGTACAACCCAGTTGAAATATACCTCCGTGCATGCATCACGGAATGGTAGCAAAATGTTATTGCGTCATAATTTGTATCCTTAAAGTTAGAAAATATTTTTGAAAAAAATTTGAAAGCTTCTAGATCCTGCTTGTGCATTAATGTTTGTTAAGTCATAAGTCTTGCAGACACACATAGTTATTGTTCATGTTATTGGAAAGATAGTTCATGGAGTGGAAAATATATCGTGTTAACAAAATGTTGATACAGTTTGCGTTTCGTAAGTTATAAGCATTTAAAATCATGAAATGAGATCGAACATTTTTTAAACTGGCGGGACTCCGATATTGATAAGCGGGACGCGGGGTATGCAATATTTATGCGGGACTGTCCTACTCTGGCAAGGCACGGATTAATCTCTCCTCCAACCACAATTGTAATGAGTTACAAGCAATCAAATTTGTGGTGGATGACATCATATGGATATCATCTTCTTACAATGCCATCATATGGATATCATCTTCATATAACCAGGCCGTGGTTGAACTAACGGCATAAGGAAACGCACATAGTTTTGAGATATTCCCAGAAATCTTATGGATAGAATTAAGTCATATGCTTGCTGGAAATTAAGGACGAGATATTTGTTTGTTTGTTTGTTTTTGAACTCTGCAATCTATTCTGGGGCCGAAACTCTCCCAACTCTTTCGCGGTTAATTTTTAACGTCCACCTTCGCCGTCACCAGCCAAATAGAGGAAGCACAAATACAGGTTCGATTTTAATCCATCTACACATTGGATTGCTCCAGCAGCCAGCCTGCACTGACATGAACGATGGTTCGGCCCATGGATTCTGCACTCCAGCAGGGGGTCATAGTTGTGATCATCGTCATCACCGATCGTAATCAGGTGATGAAAAATCTCTTTTGCAACCCTTCCCCGTTGGGATTCAAACACCGCAGCTTTAACCACTGCGCCAATTGCTCGGTTGACATTTTGCAAATACTTATTTATGAAAATACTTGAAGCAATGGTATTCAATAGGCATAACAATCAGCCCCATTCATGAATTTCATAAATTTAAGAACGTTTCGAATGTTTAAATCCTCCTTGGTACTATAGATAGTCACCTATAATTTACTAGATGGCCTAGACCATTTTGTTGTTTCGTGCTATTGTGAAGCTAACTCGTACTTCTCTTTAGGCTATATATGTTGCTCCATAGCAAAATGGTACTCCTCATCAAACTAATCGTATATAAGGTTAAATTTTCATCAAATTTAGAGTCATCTCGACGATACTGATAACCGAAATTTTCTGTAACTCTCAAAGAGCGTTCATATAATCAAGTCGGTGATTGGTTCCCACAATGCTACAGCTAATAAATTATATTGTAAGTTTCCTTCAAATATCAGTGGACAGTGATCCCTGAACCCTGACTAAAACTGCCATCATAGCATTAGTTGCTAGTTCGAGTCGTGATTTTGGACTCTATATTTTCACGTAAGGTAGTCTGATACTTGCCAGGTTGGACTTTAATCTTGGGAAACATTGTTCCAACGTTTTGGCCATCGGATTCATCAACTTTCTAAAGATATTAGTGAGTTTATAAGTACGAAACATTCTAGTGCCCCTCCGACCACAGGGGCTTTTAATTTTATTTATTTATGTAAAATATTTTTAGGTTATGTTAAATGTCAAATTAGTAGTGGTGCAACGTTAAGTTAAAATGAAAATTTATTTTGTTTAATTTTGAATGTTAAGAAAATGTTTCAAAATTCAAATAGTTTAAAATATTTATGTTTAGCTGTAAATAATGTTGTTATATCGAAATTATTTAATAATTCGTTCTTATTGAATCCATTAAGGAGGGGTGATGTGCTGCGAAATGTTAGTTTCGTACGAGGAAAAAAAGATGATGGTCCAAATTCTGCACTTTTCCGACCGGTTCCAGTGAAATTAAATCCGGACGATATAAATATAGGAGTGGAGCTAACTGGAAGTTTAGATAAAGGCGAGCTACTGAAAATATTAAATAAGTTCACACAGAAAAGAGAGATTAAGAATTTATGTATTCAGAATGGTCTTGACCGTACGTTTTAAGATTTTTATGGCCCCGTTAAAGTATATTAATCAATTTCCAATTTCTTATTTAGACTTTTTACAACAACAGGCATTCGCCAGCTTTAGACGATATTGTATAGAAGTTGAAAATCTACCGGTGGATCTACATATCACAATAAGCGATATTTTACAAGGAGCCGGGCACATTGACGATGTATTTCCATATTTTATAAGGCACGCTCGACAAATATTTCCGCATCTCGAATGTATGGACGATCTGAAGAAAATTTCCGATCTGCGAGAACCTGCAAATTGGTATCCAAGCGCTAGGGCCATAACTAGAAAAATTATATTTCATTCGGGGCCAACCAATTCAGGTAAGACTCATCATGCGTTGGAACGTTTCCTCAGTGCTAAATCTGGAGTATACTGTGGCCCACTTAAACTTTTGGCCACCGAAGTGTACAACAAAAGTAACGAAAAGGGAACACCTTGCGATCTGGTAACGGGCGAGGAACGTAAGTTCGCATTAGGCGAGGGAATCGCCTCGTCTCATGTTGCATGCACCGTTGAAATGACATCGATAAATACGCCGTATGAAGTTGCAGTCATTGATGAAATTCAGTTACTTCGCGATCCAGGACGGGGTTGGGCCTGGACACGTGCTTTTTTGGGATTGACCGCCGAAGAAATTCATGTTTGTGGTGAACCTGGTACATTACGACTACTCGAGCGTCTATTAGAAACCACAGGTGAAGAAATGGAAGTCCGTACATATAAAAGACTGACAGAACTTACTGTCGAAGATTCAGCTTTATGTAGTTTAGAAAATATCCAACCTGGAGACTGTATCGTTTGTTTTAGTAAAAATGACATTTATTCAGTGTCCCGTGAAATCGAATCAAGAGGTAAAGAGGTTGCTGTAATCTATGGGGGTCTACCGCCTGGTACGAAATTAGCCCAAGCCGCAAAATTTAACGACATTATGAACAGTTGCAAAGTGATGGTCGCAACCGATGCAATCGGTATGGGTCTTAACTTAAGTATTCGGCGAATAATCTTCTACACGCTTATTAAGCCAACCGTCAATGAAAAAGGTGAAAAGGAAGTCGATGTGATTTCGGTATCACAAGCGTTACAAATCGCCGGACGAGCCGGCCGTTATGGTACTCAGTGGCAAAATGGTTTTGTCACAACATTTAGAAACGAAGATCTACCCACATTACAAAAACTTTTAGTTCAAACTCCGGAACCAATCACACAAGCCGGATTACATCCAACCGCCGATCAAATTGAGCTTTATGCTTACCATTTACCAAACTCAACACTTAGCAACTTAATGGATATATTTGTATCGCTAAGCACAGTTGACGATTCACTTTACTTCATGTGTAATACAGACGATTTTAAATTCTTAGCTGAAATGATTCAACATGTTTCGCTTCCGCTACGCGCACGCTATGTTTTCTGTTGTGCCCCACTAAATCGAAAAATGGCATTCGTATGCGCTATGTTCCTAAAATTTGCACGCCAATATAGCCGTAATGAGCCAATCACCTTCGACTGGGTGATGACTAATTGTGGCTATCCATTCACACTGCCAAAAACAATTTTGGATCTCGTTCACTTGGAGGCCGTATTCGATGTGCTCGATTTATATTTATGGTTTAGCTATCGATTTATGGACCTATTCCCCGATGCGCCAATGGTTAGGAGTGCTCAAAAAGATTTAGACGAATTAATACAGCAGGGTGTATTCCAAATAACAAAACTTCTTAAGAATACGGAAACGTTTACGAATTTAGCTAATGGCGATGATGAAATAACACCCCTTCGAAAAGGATATAACAGTTATAAAGGTGATTATAATCTAAAATGTTTAGTAAAATATCGATTTCTGAACCTTCCTTTATCAGGTACAAAGCCACGTGGTCGCCTAACTGAACGACTCATCGCACAAGGTTTACTAACGCCGGGCATGTTAAACGAGTTACAAAAGGAATGGAATCAAAAAGGCACAACCGATAGTTCAATTTCACCAGATAATTCAAAAAAGCCTAGACGAAAACGTAAAACTAAATAAAATATGATGTAATAATAATATAAAATAAAATTAGGAATTTTAAATTACCTGTCATTTTGTAATCATTTGAGATGACTGTACCCTGTAGTTCTGTGTCCCTTGCCGCAAACCCGATGTTATCTCAAAGTAATCAAATATTGTTCCTACGATTACTATTCTGTAATTCTATCCAGATGTGCTTGATGTCATCATATGCTTGTTGGAATGTAGAGCTGATGTATGCAAAAGTTGTAAGCCCGCCATTTCTCCATTCCGTCTAAAGATTAAAATCTTCGCGTTTAGGTATTCCATTTGGTTGTTACGACGGGTGATCCGCGCTAGCCACTTTTCACGCAGTTTCTGTTTGTTTGCAATGCTGAGATGGTGCTGGTCATCGTTCCATTCTTTGCCAGCTCTCAATGGTCGTCTTCTGATGGTCGTTTGTGCTGTGGTTGTAAGTGCTGGCTAATATTTGCCACTGATCAATAATCGATGTCCATGTCACAATACCTCTAAAAGTTCTAATATCAGTAATGCTTGTAAAGTGTCTCTTTGAGATCTTAACGTGATCGATATATTACCTGATTATAAGTACGACATAATATTTTGGAATATGGTTCAGTTGGAATATGGTACATCTTTGTTCTCTAAAATGAAGCTGTAATTGTGCTCAAAGTTGATATATTCGACATTAGGAAAATCCACATTTAAAATGAAAATGTGTAGTATATTGTAAATTTGGTATCAAATGAGGAAGTATTTGTTTGGTTTTCATCTGTTTTCTGTTCAGGAGCTCAATTGGACCCAGTTTTTCGCATTTCGATTTTAACGTCCACAAATTACAACATTTTCTGTGAAAAGTTTAGTCGTACGGTTATAAATCCACGTTATAATTTTACATTTATAGTGCAGATGGATAGTGTATCGAGTATCACAATCGGAAACTAAATTAATATTAAATGTTAATTTGATAAATGTTTTAAATAGTATTTTGATATAAGTTTGCTTAATTATTTTAACCGGTAAAATTAATTTTTATCTGATGTTTAAATATGTGCACACAAATTATATTTTTAGTGATCGATGCGAACCTGATGTCAAGCATATGCAAAACATTTTACTACATTTATACAAGAAATAGCCTTAAATATTATACGTCATTTTGAAAATATTGTAAATTACAGTTTTTAGTTTTACCAAAGTTCGAAACGGAGATGATTGTTTATATTTATCTCTAAGAGATGTTGTTTATCGACTATTTAATTTTAGTTACGTTTTATACGTGGTTTAAGGTGTATTTAGTCATTTTAAAATGTTATTGTTGTATTTGTGATGGGGTAAAATCCATCATCTGGATCAAGAAGGTATGTTGGCCAATTTAAATTTTGATGATGAATAAGATTTAGTGTGGATTATATACGAGTGTGTTATATACATATACAAATAAAAAACATCATTCTAAACTGTATTTTTATCACCGTTTGTGGTTACGTTATAATTGTGTGAGGGATAAGTACGATAAAATAAATTTTCATAGAGAATTTTAGTACGATGTTCTAACGCTATATTTTGGCTAACGGAAATTTTTTTTTCATGTGTTCATTTCAACAATAAATTGATTAGAATGAAATTGCTGTAAATAAAATTGCTGTAAATATAGGATCGGTTAGTTTTAAATTGTGGAATAATGAAACGCGACTGCATGCGAATAGGAAAAGTATGAATTTGGTTAGCTTGTACCATAAACAAACTAAATAGTAAGACTCGTCATGTGGAACAAAACAAATACAACATGCGAGGATAACTATTTACATAGTAAAATTTTAGTTTTTGTATGTATGAATTATTTAGATAGTTTATGCTTGTACTAAGACTGTATTACACTTGATGAAATTTGGTCTAACCTTTTTAATATACAAATTTTTTTCATATTTTAGCAATTACATCCATCACTAGACATCAAATAGTAGTCATATAAATGTGAGTGGATACGGGCGTAGTACAGCATTAATTCACATTTTAAGCTAGTAAAAAAAACTGGAAAGGGCTTAGTGGACTTTGATATACCGTTATACCCAGAAGCAACTTATTTATTAAGGTTTCTGACCAATTATTAAATTATTTTAATTCGTTTCATGAAAATTAGTGATTGTTAATAGTGATTGAAAATAGTTTCATCGAACTAGTCTGATTCAAACTAAATATAAATTTACTTTTAAGGTTCCAGAATTTTTATCTTTTTGGACAAACCAGAATCAAAACTGAATTTATTGGTTTTGCTTGATAACGAGAATAGCAGGTGGTGAATAATTTTCACAAGAAACGACTTGCTCAATATATAGTGTTCGAAGTAATCATTCAAATATTATAATATCAAACACATGTTATCAAAGACATCAACAAATATTATAGTCCAAATAAAATTATGATTTCATTTTTATTTCCGTTTATGGGTCTTGTAATTTAATACTTTAATGTAAATATAGCCACGTTTAATGATATAGCTGATAATTTTTATATCGCAAATTATCGTACTCAGACTATATGAATATATTTTAACTTATAATCTGTTTACTTTATTCAATTCATGTACAAGAAGATTACAGCATTTTTTTTTATAATTTCCTTTAGTAGTTTACTGACTATAATCGACAGTTTATGATTTATTATTAATTTTTGATTAAAGCTTCCGATCAATATAGTAATAAAACATTATTTAAATACATGATTTTAATTAAGATGTGTTTTCAAACAAAACAAAAAACCGTTTGTAAAAAAAATTAGGAAGTTGTTTAGGAACATCAAAGAAACATTAATTATTAATTACTTATTTAACCACAGTGACCATGCTTTCGTTAGAGTTCTAAAGCAATATACTTTGTTTGTCGTAATATGCGATAAATGGTTGAATCGCTGTACTTCAACAAATAAATTAAGAAATACGTGTTTACTCTTCTTTTGATTAGTCTCCGAGACAATCTTGTCTTATATAGACTAATGCATGCCATCATAATCAGGTTCATACCTAAGTTTTTAGCCGAGGCATCGAATACAACCCGTAGCTTTGTAGAAGAACTAAAAGGACGTTCGACTACGTTTCATGTGCTCTAGGTGTAAATATTCATTGAAAATTCTCCGTTCTAAATAATTAAGCCGTTTTAAGGCTGTTGATTTTAATCTTAAGGCTGTTGATTTTAATCTTCGCCAAGATATTTAATTTATCTGCGATTGCTGGATTAGACGATGGAACGATCAATTGAGTAGAAGACGGAACTTCGGATACAGAATGATTTATGTTTATTTTAGGCTAGTCGCGCACATACAATTACACATACAATTATCAACTGCTTTGATAATGTATGTAGAAGATACATGTGGAGCATACACATGTATGTGTAGGAGCAATGTATAGCCTTGGGACACATGAGTCTCCACATTTTAACCTTTGTTTAGTCGCCTTCTACGACAAACCAAGTATGCTATGGTGGAATTTTAACGATATCATGCTCGTTTAGAAGGATTTTACGAAACATGGGGAGTGTCTCTCAATCACATATTGCCGTTTAGTAGGCCTTAAGGGAGTTATCCTTAGGCAATATGGTTAATGGAACCAAAAATATTGTTTATATTTAGTTTTAAAATATTAACGACATTTATAAAAATTCGTTAATGATCTGCATCTTTATATATGAAAAGTTATGGTTTGGGTGGTCAACAATTCATCATCATTATTCAATCATCGTCTTGTTTTTGTTTTGGCATGTTTGCAAAATGTAGCCCCGGTGGAAACTCATATTGTATATACGTAGAAAATGAACATAATTTCGTATAAATTATTAGAAACTTGCATATATATTTACGATTTAAAGTTTTGGCCTGCTCTATCCCATTAACTTTTTAATTTCTTCTAGTTTGTAAAATTTATGTCCAAAAATGGATTTCTATGCCAATCATGAATTTATTTTTTTATGTCAATTTCAAGTTACTTTCCATTGACTTGAAAATGATTAAACTTATGCGCGAAGTCCATGAATTTAATCCACATATCATAATATGTGTATAGTATACATACGTATAAGCAAAATCAAGATATTAAGAAAATGAAAAAGAAAATATTAGCGAATAACCAAAAAATTATATTTATAATTATTTTTATGTTTCATCTATTTCACCTAACAAATATTCGTTTCAGTATAAAACTGTGCGTTCTTATATTAACACTCTTTATATTAACGTTCTTAAATAATAATTTTTTTTTTTTATTATATTTTAAAATATTTTTTAGTTAATTGTTTAAGTGATAAATTTATTAATTTTATTGTGAAATAATTGATTAAATGTGATAAATTTTTTTTATACAAAAATTTTTAAAATTATAATATTTGTATTTATAGTGATAAATCAAAATTAAAATTTGGAAAATTCATACATTCGTTTATGACTCAAAACGATTTCATTTATTTTTCTTTACAAAAAAAAAAATTGTATTTATGGATGAAATAATCTAAAAATAAAAAAATTAAATATTGTATGTATGGATTTTGAAAAATAACGTGTAGTTCAGTGTTTGTGTGAAATATCCCAGCAAAAAAAAAAAAAAGAAAAGAAAATAAATATAAATATAACGAATTTCATCGACTGAGCTCTATACTGTGCCGATCGACACACAATCAAGCACAGGAACATTTTCTTAAATCTGTTTATGACTAATGAAAATTTAGTTTATTATCTATACATAATATATATTTTACGTTAAGGTAACAATAACGCTAATATTTTCAAATAAGAAAACGATTTTACGTCGCGAGCTATGTTTACACGGATCAGTTTTTATTGCTTCATTTGAATTTATGTTTGATATGTGTGTGAGCGCACGATAGTTGATGCGTTTTCTTTAAAAAAATGAAAAGTCGTTTATTTGTATAATACGTACACGAGTACATTTTCATTTTTCCTTTAACATAAATATATCTATGCGTATATAAATATAAACAAATCAGAAAATTTCAATGTTTTTGTTTAAAAAAAACTGAGTAGATCTCTTATGCGTATGTTGTATGTTTAGGAGTGTATATTTGAAAAAGAAAATTCAACCGATGATTCAGAATTGCAGTGTATTAATAGATTCTGCACGTGTGTAAAAATTTTAAATTTTACGTTCGATATATACTGAAGCATATTATAATAAGTGTATAACGAGTACTTTAAATTATATATATATATATATATATATATATATATATATATATATATATATATATATATATATATATATATATATATATCCAATGGAACATCATCTCTGTTTAAATCATGCTCTGCATATTGCGGTGTGTAATTTGTTTGCCCCAAAAAATGTCAACATTGAAAATAATAAAAATAACACCGAAGATGACAATTCTGGTGAGAATATCGAGGACGATTATAGTTTACACGAGTGATACATGTCAATGAGTTCTTGATTTTAAAAAACTAATCGCAGTTCGAACTGTAGTTAGATAGATTCTGCAAAAGAAAATATGCTAAAATCAGCTCGATGTTAAACATAGATGGAATTCCATTGATCTATAATGTTGGATAATTTTATAAGAGGACGTGTACCCAATTGAAGAAAAACTGATAAAATTGAATTAGTCTGGTTGGTACAAGTAATTTAAATACCCTGTGTGAACTACTATTGTGTTTAAAGGGAAAATTTTCAGGTCAATAGGCAATAACCAACCAAGAAGACATATTAACCAATACAAACATGCCGGAGGAAATTAGAGAAAACGACTATTAAAAAAGAGACAAATTTTGAAATTAAGAATTTCTCCCACATTCCTGAAGAACACACATTTCTGTAGAAAACTCAGATCTCGTCTTGAGAATAATTCAATTATTCTTATTGCATAGAGAATAATTCAATTATTCTCTATGCAATAAGAATTTGGGATTTTAATTTTTTCTTGAATTTGTAATATTTGAAAATCCGGGAACTGCGGTTTTGCAATTTCGAAAACCGAAAACAGCGGTTTATATATATATATATATATATATATATATATATATATATATATATATATATATATATATAAGAATAAAAAATGCTTTCAATCTTTTAAATTTAATTATCTGGCTATTATCCAGAAGAACCTAAATTATTATATATATATATATATATATATATATATATATATATATATATATATATATATATATATATATATATATATATATATATATATATATTAATTTTTTTGGTTTTATTCGTAGGATAAAGACCTTAGCTAATATTATTTTGCGGCATTGAAATGCACGTGATGCAAACATGAAAGAATAAATAATTCACAAATCATTCCGTGCTGCATTTAAAACTTGTGCCATAATTCACATTACTTAACGAGCCAAACAAATTTTAAAAAAATGTCAGAATACAATTTACGTCCTTAAATAGCTCAAACAAGTTGGCAATGGTATACCAACATTTAGATGCAATTTTAGCCCTGAAAACAAGAATGCATTGATTAATTTGACTTATCTGAACCAAGATATACAACCGCCTCTGGCAAGATTACATATATAAAAACAAATCAAACAATTATCTTCAAACAATATAATGAAGAAATGATTAGATCACTAACCATCCATCAATACACTAGGTAGATACTTATGCATGATGTCATAAGCCATTATTACTGACCTCATGAATATATTACAAAACGATGAGTAGACAAATTCTTAACGATGGAACGAATTTTATTAAAAATGGCATATGGCACAAATTAATGTACATCTCGTTTTAATGATTCATACCATATCACTGAAGACAACTCACTAACTTAACTCGTAACGATCCTCAGTCATATTGCATTTATTTATGCTAGGACTAAAATAATATACGCGTGGCATCTAAACATCATTTAAATATATGTATATATATATATATATATATATATATATATATATATATATATATATATATATATATATATATATATACATATATATATATATATATATATATATATATATATATATATATATATATATATATATATATATATATATATATATATATATATTAAGACAGGCCATCGTAAATTTATAGTAACATATGTGCAAATATTGTAAATATTTTTTTGCAAACAATTTTGAAAATATTATGAATCACTAAAACGATCGTTTACTATTAAATTAACAAATGAGTAATGTTTACGAATTTTTTTGATTTGCAATTTTTAGTGAGTGAACTTTATAAACTATTTCAGATACTTTTAGCGGTAATTGACCGGTATAATATACATATATTAATTCTTTTGTTTATAAAATCCAGAACATAAATTATATGATTTCGTGTGAATAACATTTCATGCAATTTTCCACCGATAAGATTGCGGTTTTATGAAATGTATTTACTTTGCAATTTCTTTATATGTACAATGGTAGAAAACGATAAGAAATTTTTTAACAAATTCGAAGCGTGATCTCATAACCACATAACAAAACATTCATTGTGTTAAAGTGTTACGGGTTAAGATTAATATAATATGTTTTCTATAAATAGCAGTTAAAAGGAAATTTCTTTTCACAGCTAATTGAAAAACAATTTTGACGTTAAATGCAGAAGCTCATAGAATGCAAGACGATGAACACATCAATATATACTAATATTTACTATCATGACAGTTTTACTATAGTATCGTGATAGTTTTAGTCCCGTGATAGTTTCTGCTCTTATCTCAAGATAATGTAAAATATACAGCAAAATAGACAGAATTCTTACAGAAAAATTAGTTGGACCTACATTTTAGTAACCGCTATACCTTTACATATATTTCCGCATTTAAATGTATTAAAAATACCACCAAACAACATTTTAAATTATTTGTAAAAAGAAAATTCGGAAGTTTATTATATTCTGTCTTTAGACAATCTAATTATAGTTTTTCTTTCTTTGTTTCTGTTTTTTTTATACAAAGTGTTGTTTATTTATCATCTGTTCACTTTTAATTATTAGTGTAAAATACTGTACGTTATAATTATATTTAAGCTTGAACTTTTTCTAGTAATTGCATATAACAGACATATTAATTTATGTTTGCGTCATTCATAACAAGTGGTTTAAAAATTTTGACTGATCAGTCAAAAATTTTGACTGATTCCAACCATATGACAATAAGTGTATATATTGTTATAACAATAGTATAGTTATTATTTTTAAATATTTGGTCGGTGTCATCATATATTAGAATGCACATTATTCATATATATCTATTTAAAATATAATTAATCATTTAATTTAATTAAAAATGATAGGGCCCACTGTGTAAATAAATGAAAAATGTTTTTATTGATAAATTACCAAATTTCAATTAAATGCATCATGAAATCTATTTTTAATTAAAAAAAATTAAATAAATCTAATTTTAATTAACCGTAATTATTTAGTACTTAATTAATTGTTAAACACGAAAGACAATTTTATTATTTTAAATAAAAATAAATTATTTGATTGATTAAAATTTAATTTATATATTTTTTTTTTTTTTAAATACGAAGTAAGATTTTAAATAAGTGCCTTATTTTTTAACATTAATATTAATGTTGTGTCTTAAAACGAAAAAATATATGTTTTATGTTTAGTCTAAATCTAATTTATTTACTATTTGTGAGAGTTTATTATATAATATAAAGTTTTAATTATGTGCTAATATATACATAAATATTGAATTAAGTTAAATATTTTTTGTAATCAATTTATAAGGATATTTGTATAATGATTTACAATTATCAGCTAAAGCTCGATTAAATTTCTATATTAATAGGAAATGAGACGCACTTTGATTATTTAGAATATAGCACCGACAAACCATATGCAACTACCAAAGGTCGTGTCCTCACTTGCTCATATATCTTTTAATGAAATAGAAATTAACCTTAACCAATATTCATCATTCATTCATTCATCATTCAAATCTATAAATTATATTATTAAAACATATCTATATATGGACGTTAATTTAACTTTTTGCCTCGGTCTGTGTTGTTAATTTTGGTTATGCGAGTATATACGAGTACATAATATAAAAACTTTACATACTTTTCTTAAATATGTAGAATGACCTACATTTCGATTTTGGTTGTTATTTTATCAATTTTTTGTATATACTCGTATTAATAGATATACTATTGATATTTCTGGATTGTTCGGGCTTTTATACCAACACTCCATCCTTATTTAGAATGCAATGTTGACATCTCATATATCACATCAATCGTATATCAGATGCATTCGATTTTAATTTTTTTATTTTAATAACAAATCTACATATAAGTACGCTCATAAATTATTGAAATGTCGAAATTCAATCACAATTTAAATTCTATATATAGATGTTTTTAATTTAAACATTATATCGTCTACTCAAAAATTAATGAATACCTTATTTTATTATTAATCATAAGTCTAAGTGAATTTAATTTCCATTTTTGGCCTATAAAAGCGAGAGACTGTGAGATAAAAGCCTTAGATGTCGTTTAAAACTCACTGCGGTTGGTCTTGTATCAAATTTTCTATGCTGTAAAATCAACATGTATTTGTCACATATACCGCAATAAGTCAATTTAGAGATTTCCCTTACACTGACTACTTAAGATTGCGATGACTTTCACAAAGCGTATAGACAATTAATTTTTAATAAAGCTTCTCATCAGATCGAAACTGAGCATTGCAGCACACCTCAAAATCTTAATACCTTCAAAATCTTAATAGTTATAATTATGACTATTCCTTAGACATAATTATAACGGGATCTTTATTTTTACGCCCTAATTTAAAGCTACTGCAAAAGATCTGAGTATGTGCTTTGACCTCATTAGAAATAGCAAAGAAGACAAACCAACAAGAGTGAATAGCATTGAATAAGTTTGATTTTCACTTTGTGACCTATCTAATCCTAATCATAAATTGTTAGTATTCTACATATTTTTAAGTATTTTTTAAGGTCAAGGCATAGAAACATATGGTTTGTAGCCTTACCACAAAGACTAGGACCGGTGCATAACAAATGAAGTATTGTTTTCTCCTTTTCTTCGTCCTTTCAACTTCAACACAATAATGAAGGAAAACTACAAGTCTACTGGCATGCTTACCGATAAGACAGTGTCCAGTAATGACATCCACAACTGTGCTTATATTACGCCGTTGCATAGATATTAACTAGTTTAAACTTTTTAAGCCAATATTTGGCCAAATCGGCCTAGTAATTACACATGAGGTATAATTTGCCCCTCTATTGTTCTTAATTTTATAAGTTTCTTCTTTAAGCGACAGTTTGCACGTAGCAAACAGAACTTCAATGTCCACCTTGCATAGTAAGATGAGGCAAGTGGTGCCTTGTCACGCGATTCTATCGGCTTTCATATTCCCCGTAATATTGAAATACCCAGGCACCCATATAAGATGGTTGTTGAATTGTTCAGCCATCTCGTTAAGAGATGCAAGGCAGCACCGGGCAACTTTCGACGTGATAAAGCCTGATTGTAGCACTTTAATTTAAGTCTGACTATCCGAAAAAATGCCAATAGCTCTGACAGATATTACATGATACTTCATCCAGTCTATGGCTTCCTTGATTGCTATAAAAGCTCTGCCTAAAAATTACTGCAATGTTCATAGGGAGACAGAAAAAGAGATTTACAGTTAGTTCTTCTCAAAAATACCACCGTCGACCTTTCCATCAATTTTCGAGCCATCTATAAAAAAATTAATAAAACCTGACTTTAAAACTGCTCCACTCGCCCAGTCCTCTCTGAAAGAAATATCAGCTCGAAATGTAACTTCGAGGGATGGTGTGGAAATATTTCTTTATTCGTTAGAATAAACGAGTGAACCATAAGGTTACAAGACCACAGAGAAATTGATTTAAGTCTTATAGCTGAACTCAGAACCACTTTAAAGCCCGTCCTTTCCATGTTTAATAAAAGGTCATTAATGATCAAGCGCCAAAGAAGGGAGATAATACACCACCTTTCGGTGTACACCTACTTACAAATTTACGGATGGATGATACACCTAGATTCACCGTTATGACCATGTCTTTGGGCATTTGATCAATCCAGCTTCCAAGTGCCACATCCACCTCCAAATTTGAAAGTGCCTGTGTGATCGCCTTTGGTTTGACATTATTAAAGGCCCTCTTTACATCACAAAAGGTCATCAAAGAGAATTCCCTATATTCGAGAGAGTTATCCGATTTCCCCTTACAAAATGAATGCTGAGACGTTGACAGCTTTACATGCTCAATGGAGCTTTTGAGGAAAGCCTTGCCTTTCTAAAATTTTCAAGAAATAAGAAGATAAGTGAATGAAGTCCTAAAGTCTTTAGGATTGCAATGAGAGCGTTTTCCCGCCTTAGGTATAAATAAAAATTAAATTTACTTTTTTGGAATATGACATAGGTCGAGGCTACTTTTGAAAATCACCTCAAGCCAGAGAACAGTTAAGCCAGTGGTTTTTTTGATATCAGCAGAAATGACGCCATCCAGACCTGCCGACTTCAAAAGCTTTTTACTGTAAACAAGATATTTCTCTTGTTGATAATTTTTCCTGCGAGGCCAGTAGCCCTATTAACTTCTGGCAAAATAGGAGGAGAATCAGAACAACCTGAAAAATGAGTTTCCAGAAGAAACTCCAAGCTCCAGTTGTTGGAGATAACTTGGAATGACCGGAGAAGTAGATAATATCTTACGTAGCCTAGATGAAATTGCTTTTGGCACTTCTTAGTATTTATATACGCTTTGAGGACTTCTTTAAAGGAGTCCTAGTATACTAAGAGGACTTAATCTTCAAATACTTTCATTAAAAGCATCAGACATCCGGTCTTCCATGGCATCCAACTACTGTGTTGATTCAGGAGATTTAGACCCCATGCTGGTAGCGAGTTACCTAAAATCGTTCTGAAAGTATCCCAATTGGTCTTCTTTCTATTTCTAAAGGTTGGAGTTTTAAAATATTTTATATCCAATCCGTATTGAAAATAGCAATGATCACAAAAGAAGAATTCTTCAGAAATCCATTACTAGACTTACAGCATTCATTACTAGACCGCGCATATTTGGCGACCTCGATACTAGCTGCTACTACATCTGCATTGCTGTAATTTGCAAGCAGATAGATATTTAGTTTGCTTTTTGCAAGAATGCATGATCGGATCTTACCTTCTTGCTGTACAAACAGTAATTTATAACTAGGAGCCCTAACCCCAAGAAAACGATCCTCATTGATCTATAGTTCTGACGCTGCTTTACAGTTATGAAGGTTGATTTAAATAAATTTAAAAATTTTACTGCTTAAATTCTAAATTTTTAACTAGCAAGTGGATAATCAAAACAAAGTTGTATCTAAGCTTTTAAACCATTCCTCATCGGAGAAGAAACAAGGTATATTATGGCCTTTTTAAAAAACAACAGCTTAAACTAACTGTCAATATATTTGCTACCAAAATTTGCAGTCCACCTCTACTTATACTTTATAATTTAGTTTATTTACGGACCGTTATCGGTATTTAAATTATTTATCCGGTTTTCCATGTTTATTGAACTATAATACCCCACATTGGTAATTTTAAGTTGTTCACATTTGTATTATTATTAAAGTAGTTAGTTCACACTGGATGGCTGAATAGTTACTTGTTATGTTACTACTCGTATAATTAAAATGAAACCTGTAAGTACATCGTTTAGTCTTTAATTATGTTACTGTCGTGTGGTACACAAACAAATCATAAATATTCTTTACAACGAATCGATCGGTTAAACATAGCTCGCCTAAATGTCGACGTACAAAAGTTTTTTCCAAAAGTTAAACGCGTATACAAGCAAACGAAACTTTTTTTTTTTATTGTAGATTTCTACTGTTATTACTGCTTACGACAAAACAAATACTTAAATAAAATTGTACAATACTATAAAAAGAAATCACTATTCACAGCACAATGTACAGTCAAGGTAATAATCATCATAATAATAATATTCATCATGGTGGGGAGAAAGCCGGCTATTATGTCGGTAATACTCCAGTTGAAAGTGGACCGCGCACGCGTGTGGGTAACGTTAGTAATAATATTAATAGTAATAATACTACAAGAAGTGAATTTATCGAAGGAAATAATAATTATAATAATAATAATAGTGATCAAGGATATATTAATAACCAATATCAACAGGTGAGAAAGCTTTTTACGTTTAAAATTAAATTCTAATTTAATTTTGAGGACTACACAAAAATAATTTTTTTTTTAAACGTGATTTTGCATGAAATATAATTTTTTGTTGTTTTAACAAAAATTTTTGTTTTGTGTGTGCTTTTTGGCTTAAATAAAACAAAAACATTTAAGTTAATTTATTTATTGACGAAAAACTTGTTTTTATTTATATATATACATATATTTATATACATATATGAGTTTATCGTGGATTATTTAACGACAGTTCATAAAAAAAAAAACGAACCTAAATTAAGTTTTGTGATATAATATTCTTGTGTTGGAGAATAAATAAAAAAAAAATCTTGTTTTGATTTCAAATATAAAAGAAATTTATTCAACAAGTGTCTTACAATTTAGTTTTGATGAGCTTTTATATAGTATTTTAGTGAATTATTAGCTAACATGCATTAAGAACATCTCATATAATTTAAACGATAAAATTTTATCGTTTAAAATATCGTTATATTTGTGGCCAAACAGCTTACGAGTACAAATAGAGTTAAACGCGCGTATTAAATATAGTACAAATCTTGTCTTGGCCGCGCTGACAAAACCAGACGAAATGATTTATTTAACTGGGTGTGGCATGCTCTTAAATTATTTTTGCAAAATTAAAGATGAATGCACAATGCAATTCCGTCATAAAATTAACACACACACAAATTTTTAGCTTTTAACACAATTTTTTTTTTTTTTTCGAATTATTGTACCGACAAAAAGCCAATTTATTTTAATATCATATGTGTGCAGAAAGCCGGAAAATAGGTTACCAAAAATTTAGCCATGCATTATGCGTACCCAGAGAATATTTTAAATAATTATTGTAGTCTAGCGGGTTATAAATTATCAATATAATATATACATTAAAGAAAGGTTATTCGGCAAAAATTTGCATAGTGATATCATGAGGGCTGAGTAATTTGTATTGTGTATACACTGTACATAAACTTTTTATGTAAACAATGCAGATATGTGATGACATCATTTGGCGCCCAAAATGGGGACAGAATTATTTCAAAATAAATTAATTTATTGTATATTTTTATTTATATACGCAGGGCGATTATTACGATCAAGACGAACAAGAAGAAATGGAAGCTGAACGGGATTTAGCTGAGGATGCAAAATGGAAAAGAATACAACAAAATACGTTTACACGTTGGGCCAACGAACATTTAAAAGTAATAAATAAAAATATTGGTAGTTTGGAAACGGATTTATCGGATGGTCTACAATTAATCGCATTAATTGAAGTACTGTCCCAAAAACGTATGCCAAAACATAATAAACGACCAACATTTCGAAGTCAAAAATTGGAAAATGTTTCAGTTGCCCTACAATTCTTAGACGATGAAGGAATTAAAATTGTTAATATTGGTAAGTGCATATTAGATTAATTATTTAATGACACAACAATTAATTAGTAAATATTTTATATATATATATATATATTTATATATATATATATATATATATATATATATATATACATATATATTTAACCGCAATATTTTAGTCTTTTGCTGTTTTGTTTTTTATTTTTTTTTTGCACAAAAGTCGTCTTGCAAATTATTTTTTTATAAGCGTATATTCAAGCTTCATTTCGTAGAATTTACAATAAATATTTAACTTACCAAAACTATACACAAACAGAATATCTATATGCTCGCGATCTGTATGCGATAAGATGTTATACGAAGTAAATAAGAATAAGGTTGATGACGTAATCTTATACATTTCTGTTACACTCAGCAGCAGTATACAGAATAAAATAACGAATAAAGTTGTATATATATATATATATTTATGTATGTACATACGTATATAACATAAAGGTGACGTTTTATGAATGGAATTTATATAATATACTTCTTGGAGACATCAAACGATGTTTGGTGTACGCTCTGCTACGGATGGAAGTTCGTTATAAAATCTATTTGTATATGGTAATTTAAATTTAATATAGTATATGGTCAAGAAACGACTCAAGAGCAGTCTAAGATCATTCACTTATGATTTAATTCTTGTTTCCATGTGTAAATATTGAAGGTCAATTATATCTTCTTATTCTACTAATTTTAATAACATAGTGAACATGCAATATAAGTATTTTTCAGGAAATGTAGATTGGTTTGGCGTTAACTTTCCGTGATTATAACCCAAGTAATCCAGTTTTAGCTAATCATGCCACTATTAATCAATTTGTAACTTAAGTCTAAATCTAATTGATAGTTTATCGCATACAGAGTACAATTATGGCCATTAAGTTCCCGTGTATACTTTAGCCCACTCAACAGTTATATATTTATAGTATTTATGCACACAGTAAATAATTCTTAATCAAATGACTATAGTAGATAAATCATTCAACGTTTGTATACACGAAATTACATAATCAAAAATTTTAAACTTTCGTTGGTGATATCTTTAGCCAATCAATGTGTGCTAATAAAATTTAATTAAAATGTACGTTTAAAAGATTTGGTGTGTGTATTCTTGCGTCGTTTTCTGGTTTTTCGACTTTTTTTTTTAACATTGTTGTATTTTATTTAAAAAGATGTAATTGTTTGTTCTAAGGCTAAGCGAAATTTGTATTTAAATTTTAAACACATTTTCATTTTATGATATAAAGTTGATTACGTGCACTGTGGTTTAACTTTAAATTAACGACAAGATATTGTTGTATACGTGTCGTTATTTATATATAAGACATACACTTATCTTGTGCGGTTGTCTAAAATGTAAACTAAATTTTGTGCAAATGACTTTATTAGACATTTCAATAAGAAATCATTAAAATAAGCCAACTAATGGTCATTCAGCTTTTGGTGAAATATACATTAAATTTCACATAAGATGATAAACAAAAGATGATATTTAAGACATTTCAATGTCAATGCCAAATACTTAAATATTTTGAATCAACAATTGCTTATCATTTTCAAATTTGAAGCGATTATAATTCTATTCATGCGCGTATGCATATATATATATATATATATATATATATATATATATATATATATATATATATATATATATATATATATATATATATATATATATATTTGACAATCAGGGATATTACATAATATAATAGTTTTGTACCGATAATTTTTAATGGGTAGCCTAAGCGGCTACTTCAATAACTCATAAAAATCACGACAAACTGCTGACCACTTTGTGTATAAACCATAATAATATAATGTACTCCTTATCTGCATATATATACATTTCGCTTATCAGGACAGTATACATAACCATTACAAACAAATCAATTGTGCTTATTGTTAAAATAAAAATATTGAGTTGAAAATTATCGCATATTAGAGGTCTTAAGTGCTTTATTTATTTTTTAATGTGCGTTCAACATGAATTTTAATTTATTTATTGTAAGAATGTATTATATAGTTTTTAAATTGATCTATCTGGTAGTTGAACTACATCGTGAATTACTTATTGATCTTGAATTCTGCATTATGAATATTTGAAATTAATTGATTTTGAATCGATAAACTATCCAATTGACCAATTGAGAAATTAATTTGGACCATATCAAATTCGCGACATACCCACAAAATTACAAACAAATTTCATATGTGTAACTTTAATTATTTGCTGAGTCATTAAGAATTACAGTTTAAAGGTGTATAGACATTTTTATTTTATTTTGGGTAACTAACCATAACTAATTCGTGACACCGCTGAAAATAAACTAGACCACCACCATTCAGCCAAAGTTATTCACTCAATAGTTGCACACATAGTTTATATAGTATGCAATCGAATACAAAATTCAATTCTAATTCCGTTCGCGATTGTATATGCGTGTCTGGTCTTTAACCTTGAAACAGTCGGTCTCCAATTCCATTTATAAATTATATATGATAAATCTTCGTTTTTGGTTTCATTTTCTATAATATATAGTTTTGTATCGCGCAATGTATATCGCGTATAAGAACGCGCATATTCGATTATTACATTGTTTTCTGTGTCTAAAGTCATGTTTGGAATAAAATTTAATAATTTTGTTGTGTTGTTTTTGTTATATGGAACACAATCATCAAAACGATGATGAAGGCCATCCTAATTCAATTTCTATATAAAATAACGAAGAAATATAAAGAAACACAAAATAAAAGTTCCCAAAAAACTTTAGTTCGATAATTTGAATGTATGTTAACATTTCTCAGCGATTTTGTTAACCCTCGTCGAATACGAATTTATAATATGGCTCAACTATAGTATATAAACGTTGGTGAATGTGTTAAGTTAAGAACATAAATCTTCACATGACGTAATTATTGTTGTACGAATACGTCATCAGATACCAGTATAATTTAATATATATAAAGTAGATAATTTAACTAAAGTTGATTCTCCATTCTATGTTATTTGTAAACATTAACATACACAAAAACTTAACGTTCCATAACTAAAAACAAAACTATAAAAATGGAAAGTTAAAAGGAAGAGAACTTCAACGCAACGCAAACGTGTGTGTACACCAATTACGTATGGAGCAATAGATCCACATTGATATGCCCTGATAGCGGTTTTGATGTAAATTTTAACGCTTTTTTTTATAATATGTACAGTAGGTATTTCTGCTAATTAGTGTTTAAAATTACCATACACAAACATATGCTATTTTGATTAAAAATAAAAATTAAGTGTGGATATGTGTATTTTATTTTATTATATGTGTTACTATAATATAAAAATACATTTCATCCGGTGAAATAAGATATCAGAATAAATTGTCAGATTTAATTCAAAAGATTTCAACAAGCATGAAATGATATTTATTTAGTATGTAATTGATCGTCGATGTTGTGTAGTCATTTTTAATTGTTTTAGAGGTCGTTGCATAATTATATGCATTACTCACAGTATTGGAAGTAAACAATTTTGATTTAAGTCGGGTTTAGATAAATTGAACCATTGTTTAACAAAGTAAACTCGTGCAGCTTGATCACTTTACACAATGCTCATTTTGACGGAGAAAGATTGTTTTCTTTGATGACCACGACATCTCCAGTTTTGATATTATTTTGCTTGCTTTGTGATTTGCTTCTTTGTTGTAAATCTGTCAAATACTCCAGATGCCATATTTTCCAGATATGTTGGTTCATCTGGGATGTCACTTGCCATCTGAACAATTTTGAAATCCAAGCAAAAAATGAGAAGATGTTAAGTATAAGTTAAGCATATGTCGTAATATCGGATACCAGTCCTATATGTGCAGCTTTGGTAGCTAGTCATACAAAAATATACATATATATATATATATATATATATATATATATATATATATATATATATATATATATATATATATATATATATATATAAAACCATTGCGAGTCTTTTGTCTTTGGTTTTGGCAGTTACCAGCTTAGTAATAGTGTGTCCATATGGATCTGTTAGTTTACCAAAGCCAACTGCTGAGTGGGTATACTTAGAAGCATCTGAGAATCTGTGCAAAGTTAACTTTGTTTTCGAATGTGTTGAGATGTACCTTTTCAACACAATTCGATTAATTTTGGGCAAGCTTTCTCGTATTTTTAACCAATCAGTTGCTAGATAACTTGGTAATCGCTCGTCCCACTCTAAGTTTTATTTTCGAGAACAAAACTCAGGTCAAGGGTTATCCCACAATATTAAAAATATTGTTCCAATTTTGATGAGTGATACTTAAATCAAAAGCTCTCGATATAAGCATAAATACTACTGCAAAATATCATACATTTCAATAAATTATTTTCGAGCATAAAAATCAGGCAAGAGGTTAGCCCACTTTAATCTAAGTGATACTTTAATGAAAAGCTCTAGAAATAAGCATAAATACTGCTGCAAAATATTCATAAATTTTTAGAAATTGTTTTCAAGCACAAAAATCAGGCAAGGGGTTAGCCCACCAAATTATCAATATGCATAAATTTTATAATAAAACACGTAATATTACAAAAAAGCTCTAGATAAAAGCATAAATACTGCTGCAAAATATCCACACATTTTTAGAAATTTTTTTGAGCACAAAAATCAGGCAAACGGTTAGCTCACAAAACTGGTATAATATTGGTCCGATTTTGATGAGTGATACTTTAATCAAAAGCTCTAGACATAAGCATAAATACTGCTGCAAAATATTCATAAATTTTCATAAATTATTGTCGAGCACAAAAATCAGGCAAGGGGTTCGCCCACAAAACTTGTATAATATTGATCCGATTTTGATGAGTACTTTAATCAAAAGCAGCTCTACTTCATACATTTTTATATATTATTTTCGAGTGTAAAAATCAGGCAAGGGGTTAACCCACAAGATTAGTAATATTGTTCCAATTTTAAAGAGTAATACTTTAATCGAAAGCTTTAGACATAAGCCTGACTACTGTTGTAAAATATTCATAAATTTTCATAAATTATTTTCGAGCATAAAAATCAGGCAAGGAGATTAGCCCACAAAATTATTAATATTCATAAATTTTACAATAAAACACGTAATATTACAAAAAAGCTCTAGATGAAAGCATGTGAATGAGAGCATGGTGACTGCAATACAGTTATTTTACTTAAACGCAAATATTTTTCATATATATATATATATATATATATATATATATATATATATATATATATATATATATATATATATATATATATATATATATATATATATATATATATATATATATATATATAGGTATAATTCCAGACATTGCAAAGTAAACCATATCTATCTCGATATATTGAGACATATAGGCTTGCTGGAAACCCAAGAGCATCTGCTGTACGTCACGAGATGTTCGATTGTATGGCTCAGTTCCGGTGTCTTCTTTAAAGATCAAAGTTACGTGTACTGTGCTTTTTACTGAGTTGTTGTACTTTTTCACCATCCAATTATTCGTTAATGAATTAGAGAAATTTTATCTTGATCGCTAAACTTTTAAAATATATTTTCCAGGATTTAATTACCGTTATGCCGAGACAAATGTTAAGTTGGCGCACATTTCTTTAAAATTTAAATTATCTTTTTGGCTGTGGCTGTTCATATATAAATAAGTTAGCAGACACTGTATAGACACATAAAACTTTACTAATAAATTGTGTGGGCATGCAACAAATTAACGAATGTCGTTCAATATGATGATTACAAATATTTCTTATGATTAACTTAAATACGATCACACTTAATTAAGATTACATTTTTTTTTTCGTTTTATTTGAACAGACAAGTTTTAAAACTATTTAAGTGGTTGGTTATTAATAAATACATTTTATCCAAAATAAGAAATATTATGGTCGTAAATTTAAATACTTATTCGTCTGTTTGTTTACACATTGAGTCATTTAAATGATGTTTTGTATACATTTTTAAGTCTACAAAGTTATGGCCTATAAATATGTACGTCAATATGAGTACATTATAATATGTATATGGCAATAATTAATTTTTATCGCAATGTTTTATATTCTCACAGCATCTTAATAATTATAATAAATATAATCTTATGACCGGTAAAGTACCGGTATTTTTCTAATCAAAATCTTGTTTGACCATCCAAAACGAATATACCAGAACATTTACGTCCAATCACTATAAAAATGTACATATATACAATGTCATTAGTGGTCGTTGGCTGCAGTTATAAACTATTAATTATAATTTCTTCTTATCGCGCATTAGATCTTATAAAAAATCTTCTCTTTTCATATTAAAACTTAATACGTGACGTTATTTTTTTCGTTTCATTGCACACAATAGTTTACATACCAAAACGATAAGAAATTTAGGTAAATTGCACATATACCAGTCTTATAAATGAATTACCTTACTTGTTGATTTAATCAATTAGAAATCAAAATTTAAGTAGAAACACATCGTCATTAATATTCAATCACTGTCGATATAAATATTGTCATTAAAAAGACACATCATTACTTTCGCATGAATGGTTCGACTCATATACAAATAAATACTAAATATGTATATATGTTTTGAAACTGTCGCTCGGTATGTAAACGGTTCAATATAGAAACTTCATTTATTTATTCGTTATTAATTTACATTTATTAATGATGTCATCAGCATTTTTATTAAGAATTGTATATTTGTAACCAAATGTAGTGTATGGCATCATAAATCTTAATAAATAATAAATACACTTTATAGACGATCAAACGTATCAAGTGTACAGAAATATACGCATTAATATTATTAATAATCTATGGTTTACAGAGGCCATAGCCGATTTATATGGTCTTTACCGAGACTGTCTCAACCATATATGGTGAGAAAAACCTGTTCTTAAAAATACGAGATGGGCCTTCTCCGATACAGAAAAGTGTTCCCTATATATTCTACTACATTAATTATTTGGGGTGGCATTTGGTTAGTATTGGTGAAAGTGTGTTTGGGTTGCTTAGTTGTTTGTATAAACTAGCAGAGCTTTCGGTTTGTTTTCAAGTTAATATTTGAATATTATCCTCATCCCAATTTAATGAGAGCTTGATCACATAAATAGTGATAAATTTACGATGAAAATGTTTAAGATTTAATTAAAACATAAGATGAGTAATTGAATTATGAGTAAAAAGCTTCGACAAAGCGATTGTAAAAATAAATTTTATTAAATGGTTTAAAAGATTTAACTAATCACAAATTTGACTCATTTAAGTACCCGAAATCTATTATAGCAATTCAAAATCGAGTTCCGTTCAAAAAAACAACAACAAAACATAAAATTCAGTCATATCATACAATATTCTAACAAAGCAACTAATTATGACTCATGGCCTAAAGATTATATTAGATTTTTCACAAACATATGATTACATAACAACCCAGATATTATTGTGCTATATAATTTATCACCCAATTCAATTGTCATTCAAATGTATATCATATGGTGGCGAATTCAATATTTCATTACCAGAACAACCTTATCTGGTAATAATTGTATAATTTTTATATGATTACATCATATACGAAAATACCAGATTCATTACTGAGATTACGCTCATCATGTTCCGAAGAATTACAGTTAAGACATTGAAAATATAAAAATAGTGAATAGCTCGTGATATGATGACATCACTTAGTAAAGTACATTTATAGCATAGACACCACGAGTATTGAAGGTCATCGAAATAATATTAAGAATATAAGAAAAAAAAAGTCAATGTCGTGTGCTTTAAGTATAAGATTATTTTTAACGGTCTTGAACTATTTATTGTACTCATTAACTATATAGTAATAATTTTTGAGTGAAAGCGCTAATATAGAATTTAATTTTGTATTCTTAACACATTTCGTTGAATTAATTGAAATTAAAACTTTTTGGGGTTTTATTATAAAAGGTAAATCGTGGTTTGAATTTAATGAACTACTCGTTGTCTTATTTTTGCGTGGCGCTAATCTCCTGCAAATTCTATAAATATTTAGTTTTAGTAAAACTTTCTATTTCCTTGAATTAATAATTTATTATGCCATATACTATATGGCTGGATAAATGATGACGAATATTTCCGGTCAGTTATAAAAAAAAAAATATAATAAAACGTAATTAAGGTTATCGCTCATTGTTGAATGAATGATTTAGAAATATACAGACATGGCCTTAGACAATTGTCGAAAATATTTTGAATAATTAAGTACAATTGCCTAGTTGTAAATGTACCTGACTTTGGAGTCTTAGAGTTAGTTGTGTCCAATAAACGACGTACGTTCACATTTTGGTACCAATATATTCACTTTCAGAAGACGTTTGTTAACATGTAATTTTTCACTGAAATTTTCAATGTTTAAGTTCCTATGTAGGTTATCGTTATGTCACGCAGCACCTACCTAAATATGTATTTCAGAAATTTAGAAAAATATCTAGCTTTAAAACATGCTGCACTAATCTGTTCACCTTTAAGGTGACAATTCTAAAAGTTCTGCTCATTTACAACGTTCATTTCTGCAATGTTCGTGGTTTCACGTTTTTCTAGGTGTTTAAATGGAGCTTCCAAACCATGTTCTTGCTTTGCCACCCCTGCTTCGTGGTATGTTGCCCGATGTACATTTTTTCTTGCTGTTAAATTAACGTTGTGGTATGATTTTTTTTGTGATCAATCAGTCTTGTCAGCTGGTCTTGATCGAGCGTTATCATTGCCAATAAGTCGTGTTAATAAAATATGTTCAATTAAATAAAAACTAATAACTTCACAAAAACTAGTAAAATATTAAAGTTTTTAAGTTTGATTCGAACGGGAGGGAAAAAGCTCCAACCCATTAATAATGCTCTTTACAGTTTATACATTTTGCAGGTTTTATTTACTCTCTGAACATTCTATTGCATTGTGTTTCCCAGAAAATTATACGTGTCTAGACTCTCGTCCGCAATATTTCTGCATGTTGTTGAAACATTAGCGTTTTTAGCATTGAGGTATTAGCTCCTTGTGCTTTTTTAAAATTTCATAATGATTTGTATACCATCAAATTCTGTTATGCCAAATCTTTTTTGATGTATATTCATTGCTGGTTTTTATCGAGGCATCCTTCCGCTAGCATTTTATAATTGCTGCCGGGTTAAACATCAGCCGTCTCTTACATGAAAAACTGACGTTGTTTGAACCCCGAATTTCATGGTAAAAAGACGCTTCTCGCCAAGATTAGGTCCGGTATTTTTTTTTCTTATTACCTGCCAGTGATTCGATGGACACATTCCCCTATCCACCATACCTGGAGTCGTACCCGATAGGAGAGTAGCCACTTCCACAGAAAACATATATGTATGTGCAAAGCATATTAATTCAAAATATCTTAAATGAATATATAAATTACTCGTTAACGTTATTCACCTCAATTTCATCTTAAATTTAAATTTTAATGATCTTTGTTATACATGTAGACAAACAATAATTCGTCAACGTCTCTCGCTTTTCCAGTTATATCTATATGTGTATGTTATTGTAATGTATTGTACATATAAAAATATACATAAAATATGTACTGAACAATGGTAAGATTTGTATTATCGCACGATTTGTACACATAAGCGCAGCTAAGATTGAAAAGTAACAAAATATAACGCCAATTTGTTGAATAAATTAAAAATGTTATCTTAAAATTCTTTAAAAACAATTCAATTTAATAGCAGGCACAATAATTATTAGCCGTTATGAAATTTATGCAATAAGAATAATATAAGATGATGTCATTTCGTTATATTCAAATTTTTGCGGTTGTTTACCATGAAAATTTGTACATACATACTCGTGCTTACTATATGGTAGTTTGGTGCACTGTATAAATAATTCAACAACATTTAAATCAGACAATTTGTGAGAAATTTCAATGTTATGATTTTGTGTACACAAAATTCTTGGCTAAATATATAATTGTTTGTCATAAATTGATTTATATTTCTATACAATAACATAATTTGCTTAAAAACATAATTTAAAACCGCCTAAATGTATGCACACAAATATAGTACGCGAAACATTGATAAATTTTTATTTATTTTTCTATATTTTAGATTCATCCGATATTGTCGATTGTAAATTAAAATTAATCATGGGTTTAATATGGACTCTAATTCTACACTATTCAATTTCGATGCCAATGTGGGAGGGTGACGATGAAATGCCAAATGGCACCGGATCAACACCGAAACAACGTCTAATGCACTGGATCCAAAGTCGTTTGCCGGAATTACCACTTGGTAATTTCACAAGTGATTGGACAAGTGGTAAAGCAGTTGGTGCTCTCGTTGATGCATGTGCTCCAGGTTTATGTCCCGATTGGGAAATTTGGGATCCAAAAGATGCGGTACAAAATGCATCCGAAGCTATGGGCTTGGCTGATGATTGGTTAAACATCCGTCAACTTGTTCGACCTGAAGAACTTGTCGATCCAAATGTTGATGAACAATCGATGATGACATACTTGTCACAATATCCAAATGCTAAGCTTAAACCAGGCGCACCTTTACGGGCAAAAACAAAACCAAACAGGTGAGTGAATTCAACGAATACTGTCTTGTTTTAAAGGTGGAACAAATTCTTAATTATTTTTCTTATTAACGCGAAATAATTATGAGGTGAATTGATGTGTGCAATTCAAATTAAATTATTGTCGATGCCCATTAAAACGTGTCCGCAATGCGAAGGCTCGTGAGCATACTGTATTTGTTTTTTACCAGCGAATTATGAAAATTTTAGTCATATACTATATGGATGCATATTTTTCAAATTTTCTTCAGATGAAATGTTATGATTATATAGTAGAACTCCCCCATAACGATCACATATTATTTTCAAATTCAAGTTATAAATTTTCATTTTTTTTCTATTTTATTTTCTTTTTGTCAATGATAATTACATACAACAGTATTCCACCTCCTCGGTAAGTTTCTGCTAACAGCTGTCTGATTCACAAAAAATAATATAGTTTGAAGTGTGAATTTAAGAGTTTATTGATCGCTTATATTTTATGATGTTTTATGATTTTCTAAATTTTGTTTGTAATATATATATATTTTTTTATAAATTATGTTAAGTGTTTTACCGACGAGCCTCAGTGTGTTTAAAATTACAGTATAAGTAGATAACGTGATTGTAACGTCGTTAGTACATATTATGTAGAAAATATAAAATTGGCTTTGCATGATCGGCTTTAAAATTGCTGATATAGTTTAATTCTTTTACGATTAATTTTGAACACAAAACATTTTCTAGTTGCCAAATTACCCACAGAGACACAATGTTATACACAAAGATTTATACAATAAACATATAATCAAGCTAATTAGATGCAGTATACCAATTTCAATACGTTATCATTCGCTTATGCTATAATTTGTTTTGCAATCGTAACAGGTTATACATGATTTGACGAGGCAAAAGCTAAATTTATTTATTTTTTTTATATTCGGATAACATAGAGTTCGTGCATATGGACCAGGAATTGAACCAATTGGTCCAGTGGTCGGTGCTCCAGCCAATTTTACTGTTGAAACTTTTTCGGCTGGTAATGGTAGCGTTGATGTAATGGTTTTATATCCAGATGGTTCATCAGAAAAGGCTGACGTGCGATATAATAATGATAAAAATCTAACATACTCCGTGTCGTATATTCCAAAAACTGAAGGTGTCCATAAAATATTTGTTAAATTTTCCGGGCGTGATATACCAAAAAGCCCATATGAAGTTACTGTTGAAGGACATGCTGGCGATGCATCAAAAGTCACAGTAACTGGTCCAGGACTATTGCCTGACGGTGTATCCATCAATAAAGGGACATTCTTTGATATTTCAACAAAAGATGCAGGACGTGGTGTACCAGAAGTTATTATATTAGACCCTGCCGGCCATAAAACTACAGTTCCAGCTAAAGTACGACAAATTTCCCCAGACCTATGGCGTTGTGAGTACGCATCACATTTTGTCGGATTACACTCAATTAATATATTTTACGCGGGAAAACCAATACCAAATTCACCATTTGGTGTACGTGTTGCACCTGTATCAGATCCACGTAAAGTACGTGCAAGTGGACGTGGATTACAACCGACTGGTGTCCGTGTTGGTGATATTGGAGATTTTAAAATTTCGACCGAAGGTGCAGGAGAAGGTACACCCGAGGTTACGGTTATCGGACCAGGTGGTGTAAATCAAAATGTTCAAGTGAAAAAAGTAAACGGAACATCTTACGAGGCACAATACATTCCAATTAAAGAAGGTCGATATGTTATTATGGTGTTGTTTGCTGGTACTGAAATACCAAAATCACCATTTGAAGTAGTAGTTGGACCGAAAAAAGAATCATCGATTATTGCATTTGGGCCAGGACTTACCGGTGGTGTTGTTGGATATCCAGCAGCTTTTGTTGTTGAAACGAACGGAGAAACGGGTGCACTAGGATTTAGTGTAGCTGGTCCATCTCAGGCCGAAATTGAGTGTAATGATAACGGAGATGGTTCAGCACTTGTTAAATATCATCCAAAGGCCCCAGGTGAATATGCAGTACATATTTTATGCGACAATGAAGATATACCGAAAAGTCCTCATATCGCACAAATTTTACCACGCACTGATTTTCATCCAGAGCTTGTAAAAGTATTTGGTCCTGGAGTTAAATCAAATGGAACTGTAATTAATCAAAAAACTGAATTTACTGTGGATGCACGTAGCGGTGGTAATGCACCTCTTGAAGTTAAAATTGAAGATGTATTTGGAACTCCGGTACCCGTAAATATTCGTGATAATCCTGATGGCACAAAATTGGTTAGCTACGCTCCAGGAAACGCACTTCCACACACAGTTGAAGTTAATTTTGGATGCGTTGCAACAGCTAGTTCACCTTATCGCGTATACATAAGCACACCTGTTGATCCTACAAAAGTTACAGTATCGGGTCCATGGTTTGAATCGAGCATCAAATCAAGTGCCGCAACTCATTTTGTGGTTGATACAAGGTTAGTATAACAACTGTTATCTGTTAAGTAATGTTATCTATTTTTAAAATTGTTGATGTATATTTAGTAATGCCGGTGAATCAGATCTAGAGGTCCATGTAATTCATGACGAAACTAAACGAGAATTGCCTGTTCGCGTGATTGATAATCAAGATAACACTTATAATGTTGAGGTTATTCCATCACTACCTGGATCATATTCTACAAATCTATTATATGGTGGCCTTAAAGTTCCAGTTCCACCAAAGTCATATGTGGGTGAACCAATCGACGTATCCAAGATAAAAGTCGATGGATTAGAGCCAAGTAAGTGTTTAAAGTTTTTAATCATCCTAACCACTTATAAACCCTGGTACATGAACTAACCCTTTCAAAAAAAAAAAAAAAATCCGAAAATATGAAATCATAAAAGTCACCTTACCATATACAATTACTAGCCGCGCCAGTAAATAGCCTACAACAATTCCGCGTTATAACTGAAGGTATTGGTAAAGCTGATTTAGCTGTAACAATAACTAGTCCGTCTGGTACTCGTATTAAAGCCCACGTTATACCAACGGCCGAAGGGTTTCTAGTAAATTTTACTCCGACACAGCTAGGCGAATATCTTTTAAGTGTAAGTTTTGGTGGCACGCCTATTACAACACACCCATTCAGATTACAATGCCTTACGGGAAGCGATTCGAAAAAAGTGCGGGCCCAAGGTCCAGGATTAATACGTGGCATTGTTGGTGAACCAGCTGAATTTATGATTGATACACGAGGTGCGGGTCAAGGCGGTCTCGGTGTTACAGTCGAAGGTCCTTGTGAAGCAGCAATTAATTGTCGTGATAATGGTGATGGGACATGTAATGTCGCATACTTGCCCACCGAAATCGGTGATTACACCGTAAATATAACATTTAATGAACATCATATAATTGGTTCACCTTTTCAAGCGATTATTGTGCCACAACCAAATCTAAATAAAATCAAAGTATCCGGATTAGGAATTCAACCACATGGTAATGATAAATTTGAACAGCGTGCAGTGTATTTTTGATGTTGTTCTCTGCATGATCACTCAACCTCTAATTTAAATAATAATATGCGTTTTAGTGTTAAGAGTGAACAATTTGATACTAAATCTTTACCCGAAGTCTGGCTTATTTATATAAAATGCGTTCGCTTTATACTAACTCCGAGTCATTATAATTTTGCTTTGTCTAGGACTATTACTTTTATCATTTAGTAATTTTATTGGTGTCATCCATCCTTTTAAATAGGTGTAATCATGAACGCAAATACAGAATTCATGGTCGATATGAGCAAAGTTGGAAGCGGTATTGATTCAGGAAAATTGTCTTGTTCAATATTCGACCCGCGAGGTAATTTAGTCCCGAGTAAAATCGTAACCGGAAATGTGAATGAAGTATACCGTATTATGTATACTCCATTTGAAGCTGGACGCCACACAATCGAGCTATTGTATGATAATATACCTGTACCAGGATCACCATTTGTTGTGCACGTTAAAAGTGGATGTGATCCGACTAGAGTTCGTGCTTTTGGACCAGGACTCGAAAAAGCACATACAAATCAATCGGCTAAATTTACCGTGGAGACTAAAGGTGCCGGATTTGGTGGATTATCGTTGGCCATCGAAGGGCCATCTGAGACAAAAATGAGTTGCATCGATAATAAAGATGGTTCATGCAGTGTTGAATATGTACCAACCGAAGCTGGAGACTACGACATTAGTATTAAATTTGCAGAGACACCCATTCCCGGTTCACCGTTTACCGTGATGGTCGAAGATCCAGTTGATCCATCAAAAGTTAAGGTGTATGGAACCGGTATCGAACATGGTGAAGTTCGTGAATCGATACCAACAAAATTCTTTGTTGATGTAACAGAAGCCGGTGCCGGTATGGTGTCGGTCGAATTGTCAAACAATGGCAAACCCGTCGATAACGTAGTTGTCGAAAAAGTTGGTGATACCGGTGTATACGCTGTTAGCTACACACCACCTAAAGAGGGTGATAAACTAACAGGAAAAGTTACATTTGCTGATCAAGAAGTACCATGTAGCCCGTTCTTAATGACGGTATTCCCTAAATTCGATACGAAAAACGTTAAAGTTGTTGGAGATACATCGAAAAAACAATTACCCGCCTCACTCCCAGCTAAATTCCAAATTGATACCAAAAAAGCTGGCCAAGCTGATATTAATATTGCAATTAAAAATCCACAAGGCAAGCCATTATTACCAAAAGTAGAAGAGATTGAAGATGGCACATATACTGTTACATTTGTCCCAGACGAGTGTGGGCCATACAATGTTAGTATTAAGTATGGTGGTAAAGATGTTGTTGGCTCACCATTCACACTTCAAGCACACCCTACCGGCGAAGTAAGTAAAGCTTTTAATAACTTTCGTGATAGTGTCACTACAGATACTTACTCTTTATTTTAATTTTTGAATAAAGGCTGCAAAATGTAAAATCGTCGATTCAGCTCCGAAGGTGCAAACTTTTGGCACCAAAAATCATATTTCGGTTGATGCACGTGAAGCAGGCACTGGAGCAGTAACTTGTAAAATTATTTCAAACACAGAAAGGTTAGTGCGCTCGATTGTGCGTCTTGGCACCCATATCGAATTTTTTAATTAATTTTAGTATATTTGATATATTATAGTGATGTAGATATCGATGTGATTGAGAAGGATGGATTCTTTGACATTTACTACATCCTAAGTAATCCAGGGGAATACGACCTTGATATTAAATTTGGTGGCAAAAATATACCAAACGGTTTATACTCAATTAAGGTAGATAACAATGAAAAAATTATTATGCACACTAGTTCTAGTATGACTACAACCACGCACACAACACAAAAAAACTTTTTTCTTAAAAAATAAAATAGTTTAGGGTGAATCCCCCATAAGTTATAGTTTAGCGCTTGGTATTTTTAATTACCAAGCGAAAATTTCGGAGTAATTTATAGAATCGCGCAAAGTTTAAAATTTATTAAATATTTTATTTTGATTTTAAGTTTAATTAAATAATAGATTTGTAAATTAAATTAGTTTAAAAATGAAAAATATGTTTGTAACCACAAAATAAATAAAAAAAATTAAAAAAAATTAAAACTGAGAGTTGGAAAAATTCATTCCGGTGTAAAAAAAAATTTTACTTCATGCATGAATTTAAAAAAAAAAATATTTATTTAGTAAAAGCTTTTGTTAAAAGTTTTTTAATTTTTTTAATTAATACAAATTTAAAATTATTAAAGAGCCCTTAATTACAATAACACTTTGTTCAAAAATGATTTTTTAATAAGTTTTATCTACACTAAAAAATTAATGTGTGTTTTTTGTTTTTATTTAACTTCATTTTTAATTTATCTGTTTTTCAAAAAAATAAAAATAAAAATTAATATTTAATTTATAATTTAAAAATTTGAGAAATAGATGAAGTAAAATTAATTTTAGGTTTTAATTTTTTTTTGATTTTATTTAATTTTAAACGAGTTATAATTTACAAATTTATTATTTTATACAAAACCAATATTTAATAAATTTTAATTTTAATTTTATTTATTAGCAAGAAAGTTGTTAAAAACCATACACTGACTAACATACATAAACCATTTTATATAGTTAATAGTTTTATGCTTATTTATATATTGACTTAATAGCGCTTATTTCGTTTAAAATGTTTTTAAATTGATTGATTTATATTTTGTAACAATTTTTTTAGTATTTAAGCGATCACAGGTAAGTGAATACTATTTTAGTAACAACATGTTCGGCTGAACTCTAATAATTATTTAAAAAAATAAAAATAACCGTTCCGTGTCGCTAAAAATAGAATGTTAAAAAAACAAATTATGACTGTGGCCCACACGCTTTATAATCTTTTAGGTAGTTTGAAAAGCTCGAGATTAATGATGTCTATTTTATATCGTTTAAATAATAATCAATCAAATATTTGGTGCCCATGTGCCTTCAGAGGTTCATCATTTTAGGAATTTTACAAACCTAATCAACACTAGATTATATAACGTAGCCCATTTGTTTTATTTGCTTGTTAAAACATTAAAAGAGCAATAATTCAGATTTTGGCGAGGCATCAATCATATTTAAAAAAAAAAATTTTTTCTTTATTGTTCAAGAAACCAAACAATATGCACCTGATGAGTATACATAACAGATTTATAACTTGATTTAATTAATTAGATTAAAATAGAATTTGGATTTGATTTGCGATTTATTTTATTTTCATTTTTGAATTCAAGTTCAAAAGAAAATTAAATGTCATGAGATGTTAATGATTCGTATAGTCGTTTAATTTATCGAGTTTTTCATAAAAAGATTAACGAATAGTTCACGATTATTCGGTGATTTTATGAGTATCATGAACTTTAGTGTATACAATTTTGAAATATGTCTTCATGTTAAACCAACAAGTTCAACATATACGTTTATATATATTATCTTTATTTATTGAACTTGATTTTCTTCTGAGCTATTTTGACTCCATGCCAGAATTGAAAAGTGATATGTGTAATGAATATATACAACATGTAAATATCAACACCTTTTAATTAAATTTTAATTAACGCGAAAATGTTGAAAATTAAACTTAATTGATACAAAAATGATTTATAGTTAACCCAATTTTATAGTAAGGCAAAAAGTTTAAAAAAAATAGAATATATATTAAAAAATACTTTGTATACTAAAACTATATACTATAAATCATTTTCGAAAAAATATAATTGACATAATTTTTATGTACGATTCATATTAAAAATAAATTAAATGTATAATTATAGTTATTTTATGCCAAAAAAATGATTTTCCATTCTACCGTCCTGCAAAAAATTATTTAATTTCTATTTCATATTTTAAACGATTCTATTTTAATAAAATATACGTATTTATTGCATGCATCAAAAATATTATTTCCTAAATACAACTATTTTAATTAATACTCATTTTTTAATTAATTAATTATATTTGGTACAAATATTTTTATATATCTCGTATGTATTTAAAATTTATTTCTCCTCCAGAGTATATTATGTTTATTTATATGTATATATAGGCGCGAGGTAATATATTTAGAGGTACCTATTATTAAAAAATGTGTGCGTGGTACTTATTAACCAGCCATATGTCTCACACATGATTCAGAATCACATTTTTAAGTATTCTGGAGTGGGGCCAAAGTTTTTTATATAAAAAACAAATAATAATACGAATATATATATATATATATATATATATATATATATATATATATATATATATATATATATATATATATATATATATATATATTTTCCTTTAATGTGGTGGATTCATTTTATATTAATACTCATCTATATAAATGACATTGCGATTGACAACAAAAATGTTCAGCAACGTTAAAAACAAACAAATATGTTAATCATTGACATATTTAATAACAAACAACCATTTAAATATCTCTCATATAAAGAAGGTCAAAATTGTCCAGAAATTAATTGATTCGGTACAAAATATTTGGGGCATAGTTTATTAACTCCCCTTAGAATTAAGACATTTCGACCAAATATTTTTTTGAGAAATTTTATTCTCTTGAGGCTAATTTATTGGTAAAATTAATCATATTTGTCGGTAATATTTTAGAGAAGTAAACACCGACTCTTCTTTAAATAACATAAATAAGAGGGACATTTAGGTAATATTATTTCACTGACCTTTATTATCTGATGTACATTTGGTGTCCCATCAAAATCAGACAGCACTGTATGGTTTTGTGTATCAAACACAAATTTTTATTATGTATATTTGTATTTTCATTTTCTTCTTCTAATTAAATTTGTGTACCAAAAAAAAAAAAAAAATTCATATTTTCATTTCTTAGATGTATTTGTGGTTTTGGTTGAAATACCACACAACACAAAATCGGGGAAATCTATCGAAACAAGAAATTTTTTTTTATATGTTAAGTAGTTTTGGTAAAACGATCTTTTATATATACTCAAATCAGTGAGCGATATTATTATTTTTCTTTTTATCTTTCGTTTTTCTTTTAAATCCTAATTTTATAAAGAAAATTTCACATAAAATTAATATATAAACGGTTGCTGACTTGAAAACAGTTTCCAGTTTTTTGATAATTCGTATTTCGTATTTTTCACACGTGAGTCGTTTCTTTAATTTTTTTTTTTTTTTTAAATTTAGTAATATTTAAAAATAATCAGTGGATATTACAGTGATTTTATAATTAAAAGTTATAATTTATTTATAAAGTGAATATAATCGGTGTGATAAATTTATCCAAAATATTTTCTTTTTAAAATAAATTTTATTAAACAAAAATTTCTAGAAATAATTTATAAGATAAAAATAAATTTAACAGCGATCGGTTTTTTTTTTTAAATTTTGTTAAATTTTATTTTTTAACGTAGATATTCAAAAATATATAATACATAAAATATACTATATTGTTGAATTAAAATGTGTACGAAAAACTAGAACGAAACCATTTTTGGAAAATTAATTGAAAAATTTGTATAACTGTGTTATTATATTGTTGATTTTGATCTATTTTAATTTTCACAAGAAAATTGTTGGTTCTTTTATATCCGCTCCAATTTATTTAATTTTTTGAAACGTACCGAAAATGCGACAAAATATTCTAAAAATATAAATTTTTTTATAAACATATAAAATGCAATTTTATAGAAAATTAAAATTTTATAAAAAAAATTGTGTTAAGTATATTAAGTAATAATTAATGTTTAGCTGTTGAACTGATATATATATATATATATATATATATATATATATATATATATATATATATATATATATAAAGTGAAATGTGTACTATACTTTGTGTGATAAATTAATAGCTTGTGGACAAGCCTCTGTAATAACTCTTTGACGAAGGAATATTTTTAGAAATGTGGTTTGTTTTTGATTTTTTTGCGGGGAGCAATATACATCTACCTATAAAGATCATTTTGGATCCACGTATAATAAAATGACCGACAATATTTTAGGACAATGACCCAGTCAGCTTATGTTTTATGCTCATATCCAAATAAGTTAGATGGAAAGTGAATAACCGCTAAAATATTTCACGTGAGAATTAATATATATCAGCTGGCTAAATGATTCTAGAATTTAAATTTGTTTCTCTATTTAAATTATATATAAATAATATCAAAATATAATTTGAAAATATAAAGCCCTGCGACTTTAATGGGATTATGTGTGCATACCTTTATATACTATAATGCATTTTGTACTGGATCGATACCACTCAATCCGTACAGTGAGGTTTCTGGCTACCAACTAATTCTATTTGTTTTTTTTTGTATTTTATATACACAGTCGGGATACCCAATAAAGTTTATGACATTATATCGTGTACAAGTGTATAGACTATTAACATAATGGTGTACATTACTCCATCATAATATTCATATTTTGTGGAAACCAGTTCTGCATTTTAATACACTTAGCTGTTACGATGGTATAAAACCAACACTATTGCGTATGTATATACAATTATTGGTTTTGTTATTTTGCATAATAATAAAATTGGGGATGATAATACTTTTACACCTATCCCTCGCTTAACAAAATTAATTCGTTCCCAAAAAGTTCGTAAATTAAAATTTCGTAAAATGAAATTTCGTAAAATGAAATTCATAAAGGTAAAATAAGTATGTAAAAAAATTTCGTAAATCGAAATTTTATTACGTAAACCGTAATAGCGAAATTTCGTTCAAATTAATTAGAGTTTTCGTTAAGCGAGGGTAGGGTGTATTAGATCAATTTTTCATACGAATCTTGTCCAAGGCCAAATTTAAATGTAATTGTAATTTTTACGTCCATCTACAATTATTTTTGTTTTGTTATTTTGTTTACCTAATCGCATATAGTGATATAAATTGCGTTTCGATTTGCGTATATTTTTTTGTGGTAGTAGTATTAATATTGTAGTATTTTATTTTGTATTCATGTTATTTATATGTAGTCATTTAAATTTTGCGTACATACCGAAAGTTATACATTTTTTTTTTTCATTTTTTTTATGATATTTTTTGTAATTCGCTAGAACTACTAATGCACTCTTGTTAAATATATACAGAAAAAAAATTGTACGTATTTCAGTGCAGTCTGCAGGCAATACTATAGTATCAAATCATCGAATCATCGTTTCAAATCCATCTTGGGCATATCGAGTCGATAGCGATTCCGCAAACTCCACAGCGCACGGTAGCTGGCGGCTGTGGTGTGGTAGTGCCATCATTACCGGCACACCTCACAACAGCTACCAGTGGCCGTCAGCTGTGGTGTTTGCGGAATCGTTATTTGGCTCGATACGCATTTAAGATGGTATATTGGACGATGCATCGTTGTTTGGTACTGGTGGTATAATAGGCTGTCAGGCTGTACCTTTTTGTTTTTGTTTAATTTATTCATATACTTATAATCTTTAAAAGAATTCAATTATCAGCATTTACTAAAATTTTGAACTTTTGCTGGAAATTACTAAGGTTCCAACTTTAGTTGACTATTTCGGGTGTGTAATTTTTAGACTTTTTTGAGTAATATTTTCCATCTGTGAGCAGTAATTGCCATCGGCCTTAAACAATACATGTAGCAGGTTTTTGTATGCTATATACAGTTATACGTTTATGCTATAAATTTGCCTTTTTGACTGTCACGGTTTTATCGCCATAGCTAATGAATGTAATATAAAAAACGGATAATTTCGTTTTATTCCGATTTGTATATTGCCCAAACGCAGAGAATTATGAATGTGTACCAAATATGAGGGTCACCCGGTTTGACTTTCATTTATCCGCTGCACAAAATATGGAATTATGTTTTGTTGTTGTATGAAGAGTGGATTTACAAAATAAAAATAATTTTAATATAGGTGACAGGGTAGTCAATAAGATTGAAATATTTTGTTGCATAGCACAATTGCAATTGCAATGTGATATTATTTTATATATTATATATATATATATATATATATATATATATATATATATATATATATATATATATATATATATATATATATATATATATATATATTATATACTAACAAAATAGTATGAATATTGGCTACTGGGAAACCGGACCAATTCTGTCATTACTGATATATCTTTCCCTGCCGCACAAAAATTTATTAACTATTGGCTGTCATGGTGACTGTAACCGGGTCGATCTCAATAATTAACTAATTTAATCTTATACCTTATCCTTCCAAGTATATGTAAAAATGGGTGTACGGTACGCCTGGCACTTTCCGGAAGATCTTGCTTAATGCTTGGTCGTACATTCTAAATCAATCAATCATAAAGCCTGGCTTTAATGGAAATGAAAAAGTATTAACTTTTCCAAATTGACATTGCTAAATGCAATATTCTTCCAAAACAAATTTGTTTTAAATATCCATATACCTTATCAAATGAGTTTCTTGATATTTTAATAAAGAACCAGAAGAGTAAGGGTATAACAAACCGGTTATTAAACCGATCAAAAGGGTTAGGACCTTTTATAACATATTAACGATTTGTATGATAGATTTAACGATATATTTTGGTTGCTTAGACACAAAGTTCAACGACAAAAGCAGATTTAAAGCATGCTCTATGGAACAAATACTGTATGAAAATCGTTATTTTTATTCTCTATTCATTAAATTATTTGACATCACTTATACAACTGACATTATTTATTTTCCCAGCACGTATTATACGTTATCTTTCGAAGTTAATAAATTATATCTTGTTTATACATTTTCAAAATTTTATTGAACATTTTCGGAAAATCCCACTTGTACAAATAATCTATAAAATTTAGATCCGTATTTTAAGTGTTAATATTTATAAAATCAACATATTGTTTTAATAAGTATTATTATATATTCGTGTATACGACATTAGAAAATGTAAAATAACGCGCGAGTAAAAGATGTTAAATTCGTAATGGTTTGCGACGCGTTTGTTTAGTTAACGCGGTCATAAAACAAATTTTATTTTTGGATATTTATCTTTTAAATAAATAATCAATCTTGATGTACACTTTATAATTATATACATATATTATGTTGTTCGAACCACGAAGCAACGAAAAGATTTGTGACCTTTAGGCACACATGTGTATGAACTTTTCACGAAAAATTGTTATTCTGCAAAATGTTTACACAACTTCCTAAAATTAATATTATGTGGTCTGATACATTGTTACGAGTATATATACAAAAAATTGTACATTGTTATGTGGTTTAAATAATATTAGCCATTGGACTAACACAAAACATTAAAATTTTGATGTTAACATAATTAAATAAAGTGATATAATTAAATGTTGGCCTGTTTGGACGTCTAACCTAAATCATCAAATCAAATTATCAAAGCGTCTACATATCAGATAAATGATATGCACATTTCAACATGTCTGACTTGCTTGAATAATAAAATTCTGTCATAATTTTACATATTAGTACAAACAAATAAAAATTAAAAATTTATTTTTAATTTTGAAATTATACATTATATTAAATTAATTGTTCTCGTTGAAAGATTTGCTAGCACAACATTTTTTTTAAATTATTTGTCGTACACAACTAGAAAAAACACTATGTTTGTTATAATGAGACATAAATTTAATTTATTTCTTATTTTTTTCTTCATACATACACTCGTATATGTACGGATTAATTACTTGGTTGAATTAAATTTTCTACAAAAACAACTTTACATTTCTTTTTGATGCTATACAGCTCGAAAAAAAATGTTTTATTGTTAATTAAGAGGTAGAACATAAATTTGTAATAAATCAAATTAGAAAAACAATAGCAAATACCTTTTCATATACGATCATCAGCATAATATATTTTGTAAATTTTGTTGGCTCATCATCAAATCATGATGTTAAATCAAACATCATGATTAATACCATGACAGTTTAGTTTAGCTAATATCATACGTGATAATTTTTAACATATTCTAGATTTCCCAAATGCGATGGCTTCATTCTTTGTAGCCTTCGTATTCTATTTCTGCTATTCAGTATATACCACGGATCTCTGCATTTTCGTGTTGTCCGAGATGCTAAATTATTTTTTTCGTATGATTGGTCATTTCTTCACTGACGTATATTCCATATGTATAGGTTGTTTTATTTTAATATTAGTTTTTTAGTAAAGCTCCAAAGCTAGATACCGTAAGTCTATACAAGTTTTGTTGGTATAATAGCAACTTATTATGTATTGACAGCTCTGATTATCTTCCAATAAGTTAACGTGTGTTGATTTTCTTCAATTAGCTTAATGTTACTTGTATAAGGTTCGTAGTCGCCTGCAGTTTTCTGGTTGCCTCTTCTACAATAGTCACTGTCATGATTTTCTCTTGTTTTGTTTAATGAGCCTTGTATTAAGAGTTTACATTTTTGAGGAATTATGCGTTGCTATACCTTTATTAGGCGGCTGTTTTTACTTTCGAATATATACCATTCGAATTCGATTTTATCTTAATTCAGCTTCGTTCAACTAAAGCTATACATAATATGTGTCAGAGTCAGATGAAAAGATCTCTCTATACCGTTGTTCAATAATATTACTATATATTCCTTATCTGTGCGATTTTTTCCATGCTTGGGTGAGGCAATTTTTGTTCCACCCCGAATATTATCCGGTATATCTGAGTATATCCGCTCAGTACCTATAAAATTTGGTGGGCATTTCATTATGCGCCACCTGGATGGAAGAACTAGTCAAACCACTACACGGAAAATTTAAGTGCTTTTACTTTAAATTTTAGTGCAAAAAATGTTAACATATTATTCCATGATAAATATTAAAATTATGACTACGATTTATGGGTTAAATGGTATTCAAAAATTCAAACGGTTATGGTTTAAATGTGAGAAGGTGCCGGCTAAAATTATGGTATTTTCTTTATACATAAGAATGAATTATTTAATTTAAATGGATTAACATAATAAAGAGTATTAATTATTACTTATTACTTAGCTTATAAAATACCGCACAGTTTTTATTTAACTAAGTTCCAATTGCAATTTTTATCGACTTTTGGCAAATTTTTTTTTTCAAGCTAAAATTAATTATAATTACATTTTTTTCGCAAACAACAATGAAAGAAAATCTTGTGAAAATACAAATTTAAAAAATATTATTTTTATCGAATTGCACCTGTTACAATCTTTAAGCATATAGTAAAATGATACAGAAATATAAACATTCTAAACGAATTTGTTTTTGTAAATCTTTTTGTTGTTTTAACATTATTTATGATGTATTATTTAAGAAAGAGATTAAATTTTATAAAATAGCATATGCAGGAAATTTTTTTTTTTTAATTTACAAAATATATTTTCAATCAATTAACGCTTATGTATTAAAACACATTAAACCAACTAATATTAATATGTTACAATTATGTTTAATTATAGGCTGTTGAAAGCATAGAACAAATTTCAACAACAAAAGAAGTGCGCGAACAATCATCACAAGTGAAATCATCAATTAAACAGTATACACAAAAGACAACTAATATAAGCGAAGATATAGAGGTAAGATTTGGTTTTAATTATATATTAAAATATATATGTAATATATATGTTTTTCATATTTACGTAGATAACCGATCATCGTTCACTTATTACAAGTAGTACTGAAAAACTAGAAACAAAATACCGAAGTATAACTTTAGATAAATTACCATTACCTAGTACTGGTGGAAACGTTGTTGGTAAGTTAACAATTTATATTTCTTAAGACCTTGACCTGGATTAGATCGTTATAACACAACTGTTGAGTATATCAAGCGCCATAATGATAAAAATTAAGCGAAAGTAAACCCCTTGCAAGATCAGAACTTGATTGATCTAAATTTATTAAAAATTTACAAATAAAATCCACTAGTCTACTGTAGATGTCAGCAAAGTAAAACAACATTCAGGCAAATTATAAATATATGGTTTTTAACATAATGTAGAAAATACATTTTCCGATTTAAAATTTTCATATTCTGAAATCATTTTATCGTAGGCGATAATAAAGTTTTAGATCTCAGCATGTATCTATTTTTATAAACAAAATCACATGTTTTTCTTTATAAGATGATAAAAGTCATAAATGTCATCACTTGTGATATCATAAACATTTGTGGTAACAAATTATATAAAAAGAAATATTCGAAAATTTTGAGTTCTGGAAAGTCCGCTACTGGTGACTGTATAGTGGTATATGACGTTATGGATTTTTTTGTTTCAACATAATTCATTAAAATTGGATAGTTAGAAATTACTATTATTGATGTTTGCGACAAGTTTAGTAAAATACAATATTTTGAAATAAAATCTACTAAATATTTTAATAAAATTTCGACTTGCGCATGTAACTTCTCTAATAAATTAAGTTCCAGACCATATGCTCAATTAATTTATACTACACACAACAAATAAACACGTTGATCAATCAAATAGATTTAGAAACAAAAAAAAGTTATTATGATCCATAATGACCACTTCTTTTTAAAGATTTACTTAATTTTCTTTTTAAAAAACTTATTTTCAAAATTCTTGTGATTTTATGTTCAAATTTCTTTGAAATACTTTAATATACTGTTATTGGTATAATATTATAGTGGGCGACGTCCGCGCATTTTCTAAGTAGGTGTTTTTATTGTATTCTACATCTATATATACATAAAATCTTATTTTACATTTTTAAAATACATAGCCGGAAATTCTTAAGGAATTGTATGCTTCCAACTATTTATATATATATATATATATATATATATATATATATATATATATATATATATATACATATATATATATATATATATATATATATATATATATATATATATATATATATATATATATATATATATATATATGAGTCAAAAATATATCATGGAGAACCATTTAATCCTTGAATATCAGGGCAATTTTTCTCAAATATATTTCAACGTCTCATGAAAATACTTCGTTTTTTTCTTTTTACATATTTCTGTGTCAATTTTTTTGCTTGAATGAAAATTTCACCTTCACAGTTTCCATATAGTGCACCTGTCATTCGAATTATTTTGTGCTAGCTATGCGTTTAATTTTATTTACATTTAAAAAATACATGTTGAAAAATGCTTGAATATACGAGTACAACACACCAAAACAAAATTGTGTATGTCAATTATCACTAAAATTTATCAAATGATTCATATAAAGATGGAAAATTAGATGAACATTTTCACTTGAATATTATAAATGATTTATTTTGTTTTGTGTCATAAATCTTACATATATATGTAAATATATATATATATATATATATATATATATATATATATATATATATATATATATATATATATATATATAAACGAGATGATTATTGAAAATAGTTTAAAAAATAAATTGGCACCAAAAGCATTTTGATAAAAAATTGCGGAAGGAAGATTAAACAAATTTTTAACCAACATATTTCTCAAAAAATTATAAATGTTTATTTATTTATCTTATTCGATTTTATATTCAACATATAATATATATATATATATATATATATATATATATATATATATATATATATATATATATATATATATATATATATATATATATATATATATGTATATATAATTTAAAATTAATCATAAAACGATATAATTTTTGGGGTAAGCCACGCGGCGTTTTAAATTTTAATTAGTTTTCGTTGAAACCATAAAATTCTTTTAAAATAATAATAACACAAATTATATTAGGACAAATGATTCGCGCATGTTGATATTAAATCAGTTATCTGATCAATTATTTAGTTGGTAGTGGTTTGTATGAATTTTCCTAAAATTTATTACTGGATATCCGACTAGTAAATACTATAAAATTAACGAAAATCAGGCCCACAGAACTGTTAAGCCTCATTTTTGTAAAATAAGCCATATAATATATTTATAACAATTTACGGTTAAACGAAATTAGTAAATTTATATAAATTATATACGATTCGATTAGCCAACCAAAATTTTCCCCTTGACGTAAGCATTTTGTCTATATAAATTTTAAAACTAATTATCACTGTTGGGTCCAACTTTATATTCGAGTATAGGTTAGTTACAATCGATTTAGCAATGGTAAATGGCAATCACACTTAGCAGCCTGCAACAATAAAACATTTAGGTTAAGCTCCCCCGAGGGTTACAGACATAAAAAATATTTTATTTGCAAAATCTTGGAAAATATTTTTGTGAGCACACACCTGTTTGTTATGACAAAATATTAATAATTTTGCTCTTTAAATTTTGTGTTTAAAATTTATAATTTATTATACTAATTGCATATTTTTAGGCATGTATAATGTATTTATAATATATAAATATGTACATGTATATATATATATATATATATATATATATATATATATATATATATATATATATATGGCCATCGTCTTCTAATAAACTTAAGGCTCGACATGCATTTTGTTAAGTTTTATGTAAATAATTACCATTAACTGTTTTAAGATAGGCATAGTAGGTTGGCCCGCGTACATTTATCAAGTGTATTCTGAAATATCACTTGTCTAGGATGAACAGTATAGTGTATATATAGTCTGTCGAGACCATTTAAAAAAAGATGCCAGGATGAGCTTCAACTGGGTTTCCACTTTTATCTTGAACCATGTAATACGTTGAAATTTCTGCATATATTAAAGTTTTTGCAAATCGCCCATACTCAGAACCTTGGCAGAATCGTAAAAAATCAGTCAATGTGCTTTGTTCTACATTTTGCCTTGTACAGTATATACGTTGACCACGTTTTCAAGATGTATATAGCTAAATAAATTGCCGAAGGAACACTGTCATGAATAGGAAATGAAAGTATCCGCCATACATCCTCGTTGCTATACTTATATATCTGCCCATTTGATAACGTGTTACCTCATCATTTTCATTTACAACTTGAACGTCCATATCGGTATTAGATGAATTGTACGCAGAGCTGCGATATTTGACATTAATATGCGTTTTGTATGTTTTAAGTAACGGTGAATATGGCACCACCCATCTGTATCTATTTTCGCTTAGAACTTGGCCTGGTAGTAGTAGTTTTTTATATCTTTCCATCGCGAGTTTCATCATTACATGTGAAAGTAATAAATAAATCAGGTCTGCCATATATACACAGACGTATGTCATCGCACCCTGAATATATTCTTCCTTATGTTGTGTGGACTTCCGATGTATGAAGATACAAATACAAATACAGCAAACGCCAAAGTCATTTGGAAACATGAATTAAATTTTCTTATTTTTCCTAACAGCAATGATTTTAATGGTTCGGATGGTGAATTTAGCGGTATACTACTTTTCCGCACAACACATTTCAGCAGACTCATTCTTAAATTGAGTACATGAGTCTTCAATAAATGAAGACAAAGTTAATCCTCTTCGGGTATTTGCATTCTAACTCGATTTTCCAACTGTCTATTTGTATTAGTATTACGTTATCTACTATATTTGCTTGTGCGCTGTTTAACACTTTCTATACTGCGCGTGATGCAGTCATACACATTTTGTCTGAATCATTGAGTTCTAAATATTGTGCAGGCGTTAGGTTTCCTCGGATAGCTCTTAAATTTTGATAACGCCGAGTATGTCTTCCTATATGTTTAATTGTGACCTCGGCGCATTTCTCTATAATTTCATTTCTCCTGTAGAGGAAATATAAAATAAAATGTGCGTTCAATTCGCACCTCTTCATTTCAGTTAAAAGACTACCAACTACCAGAGCAAAAATTTACAAAAACCCACTTACAGCCAGGACAAACATAATCACTGTCAACAATCACTGTCCTCATCTCGTTTTTAAAGCAGTGTATAGCTTTTGCTGGAAAGAGGTGTTCGCTTGGCCTCCTAACTTGAAATACCAGGACGAACCAGGTCCTAGTTCCACTATGCCCTATTGATATTTTCGATGTGTTTTGATTGCTTAGCTGATCCGCCTTGAACTTAATATTCCTGTGATTGTTAAGAATTTCCACGATTAAGACTTTACAGCTCTTGATCTGACTGATTAAGCGCTACGTCGAAGGAACTAAAGCCGCACTTTTCCAAGGTAGGTGTATGTCCTACGTTGAGACTCACAAGATAACATGAATCAACCCAGCCTGCCAATAGCTGTCACTTGTATATAGCCTCTCTATTCTAGAGACTTGGAGTTAAGGTGACCAGCGACCATCATGTTACTACTCCTTTCTCTGCAACTGGTTTAGTAGCTATAATGTCTCTTGGCATTACAATTAGCGAAGCATCAACTTCAAGGTCTGCCCTCTAATTTCCTTCTATACCAGGAGATCTTGAGGTAGTCTATTTATATATATATATATATATATATATATATATATATATATATATATATATATATATATATATATATATATATATATATATATATATATATATATATATGTATATATAATGACGTGCTTAGGGAAAAATCGAGTTACACTCAAATTTATAGGTAAATTAGCCAGCCTACATATAATATTCAAACGTCACATACAAATACAATAAATATTCATTTTGTTTTTTATGTGCCCGGCCGGAGACAACATTTTCACACATCTGTTAGTAGTTATGATATATAACTGATGAAAAAATTACAAGAATATTACTGTCACAAGAAAACATATAAATATATATTTGCAAATATATAAATCCATTGGATTACAAATTCAAATTTATTGTATGCGAGCTGATAATTGCGTATCTATATATATCAAGGGGTAGACGCATATACGGTTTATATCACTATAGTGATATTTTATTTATATAAAATTTTACTCAAGCACGCGAATGTCCAAAGGAAATTCTTTAAATGTTGTGCTGTCCAAATATTAAAATTTTTGGGCAGCTGATTATTTATAGAAGATTTTACGACAATAAATTTAAAACATATATATGTATATATGCAAAAGAATTCCGATTAGTCATTTATATCCGTAACAATATGTTGAGACATATATATATATATATATATATATATATATATATATATATATATATATATATATATATATATATATATATATATATATATATATTGTCTTTATGTCAATATTATCTGATATCAAGTTCTACATCTCCCACACTTCGCACACCTGCTACACTATTTAGTCAAGAATACAAAACAATTTAACATTTATCGCCACACAATTCATTGAATACTTCTAATTACTTTTGGTTTGAGATTTCGTCATAAAATCTAAATTATTTTGACATTCTATAGCTCGTATAGTCTACGTGAGTTATATATACAGACAGATTAAATCATTTAAACGTACGTACGTATTACCAGAGTGCGAGCAATTAAAAATCAAACAAAAAATAAATAAATAAATTTTCACGAAAAATTAAGAAAAAAAATTTAATTTTAATTTTACAATATTGTTAATTGACAATCGTCGCGTGTTGGTATTTTAACATACTTTTAATGTGTCCTATTAGATATATCTATATATATATATATATCTTATATATATATATATATATATATATATATATATATATATATATATATATATATATATATATATAAGATAAGTTAGGCGATTTGTTTTCAAATAATTAAATTATACGTTAAGATATTACATTTTATTTTGACATTTAAATTAATTTTAATTAATATATAAAGATAATAAACTTAATTTGTATTTGGGGACAGAACAAATTTAATGGAACATGTTTTTCGTGAAATAGGACATGACAGCAAACAAGAAATATTAAAACTATATTATGAATGGATTTTTTAAAGTTCGATTATTTCTCATTTTATTTGTGGCATTTTCAATGTACGAAACAGCACAAAGTGTGATTTATAGAAATACAACATTTATCGTATGTTTCATATACATAATTTTGCTCCTTGATTTTAGCATAGCAATATATTTTAGGTCAATTTATGCTAAATGGGTTTCATTCAAACGAGAAACTAATTCGATCATTAATATATTTGAACAAATTTTATAGCGACTAATTTATCGTTGAAAAATAGTTGATCTACATCTATTAAAAAGCAACTGCTGTTCGATATTAATTTAGCATTAAGATGCATAAATTGTAAGCAATTTATATATTGGCATTCTAACTTACAAAAAACGTTCTAATTTGTAAAAGGTGATTACTTTTATAATTTAGCATTGCTAAATTTTATTTAAAAAATATACCTCACAAACTGTACGCTCGAAGTATATCCAAAATAATAAAATTTTATTTTATATTTTATAATTAGAATCAATCGAAAAACAGGTGTCCCCGTCTTAAATTATAAATTGAATCGAATCTTTTTAAAATAAAATCAAACACAAAAATAATTAATTCAACTGTAATTAAAATATATATATATACATATATTTATTCAAGATGACATATTTAATTGAATATATTTTATCCCAATATTATACGATCGTAAAAATTATCGAAATTTACGCTAACAATTTTACACAAATACTAACTGGAATCATTTTTTAACCGTATAGACGTGACAAAATTTTTACTTTACCTATATTTTTGCGTTTAATATTTATATTCACTGTCAATTATTCATAATTTAAATTTTTTTTTTTACAAATTTTTTTAATAACCAGCCGATTTTTTTTTTTATAAAAAATTTTCAAATTTAAAATTCCACATTTTTCCTTCGCATTTATAAAACGTCTGTGTAAAAGTTAAGACGTTGTACGATTTTCCTCCAGAACGATATAGTGTAGTGATTTCGGGTATTGAGTCAAGTTTATTATTATAATCGGTGTGAATAGATATTTAATTTTAAAAAAATAAGATTTTATTATAACACAAAAATTGATTATTTGTTTTAATGGTATATTGAAAGTGCTAAAAATTATTTAGTGGAAAATCAATAAATTTTAGTTTTGGTGCGTTAATGTGATTTTAAAAATTATAGTGATCTATAAAAAATAAAAGTTTTTAAAAGTTAAAATTTTTGATCTTAATTTTCTTGTTATAATAAAATTATAATTGTATATATATATATATATATATATATATATATATATATATATATATATATATATATATATATATATATATATATATATATATATACATATATATATATATATATATATATATATATATATAAACTTTTAATTAGTTTTTATATTTAATAAATTAAAAATGGCGTTTCGTTTTCCACGTTACATAACCGTTTTTTCCAATTTTGTATATATGTTCAGAGAAAATCATAATTATTATTTATTTACTTATTTCGAATTTAAACGTTCAAAAATATTAATTTTATACAAGAAAATTAAGAATAAAAATCAATTATAACTATATATATTTGCAATATTAGAGCTGTGCGAAACATAATATACAAATTATTTATAAAAATGTGGAATCTATATCAACATGTTGATGAAGTACCAAAAGAAGCAACATGGGAAGAATATAATGATTTTTATAGAGATTTTAGTCGAAAAATAACTGTATCGGAATTTGATAATCCAGAACGGATCAATGTCTATTTTTGCGAACAGATCAAACCTGGTGAAGGTGACGAATTACCTGAAGGTTGCGATTTCTTTCCGACTAATTTTATATCTAATTTTTATATAAATACACACAAAGGTACTTAAAATTATAAATATATTCACACAAACACAATAAAAAAAAATAAAAATTATCTATATATTAACCCGCATATTTTGTTAAAACTGAAATCCGTACCTGCATTTTAATAAAATTTTAAAAATACATCTTTCAAAATTCGAGCAATATAAATATAAATTTATAATTATTATGATTTTCCAACAAGATATATGTATATATATAAAATTGCTTGATTCATGATAGAAAATTGTCAAAATTTCAAATTTAAAAATAAATTTAGATTTCTTTAAATTATATTTATAAATTTTGTAATAAAAAAAAAAAATTAATGCTCCTCCATATCTCCTCCATCAAATTTTTTTTTTTCAATCTTATATACATATTATATATGTACCAACTTACATACAGTTATGCTCAAAAATTATAAAATAAAAAAAAAAATCTATAAATTAACTCAAAATATTTAATTAAGATTTTCTTTTATTTTGGAATTTTTATTTTGGTTTTATCTATAAATAAATCGACAAAAAATAATTTAGAGAAATAAATTGATAGAATGAGCGACAAACAAATTACTTGGTGTTAGTTATGTATATATTTTGTGCGCGGCTCTTATAATTTATTATTATTGTTTTATATACAAAATTAAATTAAAAAAAAAAAACGAAAGAATTTTATTTAAAGATTTCTTAATAAAAAAAAATAATAATAATTTCGACAGCTAAAAATGATGTATACACAACAAAATTTTGATCTCGAAATTAATTTTATCGCACATATACTATATATATACACTATACAAAATAATTTCGACTTCTTCTGCATGAAGAAGCACGTTTTCTGTACTTACATACATAAATATAATCGCAGTAAAATTAAACATTAAAATTACACAACACCACACTCCCAAAAACAACATTTGTTCACTATATAGGTACAGTAGGACTGACAACAACAACAATGTTATTCGACTAAAATTCATCCATTTATATATTCCCTAACATTAAGTTCGATAAATTAACATTAAAAAAACTAAATTAAATTATTTCGCATTACTTTAAATATTTTATATAATTTTTTATATACTAAAATAAATTTACACGGTTTGTCGTCTATTGTTGAATAAATAAAATAAAGTCTTTTGTATTTATTCGAACTAAATACGATGAAATATTTTTCAATAAGTAAGAGTATTAAAATTTTGGTTTTTATTGATATTATTTTTAGCTGAAGTAACCATGCCGAGTGGACAAGTAGATAAACCCGTTATAGCCGATAATCGTGATGGTACAGTATCGATTAAGTATGATCCACGCGAAGAAGGTATTCATGAATTAGCTGTTAAATACAATGGTGAACATTTACAAGGTAATAAAAAATTATAACCAAATATAAATATAAATTATTCTTATATATATATATATATATATATTATTATAATATTTTTATAGGATCACCTTTTAAGTTCCATGTTGATTCGATTTCATCGGGTTACGTTACCGCATATGGACCAGGTTTAACGCACGGTGTCAGTGGTGAACCATGTCTATTCACAATTTCAACAAAAGGTGCCGGTGCTGGAGGATTATCATTAGCCGTCGAAGGGCCAAGTAAAGCTGAAATTTCCTATCAAGACAATAAAGATGGTACAGTTTCAGTTTCGTATTTACCAACCGCACCCGGCGAATATAAAATTTCTGTCCGATTTGGCGATAAAAACATTAAAGGATCACCGTTCTTTGCTAAAGTCACAGGCGAAGGTCGTAAACGCAATCAAATTTCAGTTGGATCATGTTCTGAAGTTACACTCCCAGGTGCTATCACTGATGCTGATTTACGTTCATTAAACGCTTCAATTCAAACACCTAGTGGTTTGGAAGAACCTTGTTTCTTAAAACGTATGCCAAGTGGAAATATTGGTGTTTCATTTACACCACGTGAAACTGGTGAACATTACGTTTCCGTTAAGCGTATGGGTAAACACATAAATAACTCACCCTTTAAAGTTAATGTATGTGAACGTGAAGTTGGTGATGCTAAAAAAGTTGTTGTGAATGGTACAGCTTTATTAGAAGGTGTAACACATGTTGATAATTCATTTACCGTTGATACCCGTAATGCTGGTTATGGTGGTCTTTCACTTTCAATTGAAGGTCCAAGCAAAGCAGAAATTCAATGCAATGATAAAGAGGATGGAACATTAAATATTTCATACAAACCAACAGAACCTGGTTATTATATTGTTAATTTAAAATTCGCCGATCATCATGTTCCTGGTTCCCCGTACACTGTTAAAGTAACTGGTGAAGGTTCTAATCGTCAACGTGAAAAGATTCAAAGACAAAGAGACGCTGTTCCACTAACCGAAGTCGGTAGCCAATGTAAATTGACATTCAAAATGCCTGGTATTACATCATTTGATTTGGGTGCAACAGTCACATCACCTGGAAGTGTAACCGAAGATGCTGAAGTGAATGAAGTTGAAGATGGTCTTTATGCGGTTCACTTCGTACCAAAAGAATTGGGCGTTCATACCGTTTCAGTTCGTTATAAGGATATGCATATTCCAGGATCACCTTTCCAATTTACTGTCGGTCCATTAAGAGATTCGGGCGCTCATTTAGTCAAAGCCGGTGGATCTGGTTTGGAGCGCGGTGAAGTTGGTGAACCAGCCGATTTCAATGTATGGACACGTGAAGCAGGTGGTGGTAGTTTAGCTATTTCGGTTGAAGGTCCAAGTAAAGCCGAAATTGAATTTAAAGATCGTAAAGACGGTTCATGTGATGTAACATACCATGTAACCGAACCAGGTGAATATCGTATTGGTTTGAAATTCAATGATCGTCACATCCCTGATTCACCATATAAAGTATATATTTCACCATCGATGGGTGAGGCACACAAATTAGAAGTTGCCCAATTTCCAGAGGGTGGTATCCAAGCTGATACCCCATCACAATTTATCGTTCGCAAAAATGATGCCAAAGGTGAACTAGACGCTAAAATCGTTTCACCCTCAAACAATTCCGATGATTGTTTCATTCAATTAATCGATGCGGAAACCTATTCCGTACGATTCTATCCACGTGAAAATGGTATTCACAGTATACACGTAAAATTCAACCAAGTTCATATTCCTGGATCACCATTCAAAATAAAAGTAGGAAAAGATGTTGCCGATCCAGCCGCTGTTCATGCTTATGGTAATGGATTAAAAGAAGTTAAAACTGGTGTTAAAACCGATTGTATTATTGACACATGTAATGCTGGTACTGGTACACTTGCGGTTAATATTGATGGTCCATCAAAAGTATCGATGGATTGTACTGAAGTTGAAGAAGGTTATAAAGTTAGATACACACCGCTATTACCGGGAGATTATTACATGTCGATTAAATATAACAATATGCATATTGTAGGATCACCATTTAAAATTAGTTGCACAGGTGAGTTTCGACAATTTAAATATACTTATTTCAACCGGGTTAACCGATATATTATATATTTTATATTTATTTAAATTTCGAATACGCGATAAATATTATACTGTAGCAAGTGATGATTTTCGTCAGGGTATGTAGAATATAAAAATACGTGTCCCCCATATTTTATTTTGTATACTCAAAAGGGCTTTACATGTTACAAAAGTTCGATACATTTCGTATTAAAAATCCCAATTTACACTACTAAAACTAAAAAAAAAAATTGACAACAACAAAATATCGATTGACAACAACAAAATATCAATGACAACAACAAATTCAAATTTTAAAATTGCTGACATTTAGGGGCAATTAATAGTACTCTTTCGAACCAAATTAAAAAAAAATCGATATTTCACATTAATTATCAAATCGTATATAAGAAATACAAAAATTTCAAACGTAATTTTATAAATGTAATTTTTAAAGCATGTTCTGTTTATTTATTTAATCGTCGAGTGACATACGGATCAAAGTTTTATTTATACTATATGGTTTTGTTAAATTTTTATTTTATAGGAGAAAAATTAGCTGAAGAAGGTGCCCAAGAAACATCGTCGGTTATTGTTGAAACTGTAACAAAAATAGCAAAAGCAAATAAACATCAAGGCCCAATTTTACCTGTATTTAGATCAGATGCCACAAAAGTTCAATCAAAGGGTATGGGTCTAAAAAAAGCCTATATTGGAAAACAAAATCAATTTACACTTAATGCTACTGATGCTGGTAAGATTTATTGTGAAACTGGATTTGTAATTTATATGTAATTTTTAAATTGGTTTTTTTACAGGCAATAACATTTTATACGTTGGTATGTATGGTCCAAAAGGGCCATGTGAAGAATGTTTCATTAGACACACTGGTCGCAATACATATTCAATTAACTATTTGGTACGTGAACGTGGTGAATATATTTTAATTGTTAAATGGGGTGATGATCATATTCCTGGGTCACCATACAAAGTGGATGCATAAAAATAAATTAAAAATGATAAACCATAAAAACAAAGGAATCGTAAAGTAAATATATTATTGTTTTATTTTTATTTTTCACAAGCAGCAACATAAAAAACATATATAAAATTATAATTTTATTAATGAAACAGTCTAGATATTTTTATTTTTAATTTTTTTTTTTTTTTTAAATTATTATTTCCTATTTTGTTGTTGATTTTTAAATTTTATTTTTTATTTCATTTTATAATTTTTTGTTTATTAATTAAGTTATAAATATATAGATATGTAATATATATATATATATATATATATATATATATATATATATATATATATATATATATATATATATATATATATATATATATATATTATATTATGTAAAACAGTATCTCTAACTACTCTCGAATATAATACAAAACAAAATATACAGACCTTTTGGAGGTTTATATATGTATATATATATATATATATATATATATATATATATATATATATATATATATATATATATATATATATATATATATATATATATATATATATATATTCAGAATTATCAAAAATAAAACCAAATTTATTTCAAGACATGTAAATAAATTATTAAATTAATATAATAAACGTATAAATTACAAAAAAAAATGGTTTTGAAAGCACAGCAACAACTACAAATATATATACAATTAATTTTAAAAATTGTATAAAATATATATAGAAATAATCAATTATTATTAAAATGATATTAATGATAAAATATAAAATTATAAAGAGTTTATTTCATATTGTTGCGTGTATGATCTACGGATTTATGTTCTCGGTCCTATAACTGAACTAAAATGGTCTAAAACTTTTAGCCAGATTGATTTAGGCTGATACTTAACTCAGAAAAACATCATCGAATAGTCAAAATTATTTGTATCTTTTATTTTAGTTGCATTTTAGAATTTCTCTTAATATAAATTCAATTTAAGTTTATTATACTTATTACATATTTAATTTAATTTATTCGAGGTCAAACAATAATTAAATATATTTGTAATATATAAATATGTACAACATAAACCCTCAACATTTAAAAAAATGTGTGTGTATATTTTCATCTTCATAACGGCATAAACCATATGCTTTAAGCTATATATATACCTAACATATACATACCTCTACCTCATTCAATCATGATTTGTCGTGTTGTAACTACGCGCCAAACAATATAGTAATAACCAAAGGATAAATTGCGTCTTTAAAAAATTGTAAAAAATTGAAAAAAAATTGTGAAAAATTGTGGAAAATTGTGAAAAATTGTGTAATGTAGTGTAATGTAGTGTAAAGTATTGTAATCTAATTAGTTAAAGTTTTTTTAGAACCATTAGATATAAAACTTCAAAAAATTATCTAAAAACATTAAATAATAAAATTAAGTGTTGTGTTCGATTAAAATTGTTTGTCAAAAAGAGCTGATTGATAACATTATGTGAAAATTTCATCCTGAAAGTCAAGTAAGTAAACCTAAATTAATATTTTTAATGTAAAGGATCTCTATAATATTACTAATTTTAAACAAATGACCTTGACCCATATTTTACGCTTAACTATTGCTCATTTCTCAGACTCAAACCTTTTTTGCTACACAAAAAAAAAAGTTTGCATTGTAATTATTATTACTAAGAGTGTTAGTGCTGTCATGTGATCTATCAAGTGATATCGCTTTATAAATCTAACTTTAACACAAAATTTATATGTTTCCATGAAACGATAATGTTGAGCAGTTTATGTTTCTCGTGCAACTAATTAAATTTTAAATAGGGGTAAAATTGTGCCATATGACACAGAACACATTTCTATTCATTTATATAGATCCCAAGATAAAAACACTATAATTTATTGTAATTAAAATTATGACTTACATTATTTATGGAAATTAATTTAATTAAATTTATAAAATTTAAATTACATATTATAGTTTAGAGTTTCAATTAGTAAAAATGTTTGTTTATGAAAAAAATATGCTCGCCACTATTTTATACATGAAAAACAATATAACCGCATAAATTGTGTAAATCGTTATGTAATGTAAATATTTCATACGGCGATAACGTTTTAAAGCATGTGGTATATTACTTGGATCCTCTTTGAGTAAATATTTTCGTAGGCCGGCCATACTCAACTCAATAAATTCGTCCCAATTTACTGTCTCCATATCCGAATAAAATATATCTTTATCCCGCTGTTCCAGTTTTGCGTATAGTTCTTTTGTATTTTTATCGTGGAATATCCAGCAGCGATGTGTAAAATACGATATCACATCACAGAAACGATGAATTTTACGATAAATTTGTAACATTTTTGGTTTCTTTCCTACCACTAATAAGCCAGCATCCATAATTAACGCGGGCAATATATGATACAAAAATTGTAATATAAACGCGTATGCTTTGTTCGAAGTCATTTTAAAACGATAATACCAAACAGTTTTTGTCATTGGCATTTTAATTCCGTGTAACGACGATAATTCACAATATTCTCGCCATGTAATACGTTTTAAATCAGACGTAACGTAATTATATACAGGTGGCTCGTCAAAAGTGTTCGTTCCAACTTCCCATGCAGTTGTGATTAATGAATTAACACACATATCAACCGGCACGATTTCGGCATGGTTGTCCTGTTTAATAAGTAATATACGAAGTAAACCTGCACCACAACCGACTACAATTCCGGTTGGGCCAAACATATTATCGCACCATCCACTCACCGGTTCTTTATATGTGGGTATTACAATGGCCGGTCGAAATACACCGATTGGTAATCCTTTACTACTCGTTCGCACTAAATCTTCGGCTAAACATTTTGTAAACGTATACGTATTCGGCCAACCACGTACCAATGTCGGCGTTATTTCATCGAGCGTTTTTTCATCTAAAATGTCTTTAAGCTGTATAGCACTTTCACCCGATATATATGTTTTATAAAATTTTTCTTCAATCACTTCACGATAACAATTAGCATATGCAGTCGATACATGTATCACAGCTTTTAGATGGTCCATTTCACGGCATAATGCAAGCACATCTTTTGTACTACTCACATTGATTTCGAGTGCTAATTTTAATTTTTCATCGAAACGTGTTGTTGCTGCAACATGAAATACTATATTGACAGTACGCTGAAGTTTAGTCCGTTCATCTGGATCTAAATCGAGACCAGGTAGAGCACAATCACCTGCGATTGGAAATACTTTGTGACGAAATTTTGGTTGTTCCTTTTTAAGTCGTTCAAAAATTGGATCGTCAAACAAATCATCAATTCGAGTATGAATATCTTTACCTTTTTTATTTCGAACAAGAATAAAGATATTATGAAGGTCACATGAACGTAATAGTTTATCGATCAATACTGCAATAATATAAAATAAAAAATCATCAGACTCCGATTCTAATCATTTAAGTCAAAATCCCAAAAAACTTACTTTTTCCAAGAAAACCTGTTCCACCGGTGACGAATATTGATTTGTGTTGATAAAATTGTTGGATTTGGGTTAGTTCTGCGTATGAAAAAAAGCAAAGTTAAAATTATAAAAGCTCGAGTACACCTTACCCTTAGTGGATTTACATTTATATTATATATAAAGTATATATTGTGTTGATCGTATAAAAAATATATATAAGATCTTGTTCGTTCATATAACTGTTATATGCAATTATGCATCGATATATTGATATACAAATTTTTAACTAAGACGTTCGATTGAAATCCGTTAAAATATGCAAATCACATTTATTGAAAGTTAAAATTTTATAGCCCCGGACAACTTTTGTCTTCATTCCGTATATATATACATTTAAAATTTCCAAAACTAGTTTCTAGTTCAATACGTTGCTGAGTGTGCTGAGACATATTTAATGGAAGAGACGGCAAAGTGTCTATTTACACTATACCAAATTCTAATTTAATTAGCAAAAATTATACTGATTAACACCAATAGATTATTTTGAGTGTTTTATACATTTTATTCATTCAAATTTAGCATGATCACAATAACATGATCAAACTAAACTTTTGGACTTCTCCATTTTATAATTACTCCAAATCCAGAGCTAAAGATTAAGAAATATACTCTCGTAAGGTAAAAATACATATCGATATCGATCGCCTGCGTATTGTACACATAAAATATAATTACAATTTTTATTATTGTGAGTGAAAGTGAATTTCTTATATATACATATATATGTACAAGTAGGTAAATACAACAACAATTATTTACTATTTATCAATAATAAATAAATTGATGGTAAAACTTGTAATGGCTGTATTTTCTTTTTAAACCGCGATTATATAATAATCAATCGCGCGACATATTTGTAATTTTAATTTAAAAAATCGTAGAATGAAATTTATTTTTTATTTTTTCGAAACATTCAATGAATTTTAAAATGTTTAACAAAAACTTCGCACCGCGGCTTATTTAGACTGATTATAGTTTAAATGGATGTTAGAAAATATATGTGATATATATATATATATATATATATATATATATATATAGATGACCTGAATTTCAAAGGGTGCACACGCGGTTAATATTAAAGATTTCCAGGAAATTTAGTACAAATATAATTTTACCATAATTTAATATTACATTTAATTAGTTTTAATTATTTACAATGAATAAATTTAAACAATTTATGGAAATTTTATAATTGATTTAACGTAATATATAAAATCGGAAATGCAGTGAAATGCGATATTGATCTAGAGGTTGTGTGCGTACACAGAACATCGTGGTCTAATTTTAAATTCGAATCACAAATCTAAAATCTAAATACTTTACATATATATTTATAAGTGGCACGTTTAGATATAAATAATTTGCAATGATAATTTATATGTATATATTAGATTAGTGATCACAAAACGGAAGGTAAGGTAAACAACTTCGATCAAAAATGATATTAGCATATTTTATATAAAATTAGCAAAATTTCGCAACATATATATATATTTATGTTTCTTTATTTTCATTTTATGTATGTAATTTTGAATATATTTTATTTACCGATAACCTCGAAAATTAAAAATTGTCTTCTAATATTCATCTTTGAAGAATTTCATAATTCAAGGTGATATATATATATATATATATATATATATATATATATATATATATATATATATATATATATATCAGTTGAACACTTGTATATTTTGCATATCATAGTTGATATTATATATAAATATAAATTCACATAAGTTCCGGTTCTTATAAATATTGTAATATAAATTTACTTACCAGTTATATTATCGAGCATAACATCGGGTTGAGGCAAAAGTGGAGCCATTTTGGATACAGACAAATTTCGTTCGAAATATTTTCAAATTTCTCTAAAATATCTGAAAAATAAAATAAGAAATATTTGTAAATTTATCAAAATGTATCTTAAGTCTTAAAACTATTTATGGAGGACCTTACAAATCAAAATTTAAACACAATTAATGATTAAAGCCTCCTGGATTTTGAAAAGTACAAAGTAAATTACTACAATAGTGTCTATAATAGTGTCGATTTATTAATAGTGAAAAATTCCACTTTAGTGGCTTGTGAAAATTCATTCACAGTACATAGCATATGTTTTTTCCTCCAAAATTCAATTCAAACATATTCAATATATAGTTGGTAGCGAAATGATTCTAGTTTGGAGTATTCATGGCTCGATCGACATTATATTCAATGGCATTATATTAAAAATAGTTATGATAGGTCATAAATACTATTCAAAAATGCTTAATTACAATTTATTTTATTAATTATATTATTGTCATTATATAATTCGAAGGTATATAAATATACAGAAGACTACGTCCTACGTTCGTATACAAGCGATTAAAGGACATTAATCTCTTATGAACGTACTTCACTAGATGTATAAAAATATATTTTCAAAGAAAAACTACTTTCGAAATACAAATGAAGTACACACAAAAATGTTGATCCATAATTGGGAAAATTTTATATATATTTCCAATTTTATAGATAAAAACATGTATAAACAATAGTATAATAGTGATTATGTTGATGGGTTTGTGGAATTTTTATTTAAAATTTATATCAATCCACGATTTATTAAAAAAAACCTGAATTTATAAAATTATTTGTAATTTAGTACAACAAACGTACAAACAAAGAATTTATAAGTTTTCTGTAGATGATCATGCGATCAATAACCGAAGCACTATAATTATCGATTTTAAATGTATGCCCTTTGTAAAATTAAGGATCGTTATTCTAGATTCATTTACGAAATAATTTATAATAATATATTTATTTTAAACAAATGCGGAAACAAATTAAAACTTCTAAACTAATATATTACGCCGATTTGTGCGGAAATTGTGTAGTATCTTTACAAGTTTGACATCACACAAGGCAAACGGCTAACTGCGTGGGTCTTTATTATCTTAAACAAAAATATTTTATATAGGAAGCTCGAATGACTAAACTTTTTTATAATTAATCAAATCGGACATGTATTTATATTATTGTAAATAAGTTTTTGTTAATTATTTCCAACAATATATCATATACGACATGTTACTTTGTAAGATTTTTTTTATAATTGGATTTATAACAGTTTTTTTTTTAATTTGTAAAATTAATTAGCATTAGATCTGATATAGCACTTTGTCACTTTTAAAATTTAATTAGCAAACTCACCTAAATAATTTTATTTTAGTTAAATATTTTATTTTTATTTTTAAATTCACAATAAGTCACTTTAATTATTAAATTTATAAATTTTTTAATCACTTATTTTTTTTTTACACAAATCACAATATAATATAATATATTAATCGGTGTCCAATAATATTCTGTAACGAATAAAATTTTTATTCACCACGCTTTAAACTAAGTCGCTTGTATATGCGAATTGAGGAACGATCTTAAATAAACTGAAGGTAAATTTTTGTTACTTCATTTTTATATATAAGAAATATTAAGTTTTTTTTTTTTTAATTTGTTTTTGTGTTTAGTTTTCGCTATATTTACACTAAGTCGCCGTTCTTCGGATCCATATAAGCAAAAAAATTTGTAACGAAGCGCAAACGTACTTTTGATAGTTTTTAGATTTTCTTCTTTTATAGTTTTTAATAAATTGCATTGTCTCGTTTCGTTACGTTAATCTAGTAACCCTTGATTGGCTTGGGCATACATGTTTATACTTAAATTAATTTTTGTAAATTTTCCAAACACGATCTTTGAACCTGTTTCAAGTTTGTATTTAAATATTTAATGACCACGTATATGTTGTAATTAGTAAATGTTGTCATGAAATTAGCAAAGTGACATGTTCATGATACTTTAATTTCATTTAGCAATAATATACGTGTTAAGCTTGATTTAATTATAGTGTAATCTTTTCTGCCCTATGGTTTATACATATATAATTTTATAAATTTAAATATATTCGAATATACAGTTATCAGTTAAAGTCGAGCCTAGATCTATGTTATAATTTGCTTAAGATTTTTTAAGGCAGAAGCTACAACATTTTATTATTATTTTATATAATTTGTGTTACGGACCTCCAGATTTATATGTTATAACCTTTTGCTTCTGAACAAGATTATTTGTAATTGAAATAGTGTAATTTGCATATACGTAGTTTAACTAAGAATCGATTAATTTGAATTTCTTTCAGCAAAACACGATCAGTTTTAATAAGAATTTATTATGGTCTTTAAATTATAGCTAAATTAACTAAATGATTATCGCATACAATTAGAGAGTAACCTACGCATAAGAAAACTTTATAGTACGTTCAAAGAATTCAATTTCGACGCAAATATTTGCATTTACGTAAAACTGGCATGGGACGAAATAGTAATCTATAATTCTAAGTTCTAAGTTGTTTACGTGGAAACCCAAGCTTTTTGAGTGTCGATCATCATTGTTGATCACAGAAAAGTCCTAACCAGTGTTAGGACTTTTCTGTGAATCAAAAAACAAATTTATTTGTATACCAAACACTTTCAGCAGGAAACATTTTAAATATTTTTTTTTTATTACAATCTAGTCTCCTGGACTAATGAGCAATTTGTTTCTGACTTAATTTACTAAGATAAGTATGTCTATGACTCCACCCATAGGCGTTTTACCAGTTTCTGGTAAGTTGTTGTTTTCACCACATCGTTATTGTGGATCTAAATCAGCAAGCCGCTGTTTGTTCTAACAATTAAACCAGTCCAAATGGTTTGGTTCTTTTCAGTCTGCGTTGGAGTAAATTCCTTCATGTTTAACTCTAAAGTATCTTCTTTTCAGGTATGACTTAAACAGTTCGCAATACTCAAATGGCAGAGTTTTCTCCAATTTAAATATTAAACCATCTAGTCAGACATTGTCAAATGCCTGTGCTATATCCAGAAATGTGGCTGAACAAATTTTTTTTCCTCTAAGGATTTTTATCTGTTATTCTATGGACTTGATCGATTGTGGAGTGTTTCTCGCTAAATCCAAACTAGTCCCATCAGAACAACTCCTGATTTTATAATCAGAACAACTCCTGATTTTAATTCGTTTTAATAATAGTCTCTCAAACTGGTGATTTTTTAAGTACTAAATTTCGGGCACTTCTTTTCTCTATAACTAGTGATTTAATTTCCATTGGGTAGCATTTGCCAGCTAGTTTTTTATTTGTTATATTAGTGCTTTTTCACGCTGCTTGCTGTATATCTTTGACGAGTTTTTCCACCTCTTGTTCTAATGTTCCTTCTGATGAAAGCTGTGGAGTCAAACCCTTTCTGCACTTGTATATATTCAACCGGGATTTTTCTTGTTATAAAAAAATCAATTAGGTTAGGTGTTTTATTTTGATCGCTGGGCCAATAAGTTGGTTTTCCAGTAGAGCCTCGATTTCATAATACCTTCCACTTCTACCACCAATGTGTACAACAATTTCAACGTAATATTTTTGCTCCGACTACCTTTTTCATATGTGACTGAATATTTTCACCCCAGATTCTCATAACCCACCAAAATGTGGGGTTTGTGGAGTAATAAAATTCCATTTGACATTCCATTATCGATCTGCGCACTTTTGCCTCTATGACTGAAGAAACGTTTGAGAAACGCAATAAAGCCGTTGCATCTTCGACCACCTCTAAGTGAACAGCCTTGATGGCGAAGCATATAAAAATACATACATAAACCTGATTAAAGGTATCTTTTCTCTGGTTTCTATAACGTACAGAGAAAGGACCACAAAAATCTAACCCTGTAGTGTAGAATGGTGTCACCATCTCTATGCGGTTTGGTGGTAGGTCACCCATTATTTGTTCCAAACGTCTTGCTTTGGTTTTAAAGCATGAAATGCAGCTGTGTGTAATCCAGTACTGTTGACGAATTTTGAACAACGTAGATGGAACACCTCTATGCAAGTTTTTAATGTGTTCTTCTCTAGCTAATATTTAGTAGTAAAATGATCTCTTGGCAATAATATTTGGTGTTGGTGATCAAAATCCAATGAACTCTGGCTTACTCTGCCACCCACTTTCAATACGCCCTCGACGTCGACAAATGGTGATAAACTAAGTATTTTTGCTATTGCTTGGTAGTTCCCGTTTGGACTTTAGGCACTCGATCTCTTTACTGAACACCGAATATTGAACAATCTTAATTAAATCCTTCATCGCGTTGGACAACTCAGCTGGTTTCAACACACCACGCTTTCGGTTGATCTTATTTTCCCTCCCCGAGTTGTACACAAAACGTTTACAATATGCTACGACACGAACCAATTTTGGAAAATGGCTATATCTTTCGATCAAAAAAATATCTTTATACAGCAGACTTACGAATACTAAATCTTGGTTCTTTAGATCTGGTAACTCTACATTAGACTCTAAAAATTTACTCGGCCAATCATTTTCTAATTCCAACAAAAAGGTTGGTCCACTGAACCACTGTGAATTTCCTTCCAATTCCACCGGCATAGCACCCCTAGATAAAATATCGGCATGTATTTGAATGCAATTTCACTCAAATACATCCGTACAGTGAGGCTTCTGGCTACCAACTAATTCTATTTCTTTTTTTTTGTATTTTATATACATAGTCGGGATAAAGTTTATGATACCCAATAAAGTTTATGACATTATATCGTGTACAAGTGTATAGACTTTTAACATAATGGTGTACATTACTCGATCATAATATTCATATTTTGTGGAAACCAGTTCTGCATTTTAATACACTTAGCTGTTACGATGGTATAAAACCAACACTATTGCGTATATATATACAATTATTGGTTTTGTTATTTTGCATAATAATAATATTGGGGGTGATAATACTTTTACACCTATCCCTCGCTTAACAAAATTATTTCGTTCCCAAAAAGTTCGTATATTAAAATTTCGTAAAATGAAATTTCGTAAAATGAAATTCATAAAGGTAAAATAAGTATGTAAAAAAATTTCGTAAATCGAAATTTTATTACGTAAACCAAAATGTTGGTTTAATTTTGAAATTGATTAGCGAAATATTAAATTAATTAGAGTTTGCGTTAAGCGAAGGATGGGTGTATTATGATTATCATATTTCAATTTTTCATACTAGTCGTCTTGTCCAAGGCCAAATTTAAATGTAATTGTAATTTTTACGTTCATCTACAATTATTTTTGTTTTGTAATTTTGTTTACCAAATTGCATATAGTGATATAAATTGCGTTTCGATTTGCGTATATTTTTTTGTGGTAGTAGTATTAATATTGTAATATTTTATTTTGTATTCATGTTATTTATATGTAGTGATTTAAATTTTGCGTACATACCGAAAGTTATACATTTTTTTTCATTTTTTTATGATATTTTTTGTAATTCGCTAGAACTACTAATGCACTCTTGTTAAATATATATAGAAAAAAAATTGTACGTATTTCAGTGCAGTCTGCAGGCAATACTATAGTATCAAATCATCGAATCATCGTTTCAAATCCATCTTGGGCATATCGAGTCGAATAGCGATTCCGCAAACTCCACAGCGCACGGTAGCTGGCGGCTGTGGTGTGGTAGTGCCATCATTACCGGCACACCACACAACAGCTACCAGTGGCCGTTAGTTGTGGAGTTTGCGGAATCGTTATTTGGCTCGATACGCATTTAAAATGGTATATTGGACGATGATACTCGTTGTTTGGTACTGGTGGTAGAGGCTGTCAGGCTGTACCTTTTTGTTTTTGTTTAAATAATTTATTCATATACATATAATCTTTAAAAGAATTCTTTTATCAGCATTTACTAAAGTTTTGATCTTTTGCTGGAAATTACTAAGGTTCTAACTTTATTTGACTATTTCGAGTGTGTAATTTTTAGACTTTTTTGAGTAATATTATAGATACTTAAATGTCGAACGTTTCCATCTGTGAGCAGTAATTGCCATCTGCTCAAACAATACATGTAGCAGGTTTGTTTATGCTATATACGTTTATGCTAAAAATTTGCATTTTTGACTTTTTATCGCCATATCTAATGAGCGTAATATAAAAAAACGGATGATTTCGTTTTATTCCGATTTGTACATTGCCCAAACGCAGAGAATTATGATTGTGTACCAAATATGAGGGTCACCCGGTATGACTTTCATTTGTCCGCTGCACAAAATATGGAATTATGTTTTGTTGTTGTATGAAGAGTGGATTTACAAAATAAAAATAATTTTAATATAGGTGACAGGGTAGTCAATAATATTGAATGATTTTGTTGCATAGTGCAATAATGTTGACGTAGGTTACTACCACGATCATTATATTGTCATATTTTTATATTTTATATATTATATATATTGTATGTATATATATATATATATATATATATATATATATATATATATATATATATATATATATATATATTTATATATATATATATATATATATATATATATATATTTATATATATATATATATATATATATATATATATATATATATATATATATTATATTATATACTAATCCAAATTATTACAGCTTATGGGTTGCAGAATTATAACTTTATAATTAATTAGTTCATTAATAGATTTTCTTTCAGTGGGTTAGCCAATAGGTGGGTTGACCTGCTGATAATCCAAACTCTGTTCCTCTATCACTTCAAAAAGTTGTCTGCCGATTAGGCTTGACCCTCATTGGATATATTTAGCTTTGTAATCTCCTATTGCAATGAATTTATTACCCAATTGGTTCAAATAATCCATGAACTGTGTTTTTTTTTGTGCCGTGTTCTACTGCTGAATTCTTTTAATCAGATCAACCGTGCCACCATATGCTTTGCCATCCGGATGCTTAGTGTGTTTCAGATATTAACATTATGTCAATATTTTGCTCAATGAGGAATACTTGAACCTCACCTTTCTGTCGTGTTAGGCCATTTTCATATTGTTATTTTAAGAACATTCATTTTTGATTTTTAACGATCTTTAAATTCGGAAACATTTCCGATTTGAATAATACCATGTTGCTAGGTTGCCTATATCGCCGTTGATGTTCTACACGCAGTTTTGAATATTTTGAAGTCGTCGGCAAACATTAAGAATTTAGAATTATGGATTACTTCATTATAAAAATAATGAAAATCCATGAATCAATATGGGACCCTAGTATATATTCAACATCTACCACCTTGTGATTTTTTATTTTTTTAATCGTGCTGCTTGTGAACTCCATTAGGTTAATTGTAGTAGATTTTCCACCTCTAAGGAGGTGGGTTTGTCATATGCTATAAACTTTTAATAAAATCGTTATTGACGTTTTTCATGACCATATACATGAAACTATATGTTCTTTATTATTATGAATTTCATTTTACAACAATATGTTCTGAACTTTCTTATACTGCCTTGACCATTTCTACCATAAAATTTACCTAATTAGTATTCAAAGCATGAACTGTATGGTTCTAAGCCAGCAACCTTTGAAACAATACGCACGCATAAAATCGCGATCACGTGATATTTTATACAAAAGCAGAGTAAACTCTTTTTGGCTATAACACTGTATTGGTTTGTCATTTTTTTGTGTACGCTATGTATTATTATTGCCTTGGTCGTGAACTTGGATTTTATTTTTTTCGATAAAAGTTTATGAAAGATTTTTGTATATATATATATATATATATATATATATATATATATATATATATATATATATATATATATATATATATAACTTGTATTATGTATTTATATCGTTTTATTGTTTATCTTACGCGCATACATATGATGGAATGACCGCCAAATATTTTTTTTTTGTATTTATGCTAATTGAATTACACGAGAAAAAAATATGCAAAGTGATTGATGAGTTAGTTTATGATTTAGACGATTTTAACAAATCAATGATGTCAACGTGCTCGTGTTGAAATATATTTTGAATATAACAAATCTGTATGTCAAAACTGCCACTTAAATTGTGTATCGATACATTTACACGAACATCATTTAAGACCGACCTGGGTTAACATAAATGTATCGAACTTTTATATATATTTTCATCAGATTTACAAAATATTTAAAAAATTTACAAAATATTTCGTGCATATGTGCAATAAGTAATGAAGAATTATTGTACAGGTCAGCGATCTTCAAATCGGAAAATAAACCAGTTCCGCAGCTGTATAGTTTCATTAAAATGGAAACTGAATATCATCGGTTCGATATCGTGCTTGTAAGAAAAAGGGCAATTCATCATTATTTATCGCAACCTGAAATTATAATGACATCTTAAATTAGCTGAATACTCGTATCTTTATAGTATATTAATATATACACTATCCGTTTATTATATTTTTCCGGTTTTCTAAAAGTAGCACAACTAAGATGGTCACTTTAATTTTTAAAATCATTTGACTTAGATCTATAACTTAACTTCTATAGAATATTTAAATTGATAAATGTGGGTATTTTTTTTTAAATTATTGATTATTTTGTGTTGTTACAACCTTGCAGATGCCAAATACGTCAATGCTGATGTAACCACATAAAATATCAATTCTAAAATTTTCGGTGCGTATCCGAACTCGTTCCTGTTTACAAATAGTTTCAATTTTGTATTAATAGTTCGACCAAACATAATATTAACCCATTTGTGACGAGTGTTGCGTTTGTGCAACAATGTACATTGTTTTATTTTTTTCATTTTTACATAAAACAAAAGTAATTTTTACCGGTAAAATGTTTACGGTTATCCCAAACGATATATAAAGCAAAACACAAAATAGGTTTAGGATAATTTTGAGTTTTAGTTTTCATGTGGTGTGACGTGTAATTAGTGTACAGTTTTTAAAATAAAAAAAATATGCACTCCGAGTCTTTGAAATATTGGCAAGTGTACATTAGTAGCAAAGGCTTCTAGTAGTTTTTGTTTGAAATATATCAAAGCTTTTATTGGAGTAAAATAATACGAGAAAAAATTTTATTTTACCGTTATTATTGCTTGTTGTTTTTATATGTTGCGCAAACGCAACATTGGGCACTCACTGACATTTTTTTTACTATAAGAAAACACCGTTGAGGACCATTGCTGACATTTTAGATGCTTTCGAAAATATTTTTGACGATGTAGAGCTGCGTACGGATATTTTTCTGGAGCCACCCACATTTTGTGAGGAGACTGATGAAGACTCAGGCGACGATGATGATACCGACCCCAATCATTTTTCTAAAAACAAATTACAATTCTATATGCCAGTGGTTTTATGGATGTTGGTCCTAACAGTAACCAATTCCTGGAGTTTAGCCAAATCATATAATTTAAAATTGCACCAACTAGCGTTTAGGCGACAATTTGCAACATCCCTTCTTATTCGGTTTGGAAAGTTGTCCTCCAAAGGAAAGACATTGAAAACAAATGCTTTTCTGCCTAAACTAAAGGAGCACACTAGTGTGCTAAAACTAAAAAAAGGTTAAGATGCCGACATTGCAAATCACAAACTATTTATAAATGTTCAACATGCGATGTAGCATTGCACAACAATTATTCTCAAGCCTATCATCTTCAACTAGCTTAGTTATATAATAAGTTTATTCTATAAGACCATTGGTTGTGAATTGAAAAATGTGATTTATATATATATATATATATATATATATATATATATATATATATATATATATATATATATATATATATATATATTTATTTATTTTTATTTTTAAAATGTGAAATGCATAAAGTTTCCATTTTAATTTTATATTGAAGTAAATTTGATGTTTCATTGAAAAATTAAAAAATTTAAAATAAAAAAAAATTTAAAATTGTTGATGTTTGCCCAATGTTGCGTTTACGCAACACCCCATTCTAGGCTTCAGCTGCTTTTTGCAATTTTTTTTTGTAGTTTATGTTTATTATAAACCTTGAGAATTAAAATAAACCAAAACCGACAGATTATTTAAAAAAAAAAACTTTGGTCACAAATGGGTTAAGCGCTAGAATATCAAAACAATATGGTTCAAAGATCACATTTCAAGATTGTTTGCGCATGTTATACGCGTATATTTACATATTTTTCTGGTAGGTCACGTCCATTTTACATAAAATTATGACAATAAACTAAATAATGACATGACGTCTAAATACAACAATCCTTTATCGATGTACTTTTGAAGCGATCGTATACGTCAAACCAAAAAAAATATTTACCAAATCGCACTGTTGTTTTAAGAGAGCACAAACTGGCGCATATATAAACATTTCAAGCAAATATTTGAACAATAATTAAAATCGCAACTAATAATTTTATAATTTATATAAAAAAACGAAGATGATATCATTCTAAAATATTTTTTATGCGCAGATGAGTATAGGAAATTATTTGTCTACAGAATGATTTCTTTAGTTTATTATATTTTCATTTTATATATATATATATATATATATATATATATATATATATATATATTTATATTATATTTATATATATATATATATATATATATATATATATATATATATATATATATATATATATATATATATATATATATATATATATATATATATATATATATATATATACAAGGAAAACAGTCCAGAAGGAATTACCACGCGATGAAAAGTGCGAAAGTTGTTTCCATCCATATACATATTTATAGTTGATTCACACATGTCGTAAACCTCGAAACAAGGTTCTGTTCCTGATATCCGTTTGAAATGATGATATGTTATTGTACAAAGAACTGTTGCATTGTGAAACAAGTATCGGGTTAATGACTGAAATTAGTGTAGTTACCTTGATAATGGAATGGCTTCCCATTCATTTATACGATAAAATAAAATTTTTAAAAAAGTGATCCTTTCCCTTCATAATTAGAATGTCGTACAATCAAGGTGAATTGTGATGTAAAACATTAATACGGTCTACTACTACTAAATTGTAATTTATTACAACAAAAGTTTTGAATTAAATGTTTATATGCAGTCGTGTGCATCTCTGCAATGTATAGATAGTTCTAATATGATCATTCATAAAATATTTTAGCACGAGAATTTTTCTAAAAACCTGTAGAGTTCAATAAAAAAATAATCGTTGCATGAACATTAAATACTGGTTCGCTTTGGTGGATGCCAATTTATTTAATGTCTATCCGCATAAATATATGCTCGTGCAGGTCCTCGTATTGTCGTAATATTTAATATTATTATGTGTGTAGAATTTCACAATGCACGTGGGTATACAATATTTGTTTTCTGCATACCTCGTGCCGTTGCAAAGCTTTGGCTGATTGATATTTCGCAACTTGCTAATTGGCACGCCGATTTTTAATTGAAATACGTGCCGTGACATCCCTGTCAGATCGAATGAATTCAAAAATTCTATTGGAAAATTAACCGCTTTATCTATACACAACAGTATCGCCGGACTTGTATGCTCCTTGCTTTGAATGTTAGACTGAATAATATTGTTACGTTCGTAGACGTCTTTGGGCTTAGCGGCAAGAATAGCTCGCTCAATGAGTCAATCGTGTGATTCTTTATAATTGGTTTGAATATATTGGGAAATATCTTTTCAATTAATCCTGCGCTACATCCCATGAAGAGATTTGGCCGCCTCAACTATGCTTCTCCAAGTTTTGCGATTCGTCACAAGAGAACGCCAGACAGGGTGACCGAGTGCGTTCAGGCCTTTCTCGACATCATTCATCCAACAAGTAGGTGGTCTCCAACTAGAACTCACTTTCGGCGGAGCCAACTCCAATTTTGGAGCCGATTTTGTGAGCGAAGAACGTGTCCAACCCATTTTAATCTTGATGATTTTATGAATCCGATGATGTCGATTTATCAAGAACATTTTTCATCTCGCGTTTCAATCGCATTCTAAACATGGCTTCCTCCTTGATGGGACCGAGAATAATTCGAATAATCTTACATTCCGTTACAGCAAGTTTTTGACATTTTGTGCTGATGTCAATGTCCCAAACTCACAACCAACGGTGATCACTGGTCTTATCAGCGCTTTATATATATCCAGTTTTATTTTGCGCGATATATAGGAAGAATTGACTCTAGTATTGGCATAAAATTCTCGGTAAGCTTGCTGCGATCCTCGATGATATGTGTACAGAAACGGAGTTTTGTTTGGTGATCAATGATCCTAGATAATTGAACTCATTTATCCTTTCATGACCAATGAACGTTGATTTGAAGGCCAATTTGTTGGGCTGATATTTCCAAGTTGAGTATAGGACTTCTGATTCAGTGAGATGATGTTGCGATCCCGAATGGTGGTGGTGGTGGTGATGTCATCTCGATGGTAATATCAGATTGACGCAAGATAGGTCGTAAGCTCAGTAGGTGGTGTCTGTCTATTTGGAAGCAAAGAGAAATTATTCCCCCACACTTCTAGGTTGTTTTTAAACGGTCATTTGTAACTCTCCTGTTTCATTGCGAATAGCACTGCTACGTGGATGGAATTCTGTAGCTATTTCTCTTATATATCTATCCTTTAAGCCTGAATTTTGGGATGGTTCAAGGATTTTATGTGCCTGTTGTTCATGCCAACCCCTTTTCGCCTGCATTGCCGATACGAGGCTATCCTCACGGTTATGTAGGCATCTTGAGATTGCCTTGTTTTTTGTGATATATTTCATTGGCGCGTGCGCGATCTTTCTCCTGAATAACCCGTTTCCAGGCAAGAATTTTTAGGCCTAGATGAAATGCGGCCTATAGTGGAATTAATGCATCGGTTACAGCTGTTTTAATTATGTACCAAACTGGTTTTTCCTCCACGACTCCTGTTATAGTAGTCTCAAAGGTGGTACGAGTAACTTCGTTGCTTAATGCTGATGTGTTTCAACGAGTGATCACGTGCTGTGATGTCATGCCTATATGCACAGGTGAACTGCTTGTATATTAAGTAAGTTGGTAAAATCGTTAGTCTACCAACGAGCCAACTTTATGATAAATTTGTCCTTTCACTTTGAAAGTTGGCATTGAGCTGTTATACGTTTTCTGTACCGAACGATGTCATTTAAAAGTATGAGTTATATTTCATGAAGTTAGATAGGAAATGCTTTGATTCGGCGGTATATACGGTAAGCAAAGTATTTTTTGGCTCTGGCAGTTCTCCAAGTTGAGGCAGTTTAAGTGATCTGCTGTTTCTCGTTGATGTCTTTCAGTCACTTTCAGCCTATCATGTTCATTCTGTTTGAAAATAAAGTAGATCTGATGTTGCAGAAGACGATCGCCGTGCTCGCAACCGTGCATCCTCAAGTCTAGCTGCACGTCACTTCCTCAACACGTATTTGAGCAAATTTTTGTCTGTGTCGCTCGTTCTTCCTCAGTTTGATTTACAATTACTCGTTGCACTGCTTTCGCTCCACGAGTACGATGATCTAAGTTTAATCTTCTGCTAGGCTTTATTTCTAGGAATTAAAACAAATCGATTGCACTGTAAAGCTGGAAAAGAAGAAAGAAAGTGAAAAAAACACTCAACAAATGAACGCTATTAGTATAAATGACACAGTTCAATTCCATCGCAATGTCTTATAAATATGTTTTTACCTGTCAAAACACGCACATGTTGGAGTGCCTAAATGCAGGGTTGTGTCAAAATTTCAAAGCAATCAAAACTTTCAGAGATTTAAAATTTTGAACAAACGAACATTTACATTTTTATTTATATAGATATGTTCATAAGGTATGACTAAAAATTATATGAGCAAATTAAATTTGCTCAAAATTCTTCGTGCGATAAGGCGGTTTCGCAAACATTATTAATCATATGATATAATAAATTCAAGGCGATCTAAATGATATTATATTTTTATGTTATGCATATTATTATACAGATGTCCAGATACTTTCAACCTCGAAATATACGTATAAATTATAATATTTACGAGCTTCTTGTACAGTAGTTTTATCTAGAAAATTCGATGAGTATGAAAACCGCATATCAATATTTGAGGTATTTCCAATGTTTATAATTTGCTTTCTTAAACATTATAAAATAATAAAAAAAAAAACACAGAATATATGAAATTTTAAACTTGCATCGATTTTATATTCTGATAACTATTTTCATGAATTCCCCGTGATAATTTTGTCGTACATTTGATTGCAATGTCATTCAACCGATTTCAACTGCATATTGATTTATGCGCCGTGGAATTTTTCATATTTGTATGAAAATTTTTATACATCTAATTACAGTAAATTAATTCAAGAATATTATACATTTGAATAGATCGACGTTTGACCTTAAGTTTTATAAGATGAAATCAAAAACTTTTGCAAAATTGTTGACACGCCACCACAATTTTATAATTTGTGTTGGTTCATCCGGTTAGTGCTAATTATATACGTATATAGGGATGGCGAAGAATAAAAATTATCTTCAATCGAATCAAACTAAAGTAAAGGAACATAATTGGTATATCTATATGTACATATTATATATATATATATATATATATATATATATATATATATATATATATATATATATATATATATATATATATATATATATATATATATATGTATATATATATATATATATATATATATATATATATATATATATATATATATATTTATATATGTACATATTATATATATAAATATATATATATATATATATATATATATATATATATATATATATATATATATATATATACAACAGAATATAGCATTGAAAGTGATTTCCCAAGTATATAATTCACACAATTGGTAAATAAATCATTTGGCGGTTTCTTGGCATATTTATTAGATGAGATGCTATTAGGTCACGAAGTGTGATATAACATAATGTACATTTGGAAGGTGTGTCATTATAAGGTATTAAATGTATATATTATGTTATCCAAGATTAATTTAAAGTAATATAATCACAAATTTTTGTTAAATTATATCGCCGAACGCTATTTTAGAACTACCCATTGTGATGCACTTGCAACGATTATGCAACACAAATTATCACCTAATTATTCTATGGGGTTATTTACGTTTTGAATTTAGCAACGTTAGTGCAACAGATTAACAAAAAAGTAAAAATATTTAAAAATGAAATTAATATATCCACAATGTTATATAATAAGCGTAAGGCGGTTAGTTACTATGACTTCTTAAAGTTAATTTAGCAAGGACAAAAACCATAAGTGATTATCATCTTTTATAGCAACTATTATTATTATAGTTACTTATATACTCCAAGATATTTTAGTATACATATTTAAGTATAGACTTAGTATACAGATTTAATGTAAATATTACACAAAACAGTATCAAAATAGATACGCCAGGTGTTGGATGTATTTATCGATATTCATAAACTCTTAAAAATGCACCAACTGCAAATAAACGGAGATTAAATGTAAGTTAATTAATTGTTATTATTAAATTATAAATTATAATTTCCCATTTTACCTGTAACAATTAAATCATTAATGATTTATAGCTGATTTATATTCAACGAATTTTAAAGAAGAAATTGACCTTGAAAACAAGTTGGATAAAATTGAAATAACAAAAATTGCAATAACATTTGGTTTTTATTTGTGTGGATGACCAAAACATCGTTTATTAAACTAATTTTATACATGTATTATAATCTTTTTTGTATTTGTTACTACAAAAAGATAAAACTTTTCATCCTGTCCAAATCAAGTTCTTCTTTTTATAACAGTTTTATGGGTTTGAATCTCGGGTTTCGTCTTTACAAGATATATAGAGCACGGTGATTTTCCATCTGTGTAATATAACTATATTTATAAAACATGTGTGCTAATTAAGAATACCGTTACAAATAATTAAATGATAAATTATATTTGCATGTTTAAAGACAAGGTGACTCATTCACGTGTGAAATATAATATGTAAACATCATTTCGTGAATTTTAAGTTATAAATTTATTTCTTTTGGGATTTTTAGTGTGCACAGATTATTTGCTTAATAACCAATCAGTTTGCATTTCTGTCGATTATATTAGTTGCACCCTATTTAATTATTTATTTAAATATATTATTGGAATTTTTAGTGTTTGCAAAGTATTTAATAGTTTATATTCATCAAATATTATCTAAGCACTAAAATACTTAACAATAACAGATTTTAGGAAATTTTGTCGTATTGTATAGGTTTAAGTTAGAGTCTACAACAATGATCATCAAAATTATAGCGGATGCTAACAAAATTTTAAAAAGTGTACATTGTTTTGATTTTCTGAAGATATATTTTCTTGGGAACAAAGATAGAATTCCAATTGTTCTAGTTCTAAATTGTTACAAACACGTTTAGGATTAGTATTTAATGGCTTTTTACTCGTATACTCATAATTATACAATAAATATACAAAATATTAATACATATACAATTAAACTCCTTAATCGCGCATTGTAATGTTGTAATTTTAAATTAATTTACTAATTTTTATTAATTATATCGTCTACGTAAAACAGCATATTAATTAATTTCCCTTTATATATATATATATATATATATATATATATATATATATATATATATATATATATATATATATATATATATATATATATATATATACATATATATATATATATATATATATATATATATATATATATATATATATATATATATATATATATTATATATATATATAAATATTTAATATACATATATACGTATTTAAATATACTATACATTTAAACTATACTTAATATACGATTGCCTAACACACAAAACGAGACAGAAAGTATTGCAAAATTTATTTAATAATTAAAAATTCATTAGAAAATTTGGAAAGATAAATAAAAAATTTTTGAGGAATAACTAAAACGAAATTGTATTGGGTACACCTTGAATTTAAAAATAATAATTTATTATCAAACTAATGCCAAGTGCGATGCATTGACCCATATGATAGTTTATTAAGCTGATAGTTGATTAAATTAACATATTTTAGTATCTATTAGTTTATTATAAATGTTAAAAAGATGAAATCTGGCACTAAACAATGTAAATCACTACACTAACTTAATGCAAATTTAGCATAAGCGAAATTCACCAAGTGATTAAGTGTGTGAAGTGTTTGAAAACATACCATCCCAGATGTAGAGGAATTTCGGCTAAAGATCGGAAGGAAATCCAAAAACTTGACAACAATTTAGCACATGTCCCATTCCACCAACAACCTTGCAGTTGCCAATGCAATTAAACTTTATCCGTGCGTGTGATTCTTTTTTAGCCACAGGTTGATGGGAATATTAAGGAACATGACGTAAATATTAAACTTTGCCTCAAAAATATAACTGAAGAAAAAGCAACACAAATTATTTGAAATCTGAAAACAGCAACAGCTAAGGGGCGGGATGGGATATCAAAAAAGTCCAGAAAGACTAAAAACTACTTATAAGGACGGCGATAAACTTGAGCCAACAAATTACAGGCTGATCTCAGTACTATTAGATGTTTCAAAGGTATACGAAAGAGTAATAAGCAAGCGCCTTGTCAACTTTCAAGCACCGCACTTAAACAGCCTGCCATAGCTTTTTGCTCGCCTAGCTTCACTAACCCTGAAGTCTGACCTGATGCAAATTTTTTGGTCTATACACATTACCTATAGAGTAGATTGACCTACTGTACCTAGAGTTACCTTAAATTATTATTTAAGCAAATAAAGTAAAAAAAAACTATAAATATTATAGAGATCCACAATTATAGTTATTACCAAGTTAGGAGCAAAATTGGATTTCTATATGCTGAGTTTCTAACGAACTACATTAGAGCGAAAAATGTACAGAAAAAACATTTGAAAGTTACACAAAAAATTTAAATTGCACAATATAATTAAAGTTTTATTTAATTTTAATCAACAGTCACTTCCTAAAAATGTAAATATAGTAATCATTAATTTAATAGTTTGTTATTGATCTTTGTAAGTTGTGGTATGCCACAAGCTGTATAAGCGGTAATTTAATTGACTTAAGATTTTTATAAAGTTTACATCAACAAGAATTTCACCCTAACAACTGACCGATTTGTTTGACTTGCAGCTTTAACGATATCCAAAACATTTACTAAATAGAGTACCAAATATCATAGTTTCTCAATGCAATTCCTCATAGCAATTCCGAAGTTCTCTATGGTGGTTTCGAATCTATCAATTCAGAGGCCAGTATCCTTACTTGATTATCTTTAAAGATGCATCCCGAATTCAACTTAATTATTGGATTCGAATAATTGCTTGGGCCCGATCCGAATAATTGCTGATGGTTAGTGACTGACCCTCTTGTAATAATCTCAGTTCTTTCTTTTGTTATCACGAATACCCATTGATTTGTCCAACGATTTGTTGTAACGTTTTGGTAATTTATTTCGAATACGAATATTGTAGACTGGTATTTGTTCTCTGATGGCAGTTATCGGTTCTTGTAGTTGTGCGATGGACACAATCAAAGAGCATGCAAAATATTTAGACGTGCATTGTGCATAACATATATAGTAATGCTTCCTGCACATCTCGTGCATTTCCAGTGACAACGCCCTAGTTAAAGGGATGTCATAAAAATGGTTAATACTTGTTGGTCTGTGATATGCGTGTTATTTAGGATTTTGTCGTGGTGCTGCCTTTCCTTCGATAAGATAATTGGCAGCTTTTGATTTATTGGTAGTTTTTATTTTTGTAAACGTCCGTGTAATCGTAATATCCAATCTTTCAACCTAGAAAATTTAGAATTTTATCAATTAAACCATGTAGTGTGTTAGCTTTGACCCCAGCGGAGACAAGTGATATCTTCTATATTGTCCTGGACATGGTCACCTTGTTTTTTTACACCATTGTATGAAGGTGTTGATGACCATCCATTTGATTTTTCCATTCAAAGTTAGTCCTGAAGTGGTTTTGCTCGATGCATCGAATAGTACTCTCAGCTTTGTGGTAGAACTTGAACCATGATGTGTATGTAGTATTTTGGACTGTCATCTGATACATCTTTCACTACTTGCATGTGACCTTTATGTGCTATAGATAATCTTCCATGAATTCGTTATATAATTTGGCGAATGGTTTACTCTCAGACGTTTTCTTTCGATCTGTAGTAATCCAGCTACTACCTCGAACGGTAAGTGTGCCATATATTTCCCTTCTGATAGTCGCGATGGGGTATGTGTTTTTCCTTGCGGAATGACATCATTTTCTATAAATGTGTCCATTGACATCATTTTGTCGTCTTTGCTGTAGCCTGAATTTCTCCTCTAATGATGTTACTTTTTAAAATTAAGGGATAGTAGTCACAACCCCAAATTACTTAGATGCTGCTGGCCTTGTTGTATTGTGGATCTGCAAGTTGTAAATGCTTGAAAATGTTCCCATTTGTTGGTGTCGACGTCAATGTCTAGAATATTGTCAGTTAATTTTTTAAACATCATTGCCTCAAACTTAATCTCAAAGAAACAATTGCGTTGTAGTTTATGCGATAGTCGTTTTCTCGTTCGCCACTTCTCTCTGGCTTAAAGTATTACTCTTGTTCGTTTTCGCCCGTTCTTAATGGCCACTATTACGTGATTTATTGCATAATCTATGCATATTGATAATTTTGTGGGCTAATCCTCTGCCCGATTTTATGCTCCAAATTATTTATAAAATTTATTTGTGAGTTCGTTATATTTTTATAAACATGCTTCGTTATAACGAAATTCTACTATTTATATTAAATAGTAGAATTTCGTTATAACGAAGCGTGACAAAAGCGTGAAGGATGATTTTTAAAAATTAATCGTGAATAGTTTCGCGATTAATTTTTTCTGGATAGTTTTGGCCCCAAAACCAGAAGGTACAGAATATAAACAAACTAATCGCTACCATACAATATCATAACTATATTTTCTATTTCCTTTCTTTATGTAACAATTTTACTTCCCTATAATCTCAATTTTAAGATATGTACTTGCATACAATTGAAAATGAAAACTGGTTTTTCATCGTAAAATATATTATGACACTATGTGTGGTTGATTAATTTATTCGTAAATGATATAATATAATGTATTTGCACGAAAGAAAAGTATTAGAAAATGCGAAAAATTAAATTGTCATATTATGTATGAAACAAGGTAGTAACATATTAAGTAATTGAATAGCATAAGTTATATCATCACATAGATACTGAATAAATGTTGTAATGTGTACTTGGGGGAACATGCTATTTTTAACCTTTTAGAAAGTTATATGTTTATAGTTAGATTATTTTTTGATTAAGTTAAATGCAGCAACAATAATTGCATACGTTATGAAACCGGAAAGAAAGTACAGATCATTAGAATCATGATATACATATACCAAAACATAACATATATTATTTGATAAGATCCTGAAAAAAATTTATAAATGGTTCAATTCGCCTCTAAAAATATTAAATGGTTTTGCGATGAATGCTCTGAAATATTGGAGGAACTGTCGCATCAAATGTCAGAGCTGTTAAAAACGTTGCAGTCCCTATCCAATGATGTCAAAAGCTTTATTATTTCTGGCCAAGGAACTGAAAGAAGAACGCACCACACGAAAAAGAAACTATAGTCAAGGATGATGGCGTGATTTCAACACCACCAAAAGTTGGTACAAAATTTGCCGATAACATCGAAGCAATATTATTATTGGATCGTGCGTTAAAGATGCCTTAAAATCGGTTCCCGTACGAAAATATATTCATGCATCAAGGTTTCAGAATTTATTTCCAATATTCTCAAAATTATCGCACAGAATTGCTTATTAAAATGTTTTAATAAGCAATTCTGTGCCATAGTTTTTGTCTCCTTTTTAATGTCTTACCAGATTATTTTCTCTGTAAGGAGTTTAGCAGAAGCTTGAATTACCGGATGCGACAAGTTATGGAATGAATTAAAATCAGTTTGTCTAAACTGTTTGGGAATGAAAGGTCGTGAAATTTTAGTAGAAATGTCTCAAAAAACAGATTTTGTCGAATTGAGACAAATAAAAATCTTAGCGAATTTGAGTGAGTTGTTACTCAAAATGAACTGTTGAAGTTCTTTGTCCGTCACCTGAGCATCTGCGATGCTTTCATAATCAATTGATTCCGGTAAAAATATCGTTGAATCTAACGTAGAAGAATCCCAACGGTTGCCAGGAACCTCCACTGACTGTTGGACTACTGCACCCAAGGCTGTATCAGAAGCGTCCACCATGATTGCCAACTGACATTTGTGATCGTAAACAGTTGGTTAAGTTCAATTAATGTCTATATATTGGGTGAATGTGAAACAACATCGGGGGTTCCTCAAGGCAGACACTTAGGCCTGTTGAATTTTTTTTTGTGTGCACGTCTTCAGGACGATTTGGATAAATTTTTTGTGCTGTGTGAACTTAATAAATTGGAGCTAAATGTTGGAAAATGTCGAGCAATGAGTTTCCACAGAAAGAAAAATCCAATTAAGTTTGCATATACATTCAACAAAACTTTTCATTGATCGACTTACTGACTTTAAGGGCCTTGGCATTATTCTCGATGATAGCCTAACTTTTATCCAACACACTGACAATATTCTAAATAAAACTAATGCAATGATGGGATTTATGTTTAGAACTTGCAAGGATTTTAAAGATGTGGCTACATTTAAAACAGTTTATACCTCATTCGTAAGATCACAAGTTGAATACTTGTCAATTATATGGGATCCTCGGTATAATATTAGAATTAAACGTCTAGAAAAATTCAGGGCCAAGATCAAGTAATGATCTTATTGCATACAGAATAAGTAATAATCTTATTGCATACAGGAATCATTGTAACATATTTCAGTTACTTCCACTATACCATAGACGATCAATTAGTTCGGCTTGTTTTAATCTATGATTTATTAAATAGTGGCATACTCAGTTCCTAACGTCAACTTTTTGGCAAAAAATTTGAATATTAGAAATCGTTTTTTATTCCAGCCTCGATTTCATAGAAGTAATTACGATATGCATAACTCTCTGAATATTGCTAAAAATAATTTTAATAATTTTTGTAACGTTTTTCAATTTAATATTAGTAAATGCAAATTATACGAGATATTCGAGTGACCCCAAACACTAAATAGACCTTTGGTGATGAAGATACCATTGATGTCATTAAATTGACAATATACATAATACGCGGAAATATATACAATGTCATTTACATCGTATTCATGGACCACATGACCGTAACCACATCACCGCGTTTTTTTTTTTTTTTTTTGTATTAATTACCAAAATTCTGATTTAACATTTATAATAACTTGATTATAAAACAGGGATCATTTATAACAACGGCAAGGTTGATTGGCTACAAATCTTGAAAAAGCTCAATACACTCTTTCTATATTAAAAAATACACACATTTTTATCAAAACATAATATTTTAGCAAAAAAAATGTTGTCTCATAAAACTATTGAATTTTTTTAAGTTAAATCAATAAATTTGAAATATTTACTTACCTTGATTTAAGACACAAGATTTATTCGCTTAGGAAGTAAAATATATTATCAATGATCATGAAAACATTAACTCATCTTTATCTAAATTCGATTATGAAAATATCAACTTCCATACTAATTTGTATCAGCAATATACTGCCTCTTCTGAAATTATTTTATAAATCGTGATGGTACAATGAACCTATTATATAAATACTGACCATCATAAAAAATGCAATTAATTTCGTTTAAGTTATTTAAGTTATAAAATAAAATAAATTGTGGTAACCAGTTATTTTGTTAATGTTTATTAGGTTAGGTCGTGGTTTTTCCTAGCATGTTTATATATCATGTGTAACATAATAAAAACACCTAAAATGATTACAAAACATACGAGTATAAGGGTTTTTTTACCCAACCTATATGATGTAGTAAATTTCCATTACCATAAAGAACCACATTTGATGAATAATAAGATCGACATTTTTTACCAATAATCGATGCTTTCGTTTGAATATTTTGTACCTTGACTTCGGGAAACTATATCATCATCAATAGAATTTCGCTTATAATGTGATCAAATATATAAAATTTTTAGTTTATAATTTCAAGGATTCTTATCATCAAAAAACAAACTACTCGATCAAAAGAAACATTTTGTTTTTAAATACACAACCAGTTTTTTGGTTAATGTTTGGCTAAAATTTATTACCATTTTGTGAGGTTCGCAATAAATATGTCCTTGACGACAAGAGTATATACTACATTGAGTATATACTATATATATTTAAGCAGAAACACTATTAGTAGTTATACATCGAAGTTGATCAAACAGTTTTTGTTCTGTAAATCACGTGTACTAATATAACTTTTGCGAAATTAACGAATTAAATTTAAAAACGTTGCATGGTTAACCTTATTAAGGTATTATAGTTAATAGTTTTGCTTTGATTCTTACTTTAATTACAATCTCGAATTGAAATATATTTAAATTAAATTAAGAAAAAAAATAAATTTTATAAATTTTGAAAATAAGTAATGAATTTTATATTTTATACTTAACTTTTGTAGTTTATGTATGATACAAGCCATACAATTCTGTTATATAGAAGACCGATTGGTATCGGAAATTTAAGGTTTTTCGTCTTACTTTAAATCATGGCAGTTTTAATAAAATTTAGTAACAAGCAAAAATATCCCTTATTAGATCGTTTTATCATTTGGTTTTAATTAGAATCAAAACTAAATTCTAATTAAATAGTATTACTATTGTATATTTCCGGCTGAATTGACATGTAAAAGCCAAATCAATTCCTCAAACAAATATTTAACTAAAAATTGTTTGGCAAATACAAACGAACACATTAGAAGACACCACTATCTAAATTCATTAACGTGGTTCAAGGTTAAGCAATCAACAGAAAAAAAAATTGTTAATTGGCTTTCGCAAAATTTCTTCGGGCCTATCATTATATTGAAAAATATTTAATATACATTTATATCCATTTTGTAACTAAATTTCGAGTTTTAGTTGTATTGGCACTAAAGATCCGGTATTTTCAATAGATTATACTTTAACAGTTTTTGTGACCTAATCATTAGGCATTGTATAGGTATTACATAATACAATTTACGTTTGTTTGTTTTTGTTAACTATCCATTTTAAACGCAAAGCACACTCAGTTATAAAAAAAAGCTCCTTATTCAATTTATGATAGAGCCAACTACTTATTTAAGGTAGAGCCTTTAAGGTATTTGACTGTACAAAAAAAATGTAATTTGATTTAATTTACAAATCAATTATGTTATTACATCTATATATAGTTACATTATTGGTTATTGGTCTTATCAGTCTGTGATAACATAATTGTACACGCCCAAAAATCGGTTAAAATTTAGCATCAAAACTAGATCATCGAACTCTATTGCTTTTATTTCCGACCATGATTTCCCGAGTAGTTTCGCTTCTTCTATATAGCATCGTTATTTTCCAGGTTTTGATAGTCTTCCAGGTTATTTTCCAGGTTTTGATAGGTTTTGATGTGACGTCATTTGAACTTTTTCTCAGAGTATGATTACATCCACTTTCGCTTTCTTATTTCTGTATCAATGCCTGTTTGTTGCGTTTGTCGATATTATTTGTTATAGTGTTTGACCAAAAGAATTGTAATGTTCTTCTTAGACTTTTATCCACTAAAACTTGAAGCTTGACTGTGTTATTTTGAGTGCATTGGTTCTTACCTTAGTTTTAATTTTTCTGTTAGTTTGGATGCCAATTTTACAAGTGTCTTATATTGCGTTCCGTTTTATTAAAATCGCGTTGAATGCGCAGTATATAGCGTTATGGGTGCTGTAATTATTACCCATAGTGGGAGTTTGAAAAAAATTCACGTTGTCGCAAATTTTACTTTGAGGAGCTTAAATATTTATTCGCCTATGCAACTCGACACCAAATCAAGTTTACCACAGACAATATCCCGTGCAAATGTAGAACTAGCACATTTATGCCTATAGTGTCTGAACACCTTAATAAAAACATCAGTCAACATTTTTATTTTTATTTTATTTATTTTATTTTTAGTCTCCTGGACTAATGAGCAATTTGTTTCTGACTTAATTTACTAAGATAAGTACTCCACCCATTGGCGTTTCATAGTTTCTGGTAAGTTGTTGTTTATACCACATCGTTATTGTGAATCTAAATCAGCAAACCGCTGTTTGTTCTAACAATTAAACCAGTTCAAAGGGTTTAGTTCTTTTTAGTCTTCGCATAATATTGGTTTTGGTTAACAGCTAGATTGCCTCTATATTTACATGTTGCTGGAGTCTTTCTTCGTGTTTCTTTGCACTTTTTTTAATTTCAATTGAAACGGGGTCCACTTTAAGGTCTCTATGTAGATCACTATTCCTGACGTATACATGATATTGACGTTGCTGGGTTTTGTACAACCCCAAAGTTCAATACCATAAGTCTATATTGGTTTCAGTATTTGCTTATAAAGTAGCAGCTTATTGTGTGATGATAGAGAAGAGTGTCTGCCTATCAGCTAATGCATATTTCTATATTTTAGTTTTAGTTCTTCATTTTTCTTTTTGACGTGGACCTTCCATCTAAGTTTAGCATCCAGGGTCATGCCCAGATCCTTAGCTGTGTTCGCATACGGTATTATTTCTCGATTTATTGAAACAGGTATATGTTCAACTCGTTTATTGGTAAAATTTATGTGAACTGATTTAGTTGTGAACAGGCCATAAATTCGGTTGCAGCACTTTGCTGAACGAATCTGCGTCAACGCCAATCTTAAAAGAAATAAAATTTAGACGAGACACATCTTGATTTGCTGACACGAGTAATCGACACTCAACATCATATTCTGATAACGATAGTTTTTACAAATCTCGACGCATAAATATATTTCATAGCAGGAACTGATTTGATTCCATCGTTTCCGATGCTGCATGTACTAACAATAAATTCGTTCTGATTAACTTGAAATCGTTGTGAACTATAGTCGGCTGTGGTGGTATAGGTGTGAATGGCGTTTCGTCAACATTAAATATTTTTTTTTAGAGCAGAGTTCCATTCGTTCGATGGTTTGATGTTGATACAAATTGTATTGATGTATGGTCAGTGCATCTTCGTTTTGGTCTAAATCCGGCTTCCTCGTCTATATTTAGAATACCACTAAAGATCCTTTGCTTGTCGTAGAAGTTGACTAAATTGTTGGGTTGCTGGGATGACAACTCGCATTCGTATAAAAAACTTTTATTACAATAATAACAGTAATTGTTATGTGGAACACTATTATTACTGTCATTAGATAATTTGCATAAGTTTGTTATTATTAGTGAGTCTTTGGAAACATGAACTTGAATGTAAAGAAATACCTCAATCTCAAGGAGTATATATTAGAAAAGTTTATCGTGTTTACTATGTTTTGTTTAAAAACCACAAGTATACTTTGCATATATAATATTATATATATATATATATATATATATATATATATATATATATATATATATATATATAAAGCCTCACATCCAAAGTATGTCGCCAAAGAATTTTTTTTTAATTTTAAAAATAAAATCTAATTTAAACTACAATTTTTTATACAGCTGATCATATGCTTTAGTCATGCGCTTTGTATTAAGTTGGCCACTCCGCATGTATTTTACTAAATTTACTACAATATCTACTAATTCCAACCATGTGTTTATGCAAAATACTGTTTAGCCACCACACATAATATAATAAATGATCGAGAAAAAATCACGATACTATCCGAATTAATAATAGAATGTGTGTATTGTGAATGTGCTTATACGCAAACTTAATTGAAATTTGAAGTCAGTTAGTTTTTGGTTTTATGTTAATATACCCGTACAAAGCAAAATGACTAATTTTTGTGTATTCTAAAAATTATAAGCACGTTTATATATACATAAAATAGTTTTAACATCTGTGATAATATAGTGTAGAGTTAATCGTAAATATGAATAAAAATTACAAAGTTAGGAGTCTTGGTTTGGAAGTTGTCCAACTTCCAATTACTCCAGTGACGCCCATGGTAGGAAATTCTTGTATTCCATTTACGCTACCTGAGTCTCCGTATCCTGTGTCAGTATTTTGGAATGTTCTTCTTCCATTTATATTCTTGTGGGCGCGAGTCTCTGGAATAGTTATGCTTATTCTATTAATGTGGGACTATTTTGACAATAAACAATATTATTATTTCATTTTTACACTGGGATGTTTTATACTATCGACTGTGATTACAACATCGTTATTAATATTTAAGTATGTACATGATATAAAACGATCTACGGATCACATTAGTTATTTTCGATAAATAATTATAATTTTAGCTATTTTCGTGGAACTTCACCGAGTTATCATCAAAATGAAAATAAAAGAAACAAATGTTATATATTTGCACAAATATGCACAAAGGTGTTATTGTCCTTTCTATTTCGGTACGTATTTTTACGCAAAATGGAATGTCCATATAGATTTAAAGTAGTTCATTACTAATAGTTTTATTTATTTATTTATTAGTAAATACTATGCAATTAAGTACGCCGTGCTAAGTATTTATTATGCCCGATCGCGCAAAAATCGTATTAAACAAAAGGATTACTACGATCGAATGATCATTGAAAATACTGAGCTGGGATTTATTCAACTTTTTGAGAGATATATTGAATCAGCACCTATAATAACGGTACAAATTACAATTATTTTAAAATCATCGGCTGCAAACTGTAAGTGTTTCAAAGAGCATCGCAATCAATATTAAATATGGAAACATATTTATATTTCTATGCCCTATCTAACTAATCTTATATGTATAGTGACTAAATAATAATTTTCTAATTATTGTAAATTTTTCTTTACAGTACTTCAATTATTGAATCTTCCAATACCAGTCATTAGTTTGGCAATAGCGTTGGCAACATATAAATCTGAAATACGTAATGGACGTTCAGATAAAAAACTGATCGAGTTTCCAAATAACATATTCCTTATAATATGGCACGTATGTTTTACTGTATGCCGTATCGTAACCATAGCGCTTGTTGCAACCGTATTTCCCCTATGGACTTTTCTCGCGGGTTTAATACACGTCGTAATTGTTACCATGTGGATATACATTTTTGGGGCACCAAAATCTTGTCAAAGTAAATTTGGTTCATTCATTTTCTCGTTTGTAATCGGGTTTGTATACGTTTATAGTTTTATACCAACGGTCGAAGGACGAACTCGTTACAAATATATCATATACTATTTGTTGTGTGGTATCGAAAGTGTTATTAGTATAGTGATTTTTATACATTATGTCGCTGAAATTACATATTTTCATCACATTGCTATTAGTTCGATGGCATTAAGCTACATACTGTCAATACTTTTTCAAAGTTTTTATTATGTGTGCTGCCATCCTAAGTAAAAATTGAAATTCGAAATTCATTCTTTACGCAAAGCTCATTTATTTATAAGGTAATCAAATTTCTTTAAGGACCATTGTATATAATATATTGAGTGCCAAAAACCTATTAGTTTTAATTTTGTAGCGAAATACAAATTAAAATAATAAGTAATTTATTGTACATTAAATAAAAAATTAAAATGCATTTATCAAAATGTTATAGAACTCATAAAAAACTTGTAACTCCTTTTTTCCGAGCTTATTGATCTTCGTATTGTTATAGACAACCAAAAGAAACATAATCGTGCTCTAACCCTGAATGGCCATTCTCACCAGCGTTATAGAGTGAATTGTTCATATCCCTATGATTTCGATTTGCTACAAATCGCGCATATCTTTAAGCTTTTTTTTGCTTGTTTTTGAACCCTGCAATCTTTTCTGGGGCTGAAACTCGAAGCTCTCCCAACTCTTTCGCGGTTAATTTTTAACGTCCTACCTTAAGCCGTCACCAGCCAAATCGAGGACGCACGAATACAGGTTCGATTTTAAACCCATCTGCTTTATTGTTCTGTGATATTATTCTTTAGTCACTTTATTCACATTATTCTTTATCTCACATAGATCATAGCTGACCGATATGAGGATCATCCCTTAAAAGTTAACACATGGTTAAATTCCATCATCTTTTTTCTATTATAGGTCGCTATTTCGTTTCGGAAGTACTCTTTCACATAAGTCATCAGTCCGATGTTTACCAATTTAAGATTTTTAATCCCCAGTTACTTTACTGGCGTTGAGATACAAGGCATCCTTTTTTGGGCCATCAAATTTCATGTAGAACAATGAATCCCAAACGAAAGCTTCCAATACTTTATATAGTAGCACCAAACGCACTTGGTTTTCTTTACATGCAATCCTAAACTGCGGATCCATGAACGTAATAGCATTACATTTCGATGGTATCCATTTTGTACTTTTTGAATATTTATAACAATATATTTTTACGGATGTGAGTTGTTAGCCAAGCGAACCGATCCAATCGTTTAGTCATCTCATCCCACAAGCAAATGATCCTGTGGTAGGATTATATTAATATCATGCTCGTTAATAATTATTTTACGAGACATGTAAAATGACCCCTAACTAGAGAGGATCATTGCACTACTTAAACAATATTTTCCAAACCCAACAAATTTAACGAATTCTATGTTTTAAATTTTAATTTTAAATTTATTACATCGAGAATTTCGAGAATTGTTATATATCAACCTACAATAATACATTTGTTATTCATTCAAACTGTCATATTCTTTGTTTATGGTACATATAAATTGTGTTTATCAATTCAGTATCTGATAAATTTGATACTAATCAAAATTATCAATTAAAATAATTAAAAAATGATTAATTATTTACCAAACAGCATTTAATATGACTAGTGAAGTAGATTTTAGAGGTGTACTGAGATTTCAAGTCGGCCAACAGTGTAGTGAAGATGAATCTCCAACACCGTATAATGTGGGGGCTGATGATATTCTATCGGCATTATTCTCAATATTTGCTCGAGTTTTAAGTATAATACTCAATGTAATACTTATACTAGATTATTATAATCGCGAGGAGTACGATTATTTTTTGTGGACACTTGGTTGTTTAGTAATACCCGGGGTTATAACAACAATTTTAATGGTATATATGTAAGTTAAAGCTCGATCAATAAATTTCGTTTTAATTGGATTATTTTTTTTTTGAAATAGTAATTTTAAAATGTCAGTATGGAGCCTTACAAATAACCGTTTATCTGGATCGAAATGTCAACAAGGACTCCAGATACTAGTAGATGTAATTTTAATTCCATTTTTCTTTCGTTACTTTCATACATTTAAGTATGCCTTAGCTAATCGGAAGGCTAAAAATAAAAATGACCGGATGCTTGAAAAATAGTAAGACAATAAAATACTTCGGTGAATTTGCATACATGCTACTTTATTTATTTATAGTTATTATGATAAAATGGTACAGGAAGAAAGTAATGTGGCTTTTGTTAGGATATTTGAAAGTTTTCTTGAAGCAGCACCACAAAAGACCTTGCAGATAGCAATAATGCTACCTTTCGATGACATTCGGTGTAAGTAAATAATTGAATTGTTAAAAATTATTTTACGAATGAATATATTTTAGTGAATCAACTTTTATCGATTACGGGTTGCTTTATCAGCCTTACGTGGTGCATGACATCTTACCAAAAATACATCCGAATTGCACAACAACAGAAAAGACTTATTACACAATTCGGAATCGTGTTGCACTTTTTCTGGCAGTTTTTTACTACTGTTTCGAGAGTACTGAGCATCGCAATCGTAGCCGAATTATTCCCCGAGTGGACAGTCGTGGGTTGTTTAGTCCACGCCATTTTCATGGGTCTATGGGTTTTCAGTACAATGCGCTCTGAATTTTGTAGCTATCCATTTTGGAGTTGGATATTCTCATTTTTATTAGGTCTTGTGTTTATATATAATTTTGTAACGCCAAAAGAAGGTAAAACGAGGTATAAATACTTATTTTATAATACTATATTAGGGCTCGAGAATTTGGTCTGTATATTCGTTAGTGTTTATTTTCTAAGCGAAGAAATTTCTATTTATTATTTAATTATTTACGTATCAATTGTTGTTAGTTTTATTCTATCAATGTTGTCACAAATTCTTTATTATATTTTCTTCCATCCAAATGTGTAACCGTTTTATATAAAAAAAATATACATTTTAATACATAATTTTGAAAACGTTGGTTTCTGTTGTGGGCCTGAAGCTATCTCATACATATTTATAAATCCTTCGTGGCCGTTTCTAATCGAGTTGTTAAGTTGTAAATTCTACCAATTATTGTAGGTTCAACTCAAAAGTTTTTTTTCGATATCGAAAATATTGATGGACTACATCTGACACATACCAACATTTTGAGACATCTATTGAGTTGGGAAAACAAAAAATCTGATTTGTAGCAAAAATTATTTAAAGTTTATTAAATTTATATTAAATTAATTCATTTCAATAATTAAAAATATAAAATAATGTTAATATGGGAAATGAAACGTCACAGCAACTAAAAGGATTAGTAATCGATAAAAAAGCAATTGAGGTTAGTGATTACTGGACTCTGTATGCAGCCGAAATCCCAAATGAGATAAACAACACAAAATTATCGATATTTCAAGGCGAATTACAGTTGGAAAATAATTTATGGAACCGTATAAATCCTCTGGAAAAAGCAAGCAAAGTATGTTTTAATTGTTTTCAATTTGAAAAATTATTTTAACACTATATTGTATCTTAGAATTTGATGATCTATCGTCACCCTAACATAATCAAATATATCGCATCTTGGAATCGTGGCACTATTCGTTATCTAGCAACAGAACGTTGCCGACCGCTTTCGCTTATGCTGAACCAGCAAACTGATATTGAAATATGTTTAGGATTGAAAAATATATTGAATGCGGTAATATTTTTAGTAGAACAGGCTGGGGTTCGCCATCTTAATCTATGCCGATCTTCAATATATGTAACGTGCGATGGCGCTTGGAAATTGGGTGGATTTGAATTTCTATGGAAGGCAAATGATTTGTCAATTGATGTCCTCGAAAAATCCAAATCCACACGATATAATAAAGCAAGGAATGAGACTGAAACGAAAACAAAAGGCGAGGGATTAGAGCAATATGCATTTGGGGTTATGGTAGAGGAGATTCTGAATAAAGTAAACGAAGAAAACATTCCACACTACAGTGAATTCAAGAAATATTGTACAATACATTTAAAACATCCGACACCTTCGATGCGACCAAAATTATCAGCTATCCTGCTACATTCTTATTTTAATCATGAATTTATTGCGATACACGCGTTTTTAACTGAGCTTCCGTTAAAAAATCAACCAGAGAAGCAAGTATTTTTTACTAGTCTGGTCGATCGATTGCGAAAATTCGATGACGTACTCGTTGCATCACAATTAGGAAATGTACTTCTATCTCGTATAGTTTTGCTTGATTCGTGTGCCCAATTATGTGTTCTGCCATTTCTACTTAAACCAAAAATAGATGATCTATTTCCCAGCCTGTTTCCTGTTCCGATTTATTTGAAATATCTTGTTCCCAAAATAATGGAAGTGTTTTGTGTGCGGGACACACAAATACGATTAATACTGCTTGAATATTTCCCATATTACGTAAGCTTAATCGCAAAAGAAGACCTCAAAGATAATTTGTTGCCACAGGTACGTCGACTGCAAATGTCATACGGTTGAATCAAAATTTAAATATGTTTTAATTTATAGCTGCTCCTTGGCGTTAAAGACACGAATGATGTGTTAGTTTCAGTAACATTACGATGCCTGGCCGATTTAGTTGGAATATTAGGTTCGGCCATAGTCATCGGTGGTAATCGAAGTCGAATATTTGCGGATGGTCGACCACAAGGGCCGCCTGAAATATCCAATCATTGGATTGAAGCACGTTCCATAACACCAGTACTGAGTTCCGTGGAATTGCTATCATCAAATAGTCCAGCCCCCGATAATGTAGATATAAGTGAATCATATGCATCTGTAGATAATAATAGTCATGGTAATTTAATGCCCGAACGATTTTCACCTGATGGAGGTGAAGATTTTAAAGATGATGAAGCATGGACCGATTGGGAAGAAGAACTTATAGATGATAGTTCGAAAAATGTCCATAATGTAAATACTCAACCGAATTTCGAAGATCAATTAGATGCAACTAGTACAAGTAATATCAGTAAAATAGTAAATGGAGTGGCTGATATTCCGACTAATAAAAATCAAATTCCGGACATTGAAGAATTAGATATCAAAAATCAAAAACTCATTCCTAAACTGAAAGAAGAAGTTGATTTTTTTAAGGATATGGAACCAGTTATTCAAAAAACTAATGTACTATCTTTAGAAATGAATTCCATATCACTCGTTAAAAGCGCCCCACAAACGCCAGTAACAATACATTTTGATAAAACTAGATTTGAAATTAATGCATGTGGTGACGAGACTGAAGATGGATGGGGTGACGATTCGGAAAATAATGAGTGGGGTACAGCATAACCTACTTTTGGGAAAATTGCATAAAAGGGACAAAAATATGATTGTAATAAAGTTGATTTAATTTATTACTGTGGATTTAAAGTTCTTTAGTTTTTTAGATAATCTCAATAAATCCGGTTCCATTTATTATTTGATTCTTGCCAATAAAAAGAAGTATGACAATAAAACCGCCTGCAAACATATAATAAGGTACACACAAATTAAACATATTATGAACATATTTTCTTAAACTAACAACATAATTTATTTTAGATGTAATTATTCAAATCTTGTACTTAATAGTGTATAACTGAGATTTTACATAATGAGAGATTAATGAAATGTGAAGGTTAAATACGTATATATAATTGCCTTAAGCTTCTCCAATCAAAGCACAAAGAACTTTGTGATAATCCCCAGTTGTCTCGTTCTGAAATATAAAAATAAATGTTTTACATTTAGAGCTGCCAATAATGGTTCAAAACCCATTAGTTCCCCCTATAAAATCAAATCACACTTTTTTAGTACAATTTTGTAACGTCTAAGGAACTTACAGGCTCTTAAGCCATATTTAAAACATACCTGCTGTGGGTTTAAAACACGAGATGTTAAACCATATAAAAAAAATCAGAAAACCCGTTACCATCAATTTGAAAATATATTTTGAAGTATTACTTACACGTAGCGCACTTAATAGTGTACGGTTATAGATACGTTCGTACTCCTGCTTAATCGTTTCCAAATCGATTTCAGATCTTGAAACAATTACACGAATTAACGTATGATCATCAGTTCCAGCACCATCCATAGCTTTATGTAAGCGATTCGCAAAAAATGCTGCTGGTGATTGAACACATTCCACAATAGCCATCATTGCCTCAAGTAAATCACCATCCATTTCATGTTCTAATGCTTGTTCGATTGTTTCGCCAGATAAATTTTTGTATTCTTCAAATACTAATCTGAGTTGTGCAAAACTGTTACGAGATAAAATTTTATTGAAGACTTCTTCGTCGGTCCCTAGTTTACCTTCGCCCGCGTCATATAGAGATACGGCCTCTTCTTTAGCGCGTTCAGCATCAACCTTACCAGGTGGATCACGAACGCCACAAATTACTAGAGTTAGTAGTCGACGAAAATGTCCATTTGTCTCACTGCACATGTGCTCGGCAAGAGGGCGACTAAATACTATAAAATTATAAAAATTATAGACTATATAAATTAAAGGTTCGAGCTAACAATTACTAACAATCTTCGTAAATCGCAGCCAAGCGTTTAACCTCCTCATTGCTTCGTGTACATAGTATTTCAACTAGTGCACTTTCATTTGTACCAATACCGGACATCGCTTTATTTAATTCATTACATAAAAACTCGTCTGGCGTTGACATCAAGCTAACAATTACATCTTCGAATTTTCCACCCAATTCACTTTTAAGATCATCGATTAAGTCTCGTCCGAATTCATTATCAAAATTCTTTTTAATTTGTTGTCGTTGGGCATTTGTACGTTTTGCCAGGATATCGATTATTTGGTCTTCATCGGTACCAAAGCCTTTCATAGCGGATCGAAGTGTAGCCGCATCTTCGGCCGGATTAAAACCAGCAAATGGTAAAACAGTTGGAATTGCCTTTAAAAAAATTTAAAATTTTCCGTTATTATTGTTTATGAGATTAGCTAACTTAAATGTAGTCTCATAACGAATTTTTTTCTTATTTTAAAATAAATTCGAGGAACATCCCAAGGTTAACTTTTTACAAACAACACGCAATAGTTTGGGTGCGGTTTAAAACGTTCAGTTAAATCTTATGACGAACGGAAATAATGTGTGAATTATCTGTTATGTTTAAGGTCATTTACTACTAATTTATGGATTAGCATAATATAACTTTCCAATTACGGAGTCCGTAATATAGTGTGATATGACTTTTAATTAGACTAACAATAAAAATCAATAAAATTTATGTATGACTCATCTTCTTGAAATTTAATTTATGCTACATTCTTAAGCCAATGCACAATTAAACGGACATTCTAATTTAATACAATACAAAGAGGTCAATTAACAAAACCATAATACCAGAACATAAATCATAACAATTGCATTGTTGGCTTATTGCCAAAGTTCATTTTGTTTATAAACAAATGGAAATTTTTGATTTTGTTTTTTTCAACGTTTCACGTGAATTAATAATTACAATATATTTTATACTCACGGTATAATCCATTTTCGATTTAATTAAATATATATATTAATTATTATAATTATATATATTAATTATTTAAACAACTATAATTTATCGACTATTTGTTAAAAAAAACTGGAATTTAGTACTGTAGAGAAGAGACAATAATCAAATATTTAAGACACAACAGTAGAAGTTAATACAATCAATCTTTTTTATTAACACTAGCGCCAAAATACCAAAAATCGTATGTGATGGTTTTCGTCGAAGCCAATTTATCGCAACATTTTTCGATAACTTAAATAAGACATAATTTATTTGATTTTAATTTAATTTATTAATATTAGCAGTTTTATGAATTTATTTAAAACAATATTTTTTCGTATGTTTTATCTATAATAGGAAGATGCTTTTCGATATCATTTGGCTCGATATAGTACGGTGGCGGTACCTGAAAATAAGTAAGTTAATCCAATTTTTATTCATTTATATTCGAAATTAAATTATGCATTAGCTTACATGTTTAAGTTCATCCATCTTAGCACTTCTTGATGTATATTCCTTTAGTATATAATCCAATCCGACCTCGTAATAATATCGAGTATCATTCATCTTAATCATAACGTTATCGATACGTAAGAAAAATCTTAGAAGAATAAAAAAGCCTGAGGGCATTACACGAATTTTAACTGACACTTTAGATATTCCATTATCGTGGAGTTCATCTTCGAATAAACAGAGATCGTGGTAGAATATGATTCGTTCGCGTTTCATTAATTTTGATATATCAATTTTAAGAATAGTTGGTTCAACTTTTAGCTTATCGTTTAATGTTCCTTGATAGTCGGTTGTAAAGGTCCAGTCAAATGGTTTTATTTTTTCACCCATATTTTCCTCGGGTCTTGATTCGCGCCACTCTTCAGCACAAGCCACTTTGATATTCGATTTCCCATTCAAAACTCCTTTTAACGCCTCCATAGGTGTAAATTCGATTTTCGCACCATTTTTATGCTGGACAATCAGTGAATTTTTATGGAATACCATATCGGGAAGCGATGGTAAGTCTAGCGAAAACCGATATAAGCATAAATCACAGCAACCGGCATCATCTTTCATACACTTATCATTATTGGTGCAAATACTTTTAAGTATGTGAGATTTAGAATAACTAATCTTCCAATCGTTAAAATCCACAGTTTCTGAATTAACGGGCAATCTTGGTGTTAAATGGTCATCGTTTATCATTTTTGTAGTGCTGCAGAGAAATAGAGGTGCAATTTTTTGTCCAGTGCTCGAATAAAAGCCAAAATCAATTAATACGTTTTATTACTAACCTATAAAATTATTTGTTTTTTTTTATTTATGTCTTAAGAAATTAAATTTATAATAATTAATTTGTTTTGAGATGAAAGATGTCAAAATTCAATGTTGACGCTTTTTGACGGAATATTAAGAATGAAGGTAGGCGACAATGGAAAGTGTCGACCATAATGAAGTCGACCAAATTACTTATTTTAATTTTTAAAAAGGGAAGTTTTTGCATCAACGATTCATCTTAAGATTAATTGGAAATGTAATCTTTTTCTATTATAAATTAATGAAATGCCAAATCAAAATATTTCAAGTTTATAATTCGTTAATGTAAGTTCGAGGCTTATATTTTGCGAATTGAAATCGAATTGGTGCAGTAGGGAAAATTGGGAATTCATCATGACCCGTCTAGTATATCATTTATTCTAATAAATTAAAAGAAAACCTTAAATAAACTTATACCCATTGGCAATAAATAAGTTAGAGTTCTGCTATTCCTGAGTGCAATGAATTCGACCCTATTGTGCTCATCTTCGGTTCATTTTAGGAGTAGATGTCCGATATTTTCCACAAACATATTTAAATTTCACACAAATTCGTTTCACTCAAATGACGTTTATGCAAATATTGTTTCTAGTTACCGAGATTAAGCCTAACTCAATGTACTTCATTCCTTTAGTGATTGGTGCAGGTCAGGTCTATCCTTGCAATTCATTAATCTCATAACTCCTGTGATCGCCATATGTGACGTATTTAACCAAATATTGAAATCTAATGTATATCCGAAAATCTGGAAAACTAGTTAAGCTATTGGATTACCAAAAACAAAAATAAAATATCCTGAATCACCAGCTGATGTAAGGCCCTTTACGCACTTGTCGGGGCTCTCTAAAGTCTTTGAACAAATTATTTCTGGTGAGAAATTATTCTGCTTACTGGATTTTAGCAAAGCGTTTAATTCTAAATCTTTCCTGAAATTTTATACAAAGTTGTTACAACTCTATTTAGCTAACTTTACTTTAAAGTTAATGCAGCGAAATTATTATTATCTTATTTAACTGATCGTTCTCAATTCGTTGATTGTAACCCTCGGGTGTACCGCAAAGATGTATAATGGGACCTTTAATATTTGCGATATATAACAATGACATTGGCGATTCTATTGTTCATTCAAAATATCACCTGTTTGCGGATGATCATCAAATTTTTTGTGAAGTACGAGTAGAAAAATATGACAGAATGTCAGTCTTAAATGACACAATATCTTGTATTAATAGAGATATAAGTAATATAATTTCCTGGTCAACTGAAAACCAATTGTCTCTAAATGTGAAGTAGACGTAGGCAATTGTATTATCTAAGAAGAGTAGTCGTGATAATGCTGACTTCATAATGCCGGGTGTTTTGGAGAAATCCAAATCTTAGTCTTTAATTCATGCTTAAGATATATCTTTGGCCTAAGACGAAGGGATAGGTTGACACCATATTTAGATTCTCCAAGATTTACTGGTATGAAAAGTGTTACTATACCGGACAGTAAAAAGTATAGTGATAGAAGATAAATTTAAAAAAAACATGTGTATGTTCAGTATTTTCTTACAATTCTATTTTCCGATTTTCATTTGCTTCCGATTGGTTTTAAATTTTGCGCTTAACGGACATTTTGTTTAATATTTGGGCCCAATTTTTTTGGCCATTTGAACCATGATCTTTACGACCAAGTTTCAACTACACATGCCACATCTTCCACTCCATATTGCTGTAAATATGAAGTGGAAACTTCTTTTTGTTTTTCATTTAAAAAAATAATAAAATAAGTTTATTAGTATAAATAATTTCTTCCAAAGAATTGAGTGTGGCGAAGAAACTCTCCTTTTCGGTACGTGACGTTTAATATTGGCATTCACCCTGTTACCCGGGAAGCCTTCAGGAATCCTAGAAGGACTAACTGGAACAAATACGGGGAAGTGTTAGTGTGTCTCTTACCGACCGATGCTCCGAAGCCCCCTGCCACAGAGAAGGAGCTGGATTTCCTGGTGGAGGAAATCACAAGCGCCTGTAACTTGTCCTTAGACACTGCTTGCCCCAAGAGAATACCTAAAGGGAAGCAGAAACCGGTACGGTGGTCCAGGGATTTGGGAATCCTTCGTAAAGGGTGTAGGAAAGCGTTCAACAGAGCAAAAGGCTCTAGGGAAGCTCAGGATTGGGACTCATATAATGAGCGCCTTAAAAAGTATAAAAAGGAATTAAGGAAGGCGCAGAGGAGGTCTTGGAGACTATTCTGTGATGAAATGGAAGGTGTTTCGGAGACTTCGCGCCTCAGGAAAATCTTATCTACGAGCCCAACGAGCCCTAGTTACTTAATTAAACCAGATGGGCTGTGGACAACGTCTAGTGCGGAATCATTGGCGCTCCTGTTGGAAACCCATTTCCCAGGTAGTGTGGATGTGTCAACGGAGCTTGGTAGGAATAGGGAAGAATTATCGTCGGGGTGCCTGGAGGAAATCGTGTGCAAAAACCGGATCCTATGGACACTAAACGGCTTTAGACCCATAAATCGGCAGGCTCGGATCTCTTAACAAGATGAGTGAGCATCTCAATATCCAGATAGTTTGGGTCCCCGGTCACTCGGACGTTCTGGGGAACTGCAGAGCTGAAAAACTGGCAAAGAAAGGAACAACTATCCAATTGAAACCAGAATGGGCAAATCTGGGGAGGCCGATAGCAGCGCTTGTTATGGCGCTTAAAAAGGATTCGAGGAGCCTCGGCACAGAAGAGGTGGAATAACACCATAACATGCAATTATTGCGCAACAATTATTGCACAACAAGGCTGGCTGAAACTGGACTTAAAGCGCTCCAAAACACTATGCTCCCTACGTAGACCTGACTTAAGTATAGTCGTGGGGGTGCTCACAGGACACTGCCTTAGTTAGTTAGTTAGTTTAAACAAATGCTCTTGATATCAGTATAAATACTGTTTACTCCTTGACCTTGCCTGTTTTTCATATATTGCGAATATGAATAAATTGTGCAATAAATTGTGCAATAAATTGTTAACACTATTATTACATATCATTACATATTATGATTATATTCCTTTATGATTGTGCATCTACTCTACATTCTTATTGCGCATATCTAACAAAAAAAAACTGTATAAAGTAAAACAGACTAGGCGTGGCTTATTGTTATGTCTATTTTGTTAATAATATGAAATATGAATGTTTTCATTGTGCCGAGACGTCTGTGGAGTTTATTTGACTTTGCTTGTTTCTTGTAAAATAGCCTAAATAGGGAAGGAATTGTAACGAAATGCCACCGAAAACTAGCGGAAAAGCGACTAAAAGAGCCGGAAAGGCATCAAAGAATATTAATAAAAGCGATAAAAAAATTCGCCGCAAACGTAAAGAAAGTTATGCCATTTACATCTACAAAGTTTTGAAGCAAGTTCACCCGGACACTGGTATATCATCTAAAGCCATGAGTATTATGAATTCATTCGTAAATGATATTTTCGAGCGCATTGCTTCAGAATCATCACGTTTGGCACATTATAACAAGCGCTCAACCATCACATCACGGGAAATCCAAACTGCCGTCCGCTTGTTACTACCAGGAGAATTGGCCAAGCATGCCGTCAGTGAGGGTACTAAAGCTGTGACCAAATACACCAGTTCTAAATAAGATCTTTGTGTTTGTTCATTATATATTTAATAAAAATAATAATATGAAATGGTGAATTGATCATGTTTATTATTTTCAATTAAATGTTGGTACAATCAGGTCAAGATCAGAGAAAATTCTGTTTTTTGAAATTATTGATTTACCGATGAAACATAAAGTTGTTGCTAGTGGCATCTAACAAAAATAAAACAAAACATGATATAAATTATCAAATACTCAAACCTGTTTAAAATATTTTTAAACGGCATATTAAAAATAATTTTAATCATTAAGTTTATGATTTTAATCAAACTTAAATAATAATTTAATAACATTTAAATAATTTAAAAACATTATGCAAAAACATTAACTCATAATAACATAAAATCAATAAATTATAAACAATAATAGATACATAAAATTCAACTTGCAAAATATTATAATACATACATATATTTTGTTCCTTCAATTATTTTAAATTATTTAATTATAATAAATGTATTTAAAAGTTTTAGGATAAAATCGAGTTATGTATGTATTAAACTGTATATTTTGCTTAGAATATAACAGACAATTAATTATATATATGGTGCAAAATGCGATTTGGTGACAAATAAATACTAAATTTGTTAATTTTTTTGATAAAATTGTTAAAAAATTGGCGTAAATATATAATTTAAGATAATGCCTCTCTATTAAAATAAAGTGTACTGTTTATTCTAATTTTGTGCATTAATGCTAATTTAAAACTATTAATTTGGCTAAGTAATTTTTTAAATTGATTGATACAAAATTATACAAACGACGAATTAGTTATTGTAAGAAGTAAAGTGTTCACTTCGTGCATGAAAATATTTGATGTAAACATAGCAGCCATACGAAAATTATAGCAGAAGTTTAGTGAAAAATCTAAAAAAAAAGTGGAATTTCACATTCGAAATGGCTGACATAGACGAAACAACAATAAACGATGCTGCAGCTGGAGACGCGCCAGTAACAACTGCACAAACAAAAGGTAAAAAATCAAAGAAAGCTGTATCTGATAAAGCAGCGATTAGCGTAGCTAAAAAACCAAAGTCAAATCATCCACCAACTTCTGAAATGGTACAAAACGCCATTAAATCGCTCAAGGAACGTGGCGGCTCGTCATTACAAGCGATCAAAAAATATATTTCGGCAACTTATAAAATAGATGCTGAAAAATTTTCCCCATTTATTAAGAAGTATATAAAAACATCGGTCATAAATGGTCAATTACTACAGACAAAAGGCAAGGGAGCCTCTGGATCGTTTAAACTACCGTCGGCTTCAAAACCAAAACCACCAAAGAAGTCACCTACAGCTACTAGTAAAGCTACAGTTATTAAAATATCGCCATCAGAAAAAAAAATACCCAAAGCAGTGGTCAAGAAAGAATCATCTATTCGTAAACCTGTACCATCTAAAAAACCAGCCGAAGAGAAAAAGAAAGTGGCTGTACCAGCAAAAGTAACCAAAAAGGTAGATGTTATAGCAACAACAAAACAAAAACCAACTAAACCTGTGAAATCAGACGCGGCCAAGAAACCTAAAACTCCTAAACCAAAGCGAGCTGGCGCGGGAGGAGCTAAAAAGGCAAAAAAATAATTTATATTTTATTCGCATTTATTTTTATTATATAATGACAAGCATTTCCATTTATTATTTATTCCATTTTTAAAAAATAAATTAATGAATCATGTAAATAAATTTTTATTTATTTTCCAAACAAATCAAAATTTTAAAGGTTAGAATTCTGGTGGTGGGTAACCAAAGTACTTCATGACAAAACTATAGTCGACTCCATTATGCATTTACATTTTGTTGTGATTTTATCTGTCAACAAATATTTATAATTTTCAATTTAAAATGAATGCGGATAAAGATATCGTAGTTTCTTCAAAAATAAAATTAATGAATGCTTTGGGCTCTGAAAATGCACAAAAATATTTAAATAATATGAAATTATGGTTTCGCCAAAAATTATCTAAAGAAGAATTTGATATGGAATGTCGGAAGCTCTTGAATCACGACCAAATGCATTTACATAATAAATTCCTGATTGCGTTATTGAATAAATTGGATACTATTGCACCACCGAGCTCAACGCCGCATCAAAACTTGTACAGTGAAGTGAATAGCTGTAGTATGACAAATAGTTGTAGCAGTGGTCAAGCAAATTCTCATCTTAGTACGAATGCGAACTCCAAAAAGCGGCGTAAATCATCACGTTCGGACTGGCCAAAATATGAAAACGATGAGGATCGTGTGGAAAGAACATATAATCCGAATGTTAATCACACCTCATTACGGTATGTGGCACAAGAGTTATTTTTACCAGATGCTGGTTTAGTAATGGGTCGTTTACTTGTTGGAGCATGGGAAAATGGCCTGAGCAATGTTGATGACACTGCAGTCGAAATAATTGTGCAATCTGTGCAGGTATTACTTAAAAATATATTAACTGCCATTATAAATCGTAAGAAAGGAGCTCGATTAAGCGACAATGGACAATTTATGTACGATTTTGGCTACGAAACTAAAAATCCTTATCTCCGGAATACGGTGAGCAAGCAAAAAGTTGATAGCGAACAAATCGATATAAGTAAAGTTGTTACATCCGTCAATGCAACACCCCGTGTTTGTGATGAAAGTATATTCACCACAGATTGTGAACAAATTACATCGCCCAGCAGACGTCATATCAGTTTGTTGGATTTATATAAAACACTTCAGGATAAAAATATCTTGGCATCGCACTCTGTATACACGTTAAATATAGAAAGAATTTCGAATATGCTTAACTAATATGTACTAAAAAATGTATGTATTACTGATAAAACATATAAAAATATTATAATTTAGAGAATGTTGGTGTTTCTTTTCCTTTCGTAGTGGCTTGAGCAATGCATGCATTTATAAAGTCTTCAGACTGAAGATAAAGTTGATTGACGTTCCTCTGAAATTAAATATACAAAAATTTAGGATTTATGCTTATTTAGTGAGTATATCTTAAATGAACTTGATACACTTACAATATGATCCAACCCTTCCTGGTTTGAATGTTCCATTGAATATATGATACTTTCTTTGGTTGTTTGTACAGCCAGCGGGCTTTTTTGTGCGATCAACTCGGCTAAATCTAATGCAGATTTAAGGAGGTTCTCTTTTGTATCAAACACCTTGCTAATTAGGTCGAATTTTAAAGCTTCATCAGCGTCAAATTTACGTGCAGTAAAACATAATTCTCGGACCCAACTTTGATTTCCAACTGCTTTAGGAAAACGTTGTAATGTACCTACATCAGCTGCCATTCCTATATCTACTTCTTTAACTTGGAACCATGCATCTTTGGTACAGTAACGAATATCAGCGGCCGTAATTAAATCAACTCCGGCCCCAACACAAGCACCATGTACTGCAACAATTACCGGTTTCTTACATGTTTCCAGAGACGAAATTGAATCTTGATAAATTTTAACTTTTTTTGTGAGTAAACGTCCTTTCCGGGCCACATCATCGATATCTGCCAACTCTTGGCCTAGTTTCATCATGTCATTTAAATCAATTCCAGCTGTAAATACTTTTCCAGACGATGATAGAACTATGACACGACAATCTGCATTTTCGCTTAGCTCGTTAAAACATTGGCCTAATTCGTGCCATGTTTCATTGTTTAATGCGTTCAATTTGGGCCGATTTAATTCGACATGAACCACATACTTGTTAGGAACACTTAAATTAAAATTCTTAAATTTTATTGTTTCCACGGATGAATATCCTCGGGCTAGTATATAATTAATCATTAGACGGTTCAATTGAATTACTGATCATAAGATAACTTACCCATACAAACTATCATATTACGATTTTTAATAAATTTTTGAAGCATTTTACGTGTTTTAAATTTCACTGTAATTTTAATAATCTTTAATATCAAAGTACAAAGTGAGATAAATATGGTTACAACTGTACATTTTCTACAAACACAATAATGACAGTCTAGTAAAGTTTGATAACATATTAATTTGACGTTATAGGGCGACCAGATTTCGTATGCGTAAAAGTGTCGCTGCCGACATAAGAACTGCGGCGAATGTAGCATTCTACTTATTTACCAACATTACAAGCATTAAAACACATGAAAATGCCTCATCTCATTTCCGTAGAACATTTTGGCTTGTTATTTTAGTAAATATGTAGAATATCACGTGAGCATGTTCTGGTAGTTTGTAAATAAACCAACGTTAAAACCGGTTTAGTTATACCAAATCAAACGACGGGCCATTATTAGACTTGTTTACTTTAGTATGTATAATTTAACTGTAATCCTATTTATTATCTTTTTATTATTAATAATTATTGGTGGCCCTGAAAAGAGCCATTTTAAAATATTTGTATTTTAGTGATATAATAATTTATTAAGTACATACATAAAAAAAAATGAAAATAATATAAATAAAATTTATTTTTTAACTACCATTTTTCCAGGTTTAGCAATAGTTGACGATTTTGTTTTACTTTTTGGCGATTTCACAGTTTTAGCCTTTGATACTACCGGTTTTATATTGACAGCTGTATTTTTCTCAATTTTGGGATCGATCTTGACTTTTATTTTTTTTACTACACCAGCCGTTACTTTTTTCGATGCTACTTTAACCGAAATTGGTTTTATTAGCATAGGTTTTTTAATTACTGTGCCTTTATTTGAGGGTAGTTTTGGTGGCTTCTCCTTGATTGTAGGCTTGGGGGGGAGTTTAAACGAACCGGTAGCTCCTTTTCCTTTTAATTGGATTAGTTCACCGTTGATAACTGCTTTTTTAATATACTTTTTAATCAAATAACTATTTGGATCTAGATTATATGTTACAGTGAGATATTTTTTTATGGCCTGTAATGATGAACCACGCTTTTCGTTTAAATTGCCAATTGCAGATAACACCATAAATGAAGTCTTTGGCCGTACAGTAGTCCCAAATAGTTTTTTAGCGACAGAATTAACTTTTTCAACTGATTTAGGTATAGGCGCAACTGCGTCATCATCACTGTGTTTTACAGACTTAGGCATAATTAAAATTGTATAAAAAGTTACGTTATTTAAATATTTTAATAATTACACAATAAATTTAAATTTACAATCAAACTAAATTAAAATTTATAAAAATTTATTTTATGCGGGAAGTAGCAATCGCTTACCGTATACAGTTATACATTCAAAACTCAAAAACTTATTCGAATAATTGTTTATAGGGATAAACAATTATTCGAATAACTTTTTGAGTTTTAAATTTCTCAAACTTTCCCATAGATGGAATAACTATAATTATTGACAGTTTATCAAAGTCAAAGTGAGCCATTATTGGTCACACATATTGTGTGACGTTGAATATGGTGTTTCAAAAATTCCGTTACAAAAATGATACATTTTTGTATTATTCATTTTTACACCATCTCTTATAAAACAATGGAAACTCAACTCTGTTGAAGGGATTTTATTCAATATTTAATTTATTGTAAGATTGTGATTATTAATATAAAATATACACAGTAAAAATGTCTTTATCGTTCAATTATACAAAAATATCTTTATAATTTAGAGAAGACGGCTAATTGTTTTCCTTTAGTTGTTGCTTGAGCGATCCGAGCATTTATAAAATCTTCAGATTGGAGGTAAAGCTGGTTTACATTTCTCTGAAATTTAGGAAATAATAAAGAGTATCATTTTAATTTATCACATTAAGATACTCACAATATGGTCTAATCCATCTTGGTTGGTGTGATTCATCGAGTATACGATACTTTCTTTGGTTGTTTGTACGGCTAGAGGGCTCTTTTGAGCGATCAACTCGGCTAAATCCATTGCAGATTTAAGTAGTTCTTCTTTGGTATCAAACACCTTGCTGATAAGGTCGAATTTTAAAGCTTCATCTGAATCAAATTTACGTCCGGTGAAACATAATTCACGTACCCAACTTTGATTTCCAACCGCTTTAGGAAAACGTTGTAATGTTCCGACATCTGCTGCCATTCCTATATCTACTTCTTTTACTTGAAACCATGCATCTTTGGTACAGAAACGAATGTCAGCGGCCGTAATTAAATCAACTCCTGCTCCAATACAAGCTCCATGTATAACAGCGATAATCGGCTTTCTACAAGTTTCCATTGAAGATATTGAATCTTGGAAAATCTTGGTACTTCTTGTAATGGCACGGCCTTTTCGCGCCACATCATTTATATCTGAAATTTGTTTGCCACGCTCTATCATGTCATTTAAATCAATTCCAGCACAAAATACTTTTCCAGCAGCTGACAGAATTATAACACGACAATTTGAATTTTCATTTAGCTCATTTATCAACTGGCCTAATTCAAGCCACGTCTCGTTATTCAAAGCATTCAGTTTTGGTCGATTTAATTCAACATGAACAACATATTCTATAGGAACACTTATATTAAAATTCTTCATTATTATCGTCTCCATGGGTTAAATATTCGATACGTATTAACCGTTAGACCAACCTAACTGCTCATAAAACAACTTGCCGATTTCTTGCACAAACTATATTTAAACTATGACTTTAAATCACTTTTTCGTATTATTCACGAATTTATTATTAAAGTACAAAAGTATATTTTGATAAAGCAAAAGACATCACATCATCTAAATTGTGGTTTTATCTCTGTACATATACAAATAACAGCTATCTTTGATTAAATTATATTATGTAAGTATATAATAGGCGATCAGATTGCATTTAAACCGGTTATTCTTTGTACGGTATAATTGAAATGCTATATATTATGAAATTATCTTTCTTTAAAATTAAAAATTGGTGGCCCTGAGAAGGACCGTTTTATGTTTTAGCGTTATAATTCTACATGTGGTTAAATACATAAAACAAAATTTAAAAGAATTGATAAAAAATATAAATAAATAAAATATTAAAATATAATTTAATTAAGAGCTTCTATTTTTTAGGCTTGGTAGTGGGTTTCGATGTCTTTTTAGGCGATTTAGCATTTTTTGGCTTCGACACGGCCGGTTTTTGTTTCAACATATTTGACTTTTCCCCGGACTTTGTTCCTGTCGCAACCTTAGTTTTTTTAGCCCCACTCGCTGATACTGTTTTAGTAACTACTTTAACTGTAACTATTTTAGTGGTTTTGCTTCCTGCTGCACTTTTCCTCTTAGGTGAACTTATACATTTCGATGGCGGTTTAGTTTTTTTTACCACTTTAGTTTCATAAGGGCAGGTAACACATTTAGAAGACATTTTTATCTTTGTATACTAAACACTTTAACTTAATAAATTAATTACTTTCACTAACAAATTGTAGCGCACTATGTATTGAAAAATGCTTAAAAAATTGAATTCAAAATTAAATTATTTTGTATACCACCGCTTATTTTATAGTAAAAATTAACGACCCAATATACCGTTTTTACGGTTGCGAGTAAAATGATCTACGTATAGATGTCACTGGTTTTTATTTCAACAGCTGGAGTATAGTTATTAATCATATTAGTTAAAATAAAATCCGGTACGTGGTATCTGTGTTAATGTCTCTTGGGAAGAGAAGCAATCTAGTACTACATTATTGACAGATGTAAAAGATTTATTTAGTTTGTTTATGAAATGTGATTAGTGTAGTTCTAAAATTGATTTTGAAAAAAACAAAATAATATGATAAAATCACCGTTACCGATAACGGTCCTTGAGGAAATAGCACTCGAAGGCCTCGAAGGAATTACTATTGAAGGTAAGAGAATTTTGATATATATTTAACGGCATTGGTTGTATTTCTAAACTGTTTTGTGGTCCCAGGATTATGGACCAGACTTTCAATACGCCTTAAACTTAAATTACCCTTGCATGCACAATTTCGAGCACAGATATGGAGTTATATCGTAACCCATCGGTCGATCGAATACTTTGAGCTTCCAGAGGAGCGAGAAAAATTACGTCCTATTGATCGATTTTCGCCTGAAATGTATGATCAAGATTGTGGCGTAGCTATCGAACCAGAGATATGCCCATTTACGTTATATGATTTTGCCCCCGTCGAAACAAGTGATGGTATTCGTGGTTCATGCTGCACGTTCAGTACAAGAACTCGTATAAATATTGAAAATATACGAAATTGGACGAACGAGCAAGTAGAAGAACATTGGGGACGTAAATTCATTATGGTTGGAAATCAAAAATTACGAGAAAGTATATTATTTCCAGACAATATTGAACGCGCCAAAGAGGTGCATTCGATTCAATATTGTATACTTGAAAGAATAAGTCGGTCGCGACACCAAGGCGAAATTACACTAGGAAAATTCTCGATCCATGCTATGATCAAAGATGCACGGACTTTTCATTATTACCGCAAAAAACTTATTCAAAATAAACTAATTGTAAAACAGCCCTTTAATTTTAAGCTTAAAGACCATAACGGCAATGGCTGTCTTTTACACTTACCACGATTCTATGTCGATAATCGACCTAAACAAATGGTACTTACCGAAAAAGTTGTGGAGCTACTTCATACAAAATCAAATTGTATGGCTGACTATGAGGAAATAAAACTTCAAATTGGATGTAAAATGCAAAATTTTATGAAGAAACTAATTAAATCTCCTGATTTTCAACGATTTGTATCAACCGATTTAAAAGTTCCGTACCGTATGATTTATCCAGATGCAAAAAAATCCGAGTGGAAAAAGAAAAGTGGTGAGGAAAAGACAATTCGGGTTATGCAACTAATCGATCCAAATATCGATGTGGCTGATATGTGGTACAAAGAGGAGGAGGAAGAAGAAGAACCAGGATTTTTATATCGAGGTAATAACGACATTCACGCAAATTTAATGCGAATTGCGTACAAAGCGATTGAAGAGGCAAAATGTGAAGGCTTATCTGTTTTGGATTTACAAAAAATGATGGGAATAAATAGACTCAGTGCTCGGGCTATTGTAAAAAATTTGACTAAATTGAATTTTATTCAATATTATCTACAGGATCAAGGACGACAACGAACTTCTAAGTAAATATATATTCCGATAATCCTTGTAAGGTACTAAACCATTTTATTTCATTACAGATTTGTACTCACAAAAAATATGAACCAAATTAATTCACAAATGCAACTTGAAACTGGATTCCTGTTAGAAGCTGTCAAAAGTCATACAATAAAAGATGAGCCAGAGCCTGAAACCCAATTACAGGAAACTGATAAATGTGTAATGATTGATTCTAATTTAAAAGAACAATTGGTCACAGCTAAATCATCAGTTGAAGAACCCCATAATAGTATTACAGAGCTCACCGAAGTAACATCTGCAGTTACTACTAGTGAACCATCCACTTCGAAAATGAAGCGCGGTGTGTCGCTCCAAAATATTATAGTTGATATTCAAGAAACGGATAGTTTTCCAGGTATGAAGAAAAAAGTGGTCGGCTACTCAAAATTTATGAACAGTACAAGCCTTGTTGAACGTCTTCCGCATCGAGCAATGAAACGCATCAATATGATTGTTACATTAGTCAAAACAAATTTAGTGATCGATGAATTGGCCAAAATTCTTAATCATATTATTGCCCAGGAACAACGAAACGGTTTTAAAGACAAAATTTGTAAAAAATCGTTGTTGCGAATATTAGCTCGGATGACCGTTGATAAATACATAAAACTAGTAAGCATTCGACTCATATATGAGAAAAAATTTAAATCATTACTTTTTGTATGCGATCCGAATATTGAAAACAATCATACGATCATAAAATCATTTATAGATCAGGCAAAACTAAAATTTATAATTTCATTGCGGCCCGACATTGCACAGACAAATGTACAAAAGCTTCCGGCAAAAATTACAAAGTCAACCAATGCACCAACCGATGTTCAGTATGGATTTTGTCCTAAATTTTTGCGAATGCGAATTTTTCACGAATTTATATTTTTTCTGGTTTATTTGTATCCAATCGATCGGCATACAATTAACACGATTGATAAAGAAGAAGCTATTAAATTATGGAAAAATGGTGATCCGAATATAGACGAAGAGGAACTTTTGCACGAAATGTCTGATGTATATTCGACAGTAATCGACTGGAAAATGTTTATCCATCCATTGATCAAACATCGTGAGTGGGATCGTGGCTGGGTTTTAATGAGTGACGTTATTTTAAGACTCCCGATTTCGATTTTTGTTCGAATTTTTAATATAAATTTTGAGGTACCGGAGCTGGATGAAATATTAGCTCATCCAATTCGTAAACACTACCTGATTAATAGTATGCCGCAATGTTTGCAAGAGAAAGTACTAAAATCGCGCAAATATATTTTTAGTATCGATGAGATTGCACGGAATTTATGCTTCATTGGATTGGTTCAATATGGACCACAACGGCTCAAAGATAAGGATCAAGTTTTTATTTACGTAAATCGCAAGGCCATTTTACACAATACAGTAACCTCAAACCCTGGTTGCTTTAAAGTCACGCGAAAGGAATATGAAATATTCGAGTACACATTCGAAACGATCGAGAATCTCCAAAAATATTGGACTGACATGTGGACGATTTGCATAAATACAAGGCTTGGAAAGCGGAGTTTTCGTCCCACCGAACTCTGCTACGAGAAAGTACATCTCAAACAAACAATGGTTAAGGCTCTTGAACCCAAAGTGAATCTAGAAGCGGTAGAACAAGATATTGGATATATTCCAGGTGATCAATTCGGAGCGGCTGGACTTGATTCATCTCTATTTTCGCATTTAAAACGTAACTGGAACTGGCAGGTAATTAATAAAAAAGCTAGTGTGGGCAAACCAACAGCGCGTACCAAAAAACTAGAACGCATTAAAGTTGTGCCATTCTCGTTTAAAAAGAATTTACGCGATAGGACGCTACTTTCATCGACCCAAACAAAAAAACTAGAGAAGCGGTTTGTGATTCCAATCCCGAAGAAAATTCATATTTCCAAGTCAAAACTTATTTATCGATCAAAAGAGCCGGCTAAAACAACGAAACGTATTCGTTTACCTATATACGATGATATTGATCGTCAGGCTCTTAAACGGATGGATAAGCTGCGCGTCGATTGGTCCTCATCCGAAGATAATGTATTATTACTATGCAAAGTTGGGCTTTTATATATGACTACGACTAAACAGCGAACGGTTGGGTTTTCGGTAATCCGTGATATTTTACACTGGAAACTGAAATCGCTGAATAAAACATCACCGGCTTGTAAACGCCGAATAGCGTACATGTCGAAAAATCGTGTGACTCTAAACAATGTGTACCTGTGTTTGAATGAAGTTCGGGAAAATAAAATAATCGTAAATCGATTCGGTGATAACTTTTACGATGGTCTAAAGAAAACATATAAAGATGAGAATGAGTTTTATGCCGCTCTAAAAATTCACTATATCGAACTAATCATCCTGCTGATCAAATATTTTTCGAAACTATCACCGAAGGACGCACATGTCGAGATCCCGGACACAATCGAAACATTTTATGAACAGCTCGTTGAGACCAAAATAGCATACAAACCAATTCAAATTTATTACGAGAATCCTAAAACTAAATTGGATATTGATATATCGACTATATATCTATTAATTCATTCGTCGATGTGCTGTATTCGGGACAAAGCCAGCTGGAGTATTCAATTGTTCGAGATCTATAAGAATTATCCGGAAAAAGTTTTATCAGAGGCAATGAAAAAGATAAGATCACACCAACTTATTTCACTTAATAAATCAAAATTGAATAAATTACTGCCACTCGCTTCTCATCCTTACCATCTTTCGATCACGTATCAAAATTTAATTTTAACAAAAATCTCGTACGGCCTATTTAACGACTACTACAAGTTTTTCGTGGACTTGTTCAGCGAACCCGATTTAAATTACATCGAAGTATTGAAAACTGATATAGGGACTGTATTCTTTCTATGTGAGTTTCTTTCACTCGAGAAGATCAAACTCCATATCGAAATTCCTAAACAAATTTTAATACTTGATCCAACAGTCGAGAGTGAGGATCCCGTGTATGAACGTATTTGTCGCCGATTCCACGATACATTTAAACATTTACCAGCCAATTCAGAAAAATTCGCTAAAAATATTAACGACATCCGATCGAAAGATGATGGAAAGTCGAAAAAAAAAATTCATTTTAACAATGATATAGACGTTATATATTTTGTCGAGACACCGATCGAGAAGCTTATGAAGATTAATGACGAATTTTATCACTATTTTTGTCTATTGCTGAACTCTAGTGACGATTATAGTGGATATATTTTGAATAATGGAACGTGCACGACTAATTGTATCCTACTTAAGTCGAATATATTTGAAATCCTTGTTAATTTGATCAAAACTAAATTCGACTACCTTAATTTAAATGCAAGTGCCCTAGATGGTAGGTTCAACACGATGGCACAGACATATTTAAGTAATCAGTCAATCACGGATATGAAAGATTTTGGAAAATTACGTCACGATACAAAATGGAAAAAAACCACACTAACAACTTTGTTCGAGCGAATCAACGACATTGAAAAATATGATTCCGAAGATGACGAAAACTCAGGATGGTTGCAAAATTGGTGGCGTAATGATTTCGAAGAGGATGACACCTCGTGCATACTTCCGTGTTGGAATGAAATAAACCGTGACCTAGACGCTAAGTTGGATGGAACAAAAGATGATTTAACCGAAAAAATGAAACGACTACACGATCGATTTGTTGTTAAATCATCAAAATTATCGATTACAATTCGAGTTAACGAAGATGAAGCTAAAATTCCGGTCGATCATATTCAAGTCCCACAATCGATAATGCCTACTTTTTTTATAGACTTGAATAAAATTTTAGAGAATTTTACAAAACGTTATATTTGGCCACCGGCCCACGGAACTAATTTGGATTTAAATAATAAATTGATTGAAAAACAATGTACGCCACCTGAATTTCTGCTAGCTGTTGATTTACTTGCGTTTATCGACCAGCAAGGTGCTATCGGAGCTACTGTCGAAATGATTAAAACAAAATTCCCGAATAATTCTACATCCCTTTTGAAAATTTTGGACGCTATGCGCGAAGTAAAAATAGTTATGCGCACCGGGATCTATTCGATCACCTACGTATATTGTTTGAACATTCAAAATTGGGTGATTAATAGTTATCATGTAACAAGGCTCGAACGTGAGTCAATCGATCCAAAACAACCAAATAACAATTTAAAAAGAAGGATGTGCAATGATGATGACGTATCAACTTCTAAACGCATAAAATTGAATAAAACTGTGAATGAAAATGAGCCGTGCTGTTCAAAAGATGTAAACACCGAGACTGAAAGATCAACGAGTACCGTTGTAAAAAAGACAAAAGAAATAATACAATTGAGACCGGCGCCTTGGATACGAGTAAATGGTTCGATAAACCGACGTGTACTGGATCGATGGATTGGCGCGGTGCTTTTATATTGCGTCTCCTATGCCGGTTGCACCATACGTAATATTGCCGAAAAATATAAAATTCTCCAACCAATGATGATCAGAGACTTGTTAGAGTTACTGCTTGATTTGGGTTGTGTAAAATTAATCGCGATACAAAGTCCTAAAATTTCGTTATTTTCCAATTATCAGGCGCAAACCCTACAAGTAGCAACTGACTTTGATACACTGGAAAATACATTTGTGGAACCGACAAGGGATGCTATTTTCCGGCTATCTCTGTTTTATGGAGATAAAAAATATCAAGTCGATTTTATTTAACTTCATATGTGTATAATCTTTAGACGTAGAACGTTTATTAATAAAACGTGTTTCCCAAAACTATAATTTAGATGTTTTACCTTTAGCGAGGCTTTAACTAAAACTATGTTTTTTTATTAAAGTATTTATTTATCTTAATAAAAATTATAACATAAAATTTAAACTTATGATTCCAGTTTAAAATAGTGAATCGTTTGTTTTTTTCGGGACACTGGCCGTTGAGCTGGTTGATTTTATTGCAACATTGTTACAAAGCCATGATGGGATATTTCGTTTCCCTGCTATTTTTGCTGGTGGTGGTTTGTCTTCATCATCGTCGTCACTATTTTCGTAGGTGACTTTTTTATTAGGAATAGCTCGTCGTTTTAAAACAAATTTAGATGGCTTTGCAGATGTAGTAGTAGTGCTAGTGTCGCTTGATTGCGACGAATCCTGTGATAATTTTGTCGGTGATATTGGTTGAATTTCGTTTGTAGGTTCCTCGATTTTAACTTTACTATTTACTTTATCGACAGCTTTTATGTAGTATTCTGGTAATTCATCATCCGTGATATCATCATCGGACACGGTATGAATGGTTAGTTTCTTAAGTGAATCCAGACGATTGCGCTGATCTATTTCATTTAAAATTTCATTTTCTAAATCCATGATATCATCGTCTGGCATACTATCAGGTGGGTTTAAATCTTGTTTGGTAGTGGTATGTGCCGTTAAGATGATTTTATCCAACTCTTCGAAACTTATATCATCATCATCAGAAAATAGCTCATCGGTTGTTTTTTCAGCCGCGACTATTTTAGTTCTTTGCGTAACTGGTGGTTTTACAACATCTGGATCATAGAACGTTATATTTAAATTCTTAATGTGTTGTCGAACTTGATGGTACGATAGTACTAAACGTAGTATATCCCAACTATAATCCGGAAATCGATCTTTGAGATCCTTCAGTTTCATGTTTATTGAATTGGATGGAAGTTTTTTTGTGATATTCGTAAAAATTTCATCGCTCACTCCACAAAGTTTAAGTTCTTTTCGCGTAAATTGTAAACCACATCGTATACATTCATTCAAGTACGAGAATATAGTTGAGGGTTGTACATTGAACGAGGAAGCTAATTCGGTAATAGATTGTCCGGCCATGAACCCGTTGTAGGCTTGTTGACGTGATGCATTTAATTTTGTACCAGGAATTGGATGCTCTGCTATTATCGATTCGATGGTGTTTTCACTCTCGGCTGACTTTATTACATTAGCTATGCAATTTATAAAAGCCGCTCCAAATTTACTTATTTTTATATCTGAAAATCCATCGAGTTTTGATAGACGCAGTTGTTCAACGGTTTTTGGTTGTAATTTAGACATTTGGGTTAGAGCATTATTTGATGCAATCATGTATGGCATTACATCGATTTCAGCCGCTAGGTCACTTCGAGTTTGGAGTAGTGCAAGACGAATTTTGTGTGCAAGTTCGAGTTCTTGGTTTCGGACAGGAACTACATTAACTGGCACCTTACTACTAGTACTGGTACTTGGACAATCAATATTTGTGGTAGAAAATGCCGGAGTTATTCTCTTTTTCTTAAAATATTGAAACATATCTTTTGTTGGCTTTAATTTAAGCAACTTTACATCTGAATGACTCAGCCAGTCGTACCCCTCTCGGGTTACCGATAGTGTATAAATGTTGGCAAATTGACCTTTAACCGAAACCTTTTTAATAAATGATTGATGCTCGAGTAACGCAGCTAGAATTTTCCACCACTCTTCGGGCTTTTCTTTGCCTTTACCATGTAGTGGATGGGTATAGTAGCGTTCGTTTAAACGTTTTACTCTTGAACCTCGTAGTAATAATATAGGAAAGCCAAGCCCCGTTTTTCCGTTAAACAAATCAAGTGCTTCGAGTAATAATTTTGAATCAGCGGTAAAATCTACATTTCCTGCCTTATCGATCTCTTCGTAAATTTGATCATCACCAACGATATTCGATTTGTTGGCCGAACAATTATCACAGCAAAACGATTTGGTAGTACGTCGCACAAAATTATCTCCCTCAAAATATTTAAGTATATAATTTCGTCGGCATTCGGTTGTATTCAAATATTCGTACATTTTGGCCGATAACCGTGATAAATTATTTTTAACAGCCTGTGACGCGTACGAATAATTTTCTCGTAGTGACTCTTGTAATTGTATGTCTTGTCGGTTATAGAATGTGATACATTTAGAAATGCTACCATCTCTACCAGCGCGTCCGACTTCTTGGTAGTAACTTTCCATGTCTTTAGAACATCCATAATGGATTACGAGACGGACATCCGGTTTATCGATTCCCATCCCGAAAGCAATTGTCGCTACTATAATTCGGATTTTATCTTTGACGAAATGCTCATGTACTTCACGACGCTTGGTGATGCTCAGTCCAGCATGATATGCTTCACATTTTAATCCATTTAAACGTAGCAGTTCAGCAATTTCTTCGGTGATTTTCCGAGTGATACAGTAGATTATCACACTACCTGTATTGTGTGTAAGTAAAACTGTTTTTAGATCATTCCACACCGACGCTCCTTTGACCCGGACAAAAAATTGTAGATTTGGACGATCGAATCCAGTGCAACATATGTTAGGATTTCGTAGCTTTAACGATTTTGTAATATCTTCCAGTACTTGCGGTGTAGCGGTAGCAGTTACAGCTAGAAATGGTACATTTGGAACTATGTTTCGAATTCGTGATAGATTTCGATAAGCGACACGAAAATCATGTCCCCACTGACTCACACAATGTGCTTCGTCGATACCGACTAACACTAATTGATCTTCGATGTTTTTCAGCATACTTTCACCTGCTGATCCAGTGATGTACTCTGGTGTCACATACACTAGTGAATAGCATCCTTGATATATATCTGATAATATATTTTTATTACTCTGGGCCGATCCTAAAAAGCACGCACTTATATTTGCCAAATTTAATGACAACACTTGGTCTTCCATTAGCGAAATAAGCGGCGAAACGACTAATGTGATTTTATTCGTATATACAGCGGGATACTGATAACACAATGATTTTCCATATCCTGTAGCCATAACAACACAATTATCTTTGTGGTCCTCCATAATCGACTTGATCACTTTCCACTGCATCGGTCGAAATTTAGCATGTCCAAATTTTGCATTGAGCACATCCAAATGATTTTTTTTCGGTTCAGCAGAACTTTCCAATTGAAAATATTCGTTTTCTATATCATTAAATATATCATCGTCTGCCTCATTTAAATCACAATCCATTTTTACTTATTTATTTGATCAAATAATTTCAATTAGCGGTTGTTTTTTAACACAATTATAATACTATGATAAACGTCAGAATAAAACCGCGGTTGGTAAAATTGTTGTAGGTTGAACACATTAAAAAAAAATATGTTCAGATAGATGTCACTATTAAATTTTTTTTATTTACAAATATAGCATGGAAACAAGTTATTTTAAGTGTGATGAATTTTATATTAATTTTTTTAAAATTGTATCTGTACTAAAATCGATTCTAAAAACGGCTCTTAGAAAAATTTGCTAATTTGGTGAATAAATTACTATGTCTAGTATATTAAGGACATTAGTAAGCGCCTCTCATTGTTAGGTTTTTACAACTTATAATATAATTGAACGCATTTTCTAATTGTATTTGTGTATTCGCCTAAATAATTGTATAAATATTTGAAAATCGTGTTAATAATACCACCTTCTTTCGGTTCTCAAAATTAAGCAAAGACACAGTAAAAATGCATTTCGAAATTAAATTTTCTTGGTACCGGTTAAAATATGAGATCGAAAGTGAAATTCAGTTAAATGATTTTTGAATTTCGTATAATTAGTAATATATATATATATATATATATATATATATATATATATATATATATATATATATATATATATATATATAATTATATATATATATATATATATATATATATATATATATATATATATATATATATATATATATATATATATATATATATATATATATATATATTATATATATATATATATATATATATATATATATATATATATATATATATATATATATATATATATATATATATATATATATATATATTGTAGGATGGCTAAAATAATCTTGAATTTCAATAATATGTTGTGAGGGCACGCGGAATTAAATTTTCCAAAACAACAAAAAAACACGTTCTTCTTACTCGACGCTCAAATACACACTTCTTTTCATTTTTATTTTTTATTTTTTATAAAATTTAGTACACAATGAAATTATACACAATTCAAACAAATTAGTTATTGGTTTAGCCGCTTGTTGTGTTTCTTTTTTACATTATATAAAATAAAATTCAAATACATATAACGGTTTGAAAATCTATGCTTACAGATTCGACCATCCTGATAAAAGATCGACCTCGATCAAGTATAGGTATTAAATCAAGTTACTTAAATTTACATATATATCTATAAATAATTTCGAATTTATTTTTCATTCATTTGAGTATAATTATGCTATTAACTACATTCAAATATTTCAGTGTACATATAACGAAAAATTAAATGTATGTTATGTTGTTTTTTTTTTTTTAAATCGAAATTCAGTTATTATATTATCCCTGAATATTCACATAAGGTTTCATTTTTTCTACATCGGTAACTCCCTTAAAAGGTTTATTGGTGATTTGGAAACCATCCAAATCTTCGACACAATAGCGGTCATTTGCTAACACAGCTGAAACTCTATAAGGACCTCTATAAACCGGTATTAATTTTTTATTTACACCCGGAGTGGTGTCGACATTTTGAATTACCACTAGGTCACCAACATTATAAACATGAGGTGGTTTGCGTTTTTTATTATAATATAGCTCATTATACTCCTGATTTTTCGCAATAGCTTTCACAGCTTCCTTACGTCGCTCATCTAATGATAAAGCATGAGAGTTCAACTCGACGTCATCATTCAAAAAATCAGCTAAACTATCAAATAGGGGACCTTTCTGATCTACACCGTACAGTAGTCGGCTAGGAGTATCACCAGTAGATCGATTTACCGTGTTATTAAAAGAAAACTCTACCTGTTCCAACACATCACTCCATTGGATATTTCTGCTTTGATCCACTAACTTCGCCAACATAGGTGTTAGAGAACGATGAACTCGTTCGACTTGCCCATTTGCACGCGGTGTTGCTGTTGCATTTAATATATGTTGCACACACTTTTCAGTTAAAAAGTTTTTAAAACTATCAGATGTGAAAGCACTTCCCCGATCACTAATCAAACGCTTTGGTCTACTATATGTTTTAAAGTAATCCTGTAAAACCTTAATAGCATCTTTTGTACTGGTACTTCTAGTAGGATAAATACGAACGAACTTGGTAAAAGAGTCAATAATTGTTAAAATGAATTTATGTTTGAATCGAGTTACTTCCAATGGACCATAAAAGTCTATATGAATATCCTCAAATGGTCTATTATCGTTAAAATAATATCTATTAAAACAATCGAAAACATTTAATTTAACCTCATATTCAAGGTTATCAACATTTAAGCAGTTGGTATCATTTAATTTTTCGTCATCCACTGCAATATTTAATATTTCATTTTCCGAATTATACTCAATTGACTCATACATATGAGTTCTAGCTAAATCAACTTCTATCTCACCTATAATAATTTTCGATTTGCTTATTTCCAAAAAATCTCGCCCTACTATCATATCATGCTGCATAGTATCGTTTGAAACTACTGCTATTTCCATATTAAGTAAATTATCGTTATATAAAATCTGTACATCGATTTTACCAAGTACAATAAGTCGACTTTGATTGATTCCAGCATATTCGCAATCAGCATGCACTTTATATTTATATTCAATATTTTTTGGAAGGCAATTAGATTTAATAATACTGATAGGACTGCCAGTATCAACCAGAGCAGACACATTAATACATTTACTACATTGCATAAATAACTTAAATTCTAAAAAAATACCTGGCGATGAAATAGACTTGATGACTGAATTACCATTTTTGGTTTTCGACCCTTTAACAAAATCACCAGATATTTCTGTAACCTCATTGGATTGTACTGACGACACATTTTCACATAAGTTTTCGTTATTGTTGTTGTTCTTGTTAATTACTGATATGTTCTGGTCTGAACAATAATTCACACTGGAGTGCTGCTTATTTTGACTATTAGATAAAGAGCGTACACTCGATTGCATAGTCGTATTATTTTTCGTCGGACATTCATTCATACGGTGACCAACAAGCCCACATGACATGCAAGATCCATAAGGTCGTTTCGGTTTATTACATTGACTGGATACATGACCGGCCTTACCACAATTATAACAATTAACTTGTCGGCTACGATTTTGAACATTTGGTTGTTCCATTGCTTTCGACTCTGTCACACCACTTTTTGATTTATTTTGCTGATTTATTCCCCTTTCTTCAGCAGTTATATTCCTCATCGCTTCCAGTAAATCTTCTTTTGTCCCAAATCTTAGCATTCTTGCCTGTGATTGTAATTGGATGTTATTCATCCCCTCAATGATATAATCGATAATTTCACGATCGGATATTTCCAAATAATTTGCTAATGTCACTTTATCTTGATAATATATTACAAAATCTTCACGTGTCTTCCATTTACGTTGCTCAAATTTACGTCGCTGTTCTATATTGCTCGGTCTGATATCGTACAATTGACGCATGGCTTCCAATAAATTGGTTAAACTATAGGTTATGTGCTCCGCTTTCGAATGAAACCAATCAGCCGCTTTACCTATAAGTTTATCGATCACTTCAATCTTAAACTCGTCCTCATTTGGTTCATAAGACCTCATTATTAAATGGACTTTGTTCATGAATGTTTGGAACTTATCACATTCACCATTGAACGTTGGTAGCATTTTACCTAATCGCTGTACCCCAACAGGTTTAATTTCTACTTTAGATGCATGTGCACTATTCACACCACTTTGTTGTTGTGTTTGAGTTATAGTGGTTGTTCCAACCAACTTTATACTATTTTCAGGAGGTGACAACATTTGTTGCGGCAGTGAAATTAAATTTACTTTATCTTCCATTTGTTGCATTTGTTTTTGCAAACCCGTTAATAAAATCAGCATGTTATCATCATTTTTTGATTTTTCGCGTTGCATGATATTAATCATTCGTTCTTGTAACTCTTTCTTGTTTCCAATGGAATCTTCATTTATATTTTTCAATTGCTGTTGCAATTGATCAGCATTCATTTGCAAAATATCACCCACACTAAAACTCATTATTACTTCAGATAGTTCGAATACACGTGGGAATCCACAATATTATATTTTTATATATCTATATTTTTTTTTTTTTTTAGGTTATATTTCCTAATTAATAATCACTGCAAAAATTTAGATTTTACACACACTAAATTTTTGTTACCACACAATTTTTCAAACTATCCCACTTCTGAATTGTAGGATGGCTAAAATAATCTTGAATTTCAATAATATGTTGTGAGGGCACGCGGAATTAAATTTTCCAAAACAACAAAAAAACACGTTCTTCTTACTCGACGCTCAAATACACACTTCTTTTCCTTTTTATTTTTTATTTTTTTATAAAATTTAGTACACAATGAAATTATACACAATTCAAACAAATTAGTTATTGGTTTAGCCGCTTGTTGTGTTTCTTTTTTACATTATATAAAATAAAATTCAAATACATATAACGGTTTGAAAATCTATGCTTACAATATATATATATATATATAATCGTGCATCTAAAGTAGCTCTTTTGGAGCAATATACATCTCCCATTACTTCCCATCGAGTATGATTAGACCAATACTCCATATCTGCTATATCCCATGGCTTTAAAGCGTCAGCTTACGAGAAGTCTTAAGTTATTTAGAGTTATACCAAGTGAAATAATTGTTTAAAATTGAAAAATAACTTAACGACGATATCATTCTAAATTCAATGATTTTCGCCATAGTATCTTTGGATGAAGTTTCTCATAAAACTAGTTAAACAAAATAATTTATAAACATAATATATATTAGGTTTTATTTACAATCATATTACAATAACTTAAATTTTATTTTTACATATTTATATTATTAATTTCATTATCAATATTTTAAATTGGCAAATTGCTACATTTATTTAATTTATTTAGATATAAATCCAAATTATTTTGTAATTTGTTTTGATTCGATCACGATATATTTATATATATATATATATATATATATATATATATATATATATATATATATATATATATATATATATATATATATAAATATATATATATATATATATATATATATATATATATATATATATATATATATATATATATATATATATATATATAAATATAGGATTATTTCAAAAAACACCAAAATATCTCCAATGGATTAAGTTTTCGGTAAAAATATTACTCGTTAGGGATAATGTTTATAAATAAGATTATGACCTATTCTTATTTATGATTATTATAAAGAGCTATGTCTGATTAAAGCTTCAACTACACTATTCCGCATGATTAGGAATAGTGTAGTTGAAGCTAAACTTTAATAAGACATAACTCTTTTCAGATAACTTCGGTTCCTAAATTGCACGCTTAATTTTTTGAAACTCCATATAGCACGACCCGTCATATATTACTTAGTACTTCTTACCTATTGTATCTATTAAGTGGGAATTGATTCAAATCACTATAAACTATGAGTTGGTCGACGACTGTAGTTCACTGGGCCAGCCATTTAAGCAAAAAGTGGTTTCATCAGTATATCAGTATATATCAGTATACGAGTAATATGTACAAGATGAAGTTTATATTATATATATATGGAAGCATTAAATTATGTGTTAGTAAAGCGGTATTTGCAGCACGAGGTTTTGGCACGTATCAAATCAGGTCAATTATTCAATTAAAATATAAAAGTAAAATTAGATAATTTACAAGAAACTGAAATAATTTTCTTATCGCGATTCATTTGTCCTTATTTCATATGTAGAAACTGATATAGCTATTTTATTATATTATAAATTATTGTAGTTTTAATTACTATAATTTATATAAACATAAATTTATTAAAAATAATATAAAATAAATTGAAATTGATAAATTTGTTGAACCTAATTTTGATTTTGAATTTGAATCATTTTCGCGAGACTGTAGACCTTTGTAGACGCGCACATTATTTAATGACGTATTATCTTCGTAATTTGATAAATTATCCTCGTCACTATTGCGATAGTCTTCGTTTGATTTTGTTTTTTTCGTAATTTCCATTTCATACAATCGTATTGTACCCTCAGCATCACCAATACTATTTTTCGAAACACATTTATACCCCCCAAAATCGGCTTTATGTAATTTAACGATTTGTAGTACCATTTGTGATGCATACATTGATGTGCCATTTTCAATCATATTATAACGATGATTTGATATAATCATTTCGCCATTTTCACGTTGCCAATAGTTTATAGCCTTTGGCGATGCTTCAACGTTGCACACGAGTTTTACATCGGTACCAACTGGTGCACCCACTAATTGATTCGGTACCTGAATAAGTGGATGAAAATGTACTTGTAATTTAATTCGTTTACTTATTGCAGGCGGTACACCATTTGATGCGATACATAAATATCCACCCATTTCAGATCGTGTAACTTTTGAAAGCCATAGTATTTCACCCTCATACGATAAAGCTAGATTAATATAGAAGGGGAAAAAGGAGTTGGTTTATTATGATATCGTATTTAATTTAATTATTTTACATTTAATTCTTCCTAGAGTACCATTTCGTGCAATAATGTCGTGACCATCTTCGCGACGCCACACAATCTTAGGTTTTGGAAAACCACGTGATTTACATACAAGCTTTGCTGAACCCCCCTCTGGCACCATCATATCACCCGATGTTTCTTCATTTATAATATCGGGTGGTATTACAACTTCTAAAAATGCGGTCTAAATAATAAATCGTATGAGAGCTGAATTTTAAATATGCAAAGAAAAGAAAAATATTCACCTGCATTTTCATTGGATCTGTATTCACCTGGCACATATATTGTCCACGATCTTCCATTTTAACCCCTCTAATAATCAGAGTCCATGTATTAAAATCATTGTGTGTCACCGATAATCGATCATTGTTTGTTATCACATGTTCGTGTATGGCTAGAATTGCTTTGGCATCGACTTTAATCCATGCCACCTTTTGAAAATGTCATTAATTTTTTATGATTGTATGCAAATCGATTGATTTTAAAAATTATGTTTGTACGTTAATATTTAACTAATATGATTATTTGTATATACTTATTTTAATACTATAATTCGATTTAACCGTTTTGATCGAACTTATGTTTGAAATTTGAAATTTTGGTTGCATACTTTAATCATTATACAGTGTATAAATTGGCGATATTAAGTATTATAATATGCATATATTAGTTTTCATGCAGTTTAGAGATTTTAAGCGTGCATTAGGTGCTGTACGTTTCATGCCTACTTAATTAAAATGTAAATACTTTTTGAACTTAACCGTATTTACAATTACGTCTTAACAGAAACTTCTATTTTTCATGATACAATTATATTTGTTTTATTGTTTTTATAATTTTTGTATTCTTGTTGAAAACTTTAAAGAAAGGATCTTCCAATCTTTTACTTTACATAAAATCTAATATATTCACCCATTTGTACCATAAATTCAACTTAAACTACTTCTTCTCTCTTAAGAAACCTTTTGCCCAATCACACAATTTCTAGTAATTAAACGAAGTTAAAAAGTATTTACATTTAAACATAAAGATTGCATTCATTTTTATTATTTTAAGCAACTTTATTATTTAAAAAAAGTGGCTCAAAATGAATTTTATGTTATATACAAATGTTATTCTAATCAAGTTCTTAATATTTGAATAAAGTTTGGTTTGATTAGTACAACGTTACTAACTACATTATTAGTACTTATACAAAACATATCGGTGCTCTTAGAAATAGAATATTATGTGCCTTTTTAAATAGAAAAATTCAATAAACCATTTATATATAAATACATTCTGGTGCTCTTCAAAAACATACTTAAACACTTTTATATGTAAGTTACAGTACATTAATCTTGTGCTGGTGCTCTCGGTGTAAATAATAAATATGATATATATGATATATATATATATTATATATATATATATATATATATATATATATATATATATATATATATATATATATATATATATATATATATATATATATATATATATATCATATGGCGTCTCCTGGGTGGTTGCTTTAGGTGTGCGTTATCAACATATAATATAATTATAGTTACTAAAAAATTGATTTTCAAATCTTTAATAAAACCCAAGATCATGAAAGAACTAGGCTTTAAAACATGTGCATTGCAATGAACGAACTTTGCTAAAATTTTATTCTGATTATTGTTTGAAAACTCCTATATTCCAGTAGTTTAGTCCTCAATCTTTGAACGCTTTTTGTAAACTATAACGTGCTCGGATAAACATCGAAGAAACTTATAAAACGGTTGCTGTCTTATTTTTCGGTCTTGGGCTATACAGAAAATTTTGATTTTAAACATAAGTTTTCCAATTATATAATGAGCCTTATATGTATTTTCTAGATGTTGGAAAACTCGATATTAATTTTCCAGTTCTAATTGGCTAAATGTATGTATTTTATAAATTTTGGAAAGTTTCTATTTTTGACATATTTGTGTCCAGTTTTAATGGATAAATTTTTTATTTTTTGGAAAAGTGGTTTGCGATAAACTACTAACGCAATAAATTATTTATATATCATTTAATCTGTTTCTGTACTCATGAAATTCTTTAGAAATATTTATAAAATAAAATAGTCAATTAACCAGCCTATAGTTAAAATTGAGCTACCTATCAACACAAAATTATGCCTTTGGCAGAATTTGGTAATTAAGTTAATTTTCCGATCGCTAACCAAAATAATATTGAGTTGCCTTCTTATTAAGTTAACAAAAATTATGAAAATAAATGTTTTGCTGCTATATAGAAATAGAACATTGAGAAATTACATTATTTCAAAGTGTTTAACGAATACTTAAAACATCCCTAAGAAAACACCATATATATATATATATATATATATATATATATATATATATATATATATATATATATATATATATATATATATATATATATACATATCATCTATAATTAAAGTGAAGGTGCAAATCTCATCAACGTGAAATTTTTGTGTGTGCGAAGATTACAGATTATAATTTTATTTTATTTATATTTTATATAATTTTTTGTGTTTTTTAATTCTTTTTCTTGTAGAATACCGATACATACCCTGGCTGGTGCAGAATCGCCACTCACCCTATAACCGCCTAAATTACTAACAACACATGTAAATGTAGCATCACGTCCTTCCGCTACGGTTATATTTTCTAATGGAAATACAAAATCAGGTTCTAAAGCAACTGTAAAGTAGAAACAAAAAATTACCATCATAAAAGGTAAGTTAATAGTTTTTGCTAATTTATAACGATATATCTTACCCGATTGATAAAATAACAACACTACAATAAATGCAATGGTTTTAAATCGTAATAGAAGCGTGAATTTAGTATCCCATTTAAAATAGTTCACACTATTTATCGTTGATGTCATTTTAACTATGTTACTATATAATTCTCGTACTATATTCAACTTATTTACTTAATTACTATATATATTTATATATTTCATCATTTTTCTTGTATCACAACAATATTGTATTATTCTTCACCGTTGATATCCTACAACGTAAGAATAAAATAATAACATAAAAATCAATACACTTAAAATTGTTAGACAATATATCTTTAAATATTTCGTATAAAATCAAATTTCGATTTTTATATTTTTAAATTTGTCCAAAAATTATTTTACCAGAGAGTTTGAGTTAACGAAATGATTTATTTGCACAAAAAAAGTAAATCAATAAATTTCCCAAAGGAACATTTATGTTTCATGTACTTAAGATTATTTGTTTATGTTGAGATCTAGAGGATTATAATAAAAAATATGTAGCAACACACAAAACTGATATTATGATATTACACAATTCTTCTTTATTTTGGGGCACATAATAACTAAAATCTAACTACATTATATGCATTAAAGTATAATCACTAGACTGGCATAAATCTTAATGGAAGTTGTTGATTAAAAACAAGAAAACAAGAAATTAAATGTAGCAGTATATGTATTGACCTTCATCGATGATGTGATTTATCAGTCGAATCGAAAACAAACCGCAAGGTTAGAGGCTATCAGCCATATACATTCTCATGTAGAATTTAAATTTATGAAAATTTATCAAGCTGCGGTTAAACGAATTAGAGATGTATTCAAAACGAATAGAAATATCTCTTAAATATTTAAATAAGTCTGTTCCATATTCAAACCGTTTTATACCAACCATAATCTTCGCTGAAGTTTAGTTTAATGACTATTTATTTATTTATTATAGATTTTAAATATATACATACAGGTTTCACAGCCCTTGAATAATGTATAAAGTTGAACACAATAGCAAAAATTAAAATTAAATTAACTAAATATCAAAAATTATATTATCAACTGATAATCAAAATGAACATTTACAAAAATATAAACAACAACTAACTAAGTAAACTAATAATAATAATAAATTTAATAATAATAATAATGATAATAATAATGATAATAATAATAACAATAATAGTAATAATATTGAAATGAATAAATAATTATAATTATAAAACTAGGGTGAATGTGTATACGAGGGGACAGCATTACAAACTAAATTGGGATGGATGGGAAATTCTTTTAATATCAGAACCAATACTGTTCCAACTTTGAACTCCATTAATAAAAAAGAACCTAGCTTTAAAAACTGATGAGTGCTTAGGCGTAATCAAGGTCAGATACCGCAACAAACTTCCAATTTTTATTTTGCCTTTTAGATAACGTGGACTGCTACCATGTATTATGTTAAAAAGCAACATGCACTGCTTATATTTCAAATAATTTTCTAACTTATAATCCAACAAGCATTTAGCGTACGGTGAAATATGATCATATCTAGGAACGTTATACACATATCTAGTTATGGAATTAAACGCAACTGACTATATGACTCATAATCAAGATCACCTAAAACCAAATCTGAATAACGAATGGGGCTAATTAACATCGAATGTGCAAGAGCTTTTTTAGTTTTAAGTGGCGTCGATTTAATCTTATACAACGCAACTAGAATATTACTATCTTCAACCGAGTTAAAATAAAAATTTCCAAAAATGGAAATTGTAATGCTTTGCGATGCATTAGTGCTAACTGGAATAGAATCAACAAAGTATGTATTCAATTCATTAACAGAAAACTAAGGAATCGCCGGTCTATCATTTGAGAGGCCAATGTTACGTACGTTCTTCCAAAGCTGTTTTGATGAAAGCTTAAAATCAAGCTGCTTTCTAATGTAATCACTTCTAACTTTTCTTATAAGTTTTTAAACTATTTTTCTCATTCGATGGAAAATAATGCGATTTTCATTTGTTTTATGTTTTTTCCACACTTTGTAACACATTTCTCGATCAACCATTGCCAACTCAATATCCGAATTGAACCAGACTGGAGTATAGATAAATATAGATATTCAATAAGACTATTTAAGATGGATACTTTTTCATCAATTAAATATTTATCATATATTGATTCCCATTGTAATGTGGTACAATCAGCAAACAAGCATTCATAATTAACATCCTTATACGATCTATATTCAAACGATAGGGCAGGTTCAACATTGATGAGGAGATTATATGAAAAACAAATAATGTCATGATCAAGTATTGATAAATCTAGTTGGACAAATTTTTTAATCCTGAATGAAATTGAGGTAATGATCAGATCAAGAAGAGAAGAGCTCTAATGAAAACTTGAGTAGAATGTTGTTGGTACATCAAATGGTTGGTATTGCAAGTTTTGGGCAGCTTTTAAGGTTAGTTGTAATTGAATTAACTTTCAGCATATTAACGTTGAAATTCCCAGCTACAAAAACATGCTCATAGTTCGTTACAAAACTGGAAAATAGACCGTCAATAAAGTCAACTTTAATGCCAGTAGCATCATACATCACACCAGTGAATATCCAGATACCTTTCACAAAGGCTTCAATGAATAAATATTCAGTTAGATGATTTGTCAATGAATTTAAATTTTAAATTCTCACGAATGTATAATGCCACAAACCCAGGAATATGTACTGACCTAGAAGACATCCATGGCTTTAACCATGTTTCAGTAACAGCTATCACTTGTATATCAACTTCATCAATTAAATTTAAAATTTCACTGAATTTGCCATCCATATTTAAAGTTCTAGCATTGAAATATGCCATCCTAAAATTATTAAAGCTACTCCTAAGCGAGCATTTCAAAATACAATTTGTAGTTTTAACAGAGATGGAGCCCATCGTCAGATTACCAGTATAGTTACTTCCCATATCAATAGACCACCCAACCCAAATATATGAACATCCAAAATGCAATATTAAATAAACTGCTAACCTTGAGATACACATTCACCTAAAAGTAAATAAAATAATAAATTAATGATTATAAAAATAAAATAAAAAATAAAAATATCCAAGACAGAACCACAGCTTTCAAAAAACAAATTCAATTCCGTTATATTAGTAATAGAACCAATATTGCAATCTTCACGCTTTTTGACATGTATAAGACTATTTTGACTATGGATTGCAAGGTTTTATATTTTATATATTGTAAATAAATATTTACCAAAATGTTCTATAAACTAATAGTTAGCGAAAATTATATTTCTATAAATATTCAGTGATTTCGATTTTCAACATAAATTGTCCAGATAATTTGCTGAATTTTGGCAAAATTTTACTTCATAATTATTCCAATTAAAAATTCATTGCACTTAAGAGTAATTATTAAATTGGTTATATATAATTTTAAACTAATACTAATTCTATAATATTTATGATATTTATATTATGTATATTTGAAATTTACCGGAAAACTATTTTTCGACATGCAATAAACATTTTGTCACACTTAATAGTTCCACCCATCTCGACAGCCCTCACATAAATGAAATATTTAATAATTTTAATAAACAGTAATCAAATAATAATAACACATAAAATTATAGTTATGTTAATTAAAACTAACTTTATGCTAAATCGCAGGTAAACTAATTTCTTTTACTATATTTATTACTTCCTGTTTACTGTCGGCGAGTGAAGAAGGAAGAAATAATTTCGGTTTTAATTTAATTAGTAATGAATTAATAAAAACAAAAGCCTAATATTATTTTCTTCGTTGATTTATTTATTTAAATATTAAATAATATTTCAAGTATATGAGAGTACCATGTTCAAATTTATATGCATATATATATATATATATATATATATATATATATATATATATATATATATATATATATATATATATATATATATATATATATATAAATATATATATATATATATATATATATATATATATATATATATATATATATATATATATATATATATATATATATATATATATACATATATCCACGCTACAAAACTATAGGAAAAACTTTGGAAATATACCGTTTTAAACATGTAAAAGTTGCATAAATATTTAATTATTTAACTTTTATAGTTTTAAGTACATTTTTTGTTTTGTTTTTCATTATTTTAAAATCATTCCTTTGAATCAAAGTACTATTATACTTTACTATAATATCTTATAGAATAGGTATATATATATATATATATATATATATATATATATATATATATATATATATATATATATATATATATATATATATATATATATATATATATATATATTTATATATATATATATATATATATATATATATATATATATATATATATATATATATATTTACTATATATATATATAAATATATATATACATATATGTATATATATATATATATATATATATATATATATATATATATATATATATATATATATATATATAAAGTAATATAAATAAAATAAAAAAAAATGCTTAACTTTTTCAATTCTATTTTATTTTAATTTTAATTTTTTTTTTTGTTTTAAAATAACAACAAAATAAAACAATAAAAATTCTAAAATATAAAAATAAATGAATTCTTAATAAATTGCTAATATACACGCACTGCTGGGAAAGAGAATAATATATGTATACATATATAAAAACGATTTGGCCGTTACCATAGAATTAGAAAACAAGTTTATTTATTTTTGGCTGGCATATATTTATATATATAATATATATATATATATATATATATATATATATATATATATATATATATATATATATATATATATATATATATATATATAACTGACGGGAAACGGCAGAATATTTGTTTTAAATTTTTCTTTGCCAAAATTAGGTTAAATCGATCTCAATAAATCATAAATAAATTATACACGCATTGCAAAAAAATAAATTAACAATGAAATATCCTAGCACTTAAATTAAGGCTGTTTACCGTAAAAACTAAATCTTTTCAAAAAATTTATAGCGGAGAATGCAACCAAAATGCCAATTTTGTTTTAAAGAATTAATACTGTAGTTCATTTTGTTTTCGAATTAATTTTTAATAGCTAATTTATGTAGCACATTATTATGTTAATTATAGTTAAATATATTATGTGTCAGTTAATACATATATAAATTATATTATTTATAAATTAGATTGTGCGGATATACCACCAAGAGCGGCACTAAATAATTTTTTTGTTTATTGCTTCGAAAATAGCATAAAACAAAATTATAATTTTTGTCTGTTCATCGATTAAACATAATATTATTTTGTTCATTTGTAAGAACGTAAATTATCTTCAAGAAATTGAAAATCAATTTGCCGTATATATACGTATTATTATTATTATTATTTATATAGGGATAAATATTGGAACAATATTTTATAAACTAAGGAATTGCCTGGGTTATAGAAAAACATATTAGAACTTTTCCCATGATATTGTTATAATTTAAACATGCAAATTATTTTATGTTCATAAATTAAAATGTCATAAAAATAGAAAACCTCAATCCAGATAACCATAAAAAAAATGTCTAATATTATAAAATTTATTCTTGATGAAAAATTTTCTTAAACGATAATAATTTCTAAATGCTTGTTAATCATTATAATACTAAGGTATATACATATTTATATATGCGTATGTTTATTTTAATTAATACCTATTAAATGATTTACACATTAGAAAAATTTTTTACATTACTTTGTGGTCAAAAATTTACATAAAAAATTAATAACATGAAAAAGGTTTTGGAATCGTAATTTATATTGAAACTTTGGATAAATATTTTGAAGACTTAACGTAAATATATAAATGACTTTAAGTTTAAATTATGGTATATGCTTGACTGGCATAATTCAATCTCTACAAAAACTAAAATTAATTTTCACAATAACAAAAAGGATAAATTCCATAACCTTTTCTTTTGTCTATCTTAAGGTTTAGGAACAATAAATGAAAGGGATTTGTTGGTGTTGACAATTATTTAAATATTTATACATATTTTAGGGCCCCTTATAAAAAAAGAAGAAAAACGATTTTCTCATTAACAATCTACAGGGATGCAGATAAACATATAAAATGTATCTTAGACATTAAATATTACCGAAAGTTATATTACCTAGGTCCAACTTATTAATAAATAAATAATTTACAGTAATGATCTGGTACTCAATGGTTAAAATAAATGTAATATAGTTTAAATTCAATCACGATCTCTTCCTTCGCAATTTACTCGCAAGAAATTCTATTCTTAATCTTAATTAATGTGGCAAGTTTTATAATTTCCAATACAATTGGTATACTTGACCAATTCTCTTTGGGAATTTCTCTTATTCATCCAAGAATAAATTTAAGCTTATACAGCTATAGTTTAACCGATTCTAAAACTTTTATAATTTGTTTAATTAATTTTAGTTCTTTTTATGTTTTTAATTTTAAAAAGCGGTCTAGCACCTAATAATCTATTTAACCGGAATTTACTATTCAAAATTAAAAACATATCCTTTTGGAGTACTAAAATGGTACTAATTAACTAGTCAACTAGTATTGGGTTATTAAATTCCTTTTAGAATTTTTCTATCTCAATTACAGTAATTTTATAAAGTTTGGAGGTTTTAGTACATAATATCCGATTGCAGTTCCTGAAGAACTCGTAATTAATTCTAAGAACTAGTTCTGAATTAATGTCCTGAAAAACTTGCAATTAATTGAACGATGATAATGTAGTCTACCACTAGACTCTCCGGCTCAATTATTTTAATTAAATTAAATTTATTTTACCTTTAATATAGTAAAAGATTTTTGGCAGTAAAACCGAAAGTTCGGGTTAAAAATTACGTTCAAGATTCAGACATATTATGTGAACCATGTAAAAATTTATGATGAACAATTTATATGTGTAAATCTGTTTAATTTAAAAATACGAAATGTTGTTATATAATAACAAATTAATCTAAAGTTTTTGTGAATATATAAAGAAACGA
>OY744477.1:177900776-177930663 GCA_963556175.1 Tipula confusa
CTTCTGTAAGTAGTAGATGCACAGTATATTTAGAGATATAAATAAACATCTGTTTTGTTGTCCTCAACATATAAACCATAATTTAAAATATTCAACCAACCAAAAACATTTTTGTTAATGCATAAAATAATATGTGTAAATATATATATATATATATATATATATATATATATATATATATATATATATATATTTATATATATAAATATATATAAATATATATATATATATATATATATATATATATATATATATATATATATATATATTTATATATATAAATATATATAAATATATATATATATATATATATATATATATATATATATATATATATATATATATATATATATATATATATATATATATATATATATAGACTTGTCTAGGCAAAACACTCTTGTTGTTTTTTTGGTTTGGTTTCGGTTTTAATTTTTTTACTGGTAAGTTCGCCAGTAAATTAAATTTTAATTCCCTACTGATTTTATAGTGCAAATGATATTTACATGCGGTTTGCTTTGATATATATAAATGTTTCAAAACATTTATTTTTCAAATAATAAAATCATTGTATATTATGTATTATCATATTATGATTTTTGATTATATATATATATATATATATATATATATATATATATATATATATATATATATATATATATATATATATATATATATATATATAAATATATATATATATATATATATATATATATATATATATATATAATATATATATATATATATATATATATATATATATAAATATATATATATATATATATATATATATATATATATATAAATATATATATATATATATATATATATATATATATATATATATATATATATATATATAAATAAATAAATAAATAATATATATATATATATATATATATATATATATATATATATATATATATATATATATATATATATATATATATATATATATATATAATATATTACATATAGTTTTATAAACTCGAAAATAGTATTACTTGTATTGTACGACCGAAATTTTGTGGAGTATTTTAGATTATGATATTGTACAGTACAGTACAATTATTTTGATAGCTGGCCTTAATTTTGTGTTCCACAAAAAAGAGTTTATTTAATCTCCTTTGATATTCTCCAGTATAGTACATTAGTAGTTCCATTAGTCCATATTATACTTTTTAAATGTCGATTGCTGAGTGATTAGTGTAATGAAATTAAATCTATTACCAATAACTGAAAGATTGTTTCAGAAATACAGAAATTTCAGATGCACGCTATAACAGGTTGTAATACTGGAGTTAGTAAAAAATAAGTAAACTTGAGCCTACTTTATAATTGGCACCACTCTTTACCGGTAATGCCATTTTCCATGAGTACGTTTAAATCATTCGGCGTTATTTGCATTATTTTCTTATATATTTTAGTAGAACATGATTGTGCGGAATAACTGGAATATACTTTTTTTAAAACTTTTCATTTTGGAATCGATATTTTGAGATTCTAAATTCTAATGCTACGTTATACATTTAGAAATTAAAGCATTTAATGGTATTCCAGTAGGTCAAGTAATGAGTTATTCTAATATGGATTATATGTTTATAGGTTAAAAATATAATCGACTTACATATAATATCTCTTCAATTAGACTTTGTCACAAAATACGATCAAAATAAAAATAAAAACAATTTAACTTTTTTAAGCTTTTTGTAAAAAAAAATTACTTCTCTCGATGTAATCAATGTTTTTATATTGATCAAAAGTTTATTAACTGAACAAAAAAGAATTATTTTTCAATCAAATCCTCGAGATACTGTATTTATATATATATATATATATATATATATATATATATATATATATATATATATATATATATATATATATATATATATATATATATATATATATATATATATATATATATATATATATATATATATATATATATATATATATATATATATATATACAGTGTGTTGTAATGTAAATTTTTGCATACTTTTAAAAGAATCGTGAACATTTTGATATTTTGGTACAATTTTGTGAAATAACAACACATATCCATTATACACACTCATAACATTGAAAAAGTTTTCCAATATATACGGTAATGGGGGAAAAACACAATTTATCGGAAAATTCCTATAGCTGAAATAAGTTTGGTTTCTTTTGTAAATAAATAATTTATGTTTAACTTATAGAAAAGTTTATTTTTTTAGTGCTGGATATATAATTTTTAATAGTGACACATATGATGTTGATGTTAAAGTAAACCAAAATACAATTAAATTGATACAATCAATATCTCATTGTATTATATATATATATATATATATATATATATATATATATATATATATATATATATATATATATATATATATATATATATATATATATATATATATATATATATATATGAATATATGAATATATATTTATATATATATATATATATATATATATATATATATATATATATATATATATATGAATATATATATATATATATATATATATATATATATATTCATATATATATATATATATATATATATATATAAGAGTGTATATAGATAAATTAGAACTCTGCAGCCACACAGAACATAACCATAAATTTATTTTAAAACCAAATTATTTTACCATATCATTCTACACAGTACAACAGACTGTATATGTATACACAAAACCAACTTTAAAGATTGTTAATTTGCATAAAACTAAATTCGGGCGTTTACATTTTGCTGTGTTTGCCTTTTTGAAATATTTTTTTGCATTATTGGTATATCGTGTACATATTTTGTGCTATTATATATATATATATATATATATATATATATATATATATATATATATATATATATATATATATATATATATATATATATATATATATATATTTAAAGCACAGAGACTATTTGGAAATAGAAAATAAATTGATATCTTTAGGAAAATGGAGAAAAAAAACTTTTCTGATAACAACAAAATGTAATTTTTTTTAGATTCTTCAAGATGTCCCATAGTGATGGATATAATTAATTACCAAAGATATCAACCCACACAACATAAATTTAATTATAAAAATTTGCGGTCCATTCTCCAATTTTAAATTTGATAAATTGAATTTGTTTCATCTTTTTTTTTTTCTGGAATTATCGAGTTTCTTCTCTGGAAATTTTCTCTGGAGTCTTATGTAGTTCTACTTCAATCCAGCTCAACAGCAGTAGTAATCAGTGTTGGTATGATTATTTAAGGATCGATCGTTTTACTGCCCTTATTAAAACCATATCGATCCGAAAAGAACTTTTATCAGTATATTTTATCGTTTAGCTGTCTTTCAAACAAGTCATAGTACTGTGCATTTATCTTACCAAAAATTTATTCAATATACAAACAATTGTCCATTACTGGCTAATTAATAATCAGTTTGTAAATGATAATAAACCAAATTAAAAGAAAAACCATGTTTATGTTACGAAATATCTTTATCTGGGACGCATACTTCAAAAACAAATACTTAACTGATATAATACCTGTTTTTTAGTATTTATTAGAAAATTAACCTATAAAAAAAAAAATTATCGCATATTTATTCAGCCCAAGGTGTCAAATTGAGTGTGGGTATGCTACTACATGGTACATCAGGATTTCCCGTTCCAACCGTCAAAAATGCATTGGCTGGAGCTGATGTAATATCAGTGTTGTCACAAAGTAAACGGGCAAAACTATCGGCTTTCAACGCACTGAGCTGAGCTAGTGTGAATGGATTTGGTGATGTAGACGATGTGTAAAAGTAACGATCACCACACTTGAAACGCTTATGTTGTTCAACGTGTAAGCAACGTGACGTTGCAGTTACAAATCCATCATAATTTTCGATGCCGGCACCAACAATTAAATCAATGTCCCGAACATCATCGTATAGTTCACGTAATCTTTCGATATTTTCGTTCGAAATAAGTGGTGCCAAATCTTCAAAAGTATTTACTGTGCCTAATCTACAGTATTCACGAACTGATGCATACGATGGAATACCATGATCACGTCCACGATTAATATCGGCTGATAAAAGATCCAAACCGGCCGGGGTTAATGTTCCACGGAACATTAAATTTAGAAGCTGAAATGGGAATCCACCAGCGGTTCTCATTCCTTGTGACAACATGCCTCTCAACAATGGTGTATATTCTGTATTGACCAGTGAGCTTTGACCAAAGAGGGTTGATAGTCCCCGTGATGTTACTTCACCTGATGCTGACACCGAACTAATACTATTTGGCACAAAGAAATGTAATAAACGACTTGGTCCAGTTGTATATTCGTTAATACATGATGGATCGACGGAGGCTGAATAACAATCACAATATCCTGGTGTTCGACATAATAAACCTTCAGTTTCGGCGACATTTTCACCAATGTACAATGGTAATAGTTCGTCGTATGTTGAATGTTGAATTTGTGCGATCACAATACGTCTAGCTTCTTGGAAAAGACGTTCGTCATTCCATGATGGATTTAAAAGTTTAAGAGCGTCAGCAACACGATTATGTTCACGATAATATACAGAATGGTAGATAACTAAATTTGGTGTTTGTCCGACACGTCCATCACCAGCAGTGTATCCACCAGTTTGAGTTGAAGGTAGCACATTATTCAAAAGTGTGAATTTACCATCAACAAATGATCGGAAACCGTTTAGTTGTGCTTCATTCGATCCATATACGAACGAGCCATCAATGAAATGAGTTATCGTGTTTGACTGTTGACCAGCAGTAATTTCACAATTTTCTTTAGGGATTGTGAACGAGCGTAGGAAATTTAAACATGTAACATTATGTTGTGAATAGAAAGCATCATCTTCTGGCACACGAATAGCTTGACATACTGATGATGTTAGATCGGGTGATAATACTTTAGATCGGTCAGCTGTACAACATTGTGTTCCAGGTCCACTTTGTACTGTTGATTTTTCACGGGCACCAGCGAAATCATGAACAATCATTTGTGCATAAAATATTGAACCGGAATTGGGTATGACTCCGGTGCTTGGAATTGGCGGTGCTGCTGAACTTTCAAATAATTTTGTGGCAATAATACGTGGTTGTGGTAGTTCGTTTCCAGAAACACCACGTTTAATTGCATGAATATCATCTTCGTACAAAGCTGGTAGCAAACGTGAATATGGTGTCTCAGCCGAGCCCAAATAAGGACTCAACAAATTATTACATGTTCCATCGACACTACGATATTGATCATTTAACGGACAGGTAATTTGTGGCAATGGCGTACATATAGCACTAATTTCCACAGGAGCACAATCACTTTGATCTTCAAGCCAGTCAATAAATTGTTCACGTGACAATAGTCGGGTACTTGGATTAAATGTTGCACGATTTTGAACCACCTGGGCTAAACGAATAAGACGATCGGATTGATCGTAACGTGATCGTACATTGGTTGCAACACCATCAAAATAGAATGTATTACCGAATGGTTCCGTGCGTGGAATTTGTAAACCGGTATTATATAAAATTTCGGCCACTATTCTTCGAGATGTTTCAATATTTAAACTGGGTGATACAGCAGTTTGAATGACTTCGGCGGGGACGCATCTATAAATAATTTATAAATAATTAATTTTGTTCTTACTACACAATTCCCAAATTTAACTTACATTGTTGATTTTGTTTTGCGTGAACTAATTGGAGATGCACTTACTATGGCTAACACCGCAAAACACGACACCAGTAAAAGCTTCATTTTTGCAATAACTTTCTTAACTCTTCTATGCGCTGCTATTTATATAAAAGCGAACCAAATCAAAATTTCCGAAGTTTGACTGCTATCAAATTTGATAAGAGCACGCATAAACCACAAAATTTTTTATTTTATTTAAAGCAAAATACGAGTAGTACTTATAGGTATGTAATTTAAAATTGAATTTACACACTTAAATTAGGTTTTTATCTTGGTAAAAAAAATTCATTTATTAAAGTAGACATGTTATGTATTTTATTTATAGGCAATCAGCAAATCTAAACATTACACTGTCATAATTAAATCAGCTTATCGGCCAAAATTATTTAAATTATATAATTATTTAAGCTTTAGTAATCCAGAAGCAATGGTAAGCAGAAATAGTTTTAAAAAAAGTTATTAACGAAACGGACACTTCTCATGAAATCATTTATAAAAAATGAAATCATTTATGATCGTAAAGTATTTGATAAATGAATTGATTTGTGGTTTTGGTTGGAATCTTTGATAAATTTTCTTTCATGGTGTAAAATTTTACTTTTATGACAGACTTACTACATTAAATATAACTAGGGGAAACCATTGACCACCAAGTGGCCCAATCCAAAGGCTGCTTCGCAGTCTTTTATGTGCTATTTTTCACTTTATAGTCATAAGACAGATACCGGAGAAATAAATCTTCTTCATCTATTAATGATTTTAAAAGGTTTATCGGTATACTAAGTAGAATAGTTAGAAATCGTCGGCCATGACATGAGATGGCATTCCTGAAGGTTTTTGATCGCACAAAACATGTGGTGTATTCCACAGACGTCAGCGCGATCTTCCGAAATGATTTAATCTGAATTATAATACATTTAAATATTTCCAGACATGAGTTGCATGAATTTTTTAGATAAACACGAATGTCACGTTCGAAGGGCGGCTTTCCATCATTGTTTATGAATATTATTACGATTTTATTGGTAGAGTGGATGCTTTAGCTTTTACTTCACGAAGCATGCAGTCGTAGTGCTGGCGAGCAGATTGTGGTTTCTGAAACAGCAGTCGATTTCATCGAGAATCTGGAAAAAACGTGCAGAGATGTTGCATTCGAATTTTCGTAGCCTGCGTGCTGTCGGCGACGTAAAGTTTAGCGTATTACTGCGACTGACTGAGCAGACCTTATTCGGGCAATTAGATTTTGAACCTCTCAATCGTTTTTCCTACTTCTGGTTGTTCCAAACGTAATAGTTTATACAAAATCCAAATAGTGGATGGTCGGGATCAACTTCCTTACTGTTTTTTGAAACCACATGGTCAAAGTGGATGCCGGTTTTAAGTTTTGTAATTGATTGTGTGTTGTATGTGGATCATTTTGGAAATATTCCTGTTGCTGCTGTACTAAATGTAAAACCAGTATAAAAACACCTGACAAATGATCTTGTATTTTAAAAGCTAATATTCGCCAGACGCATTTTATGTAACGAGAATCTATAAAATGTAGAATTTTGTCAATATTTTGTCAGCTAAAGTAAGGTCACTGATTTTATAAACATATTTATATACAAATACTTAATTGCAGACAAATTTCGACATTTAAAGGTTCAATTTTCTGGACAAATGTTTAGACAAATCCAACTACACCCAATGATTATCATATTCAAAACCATTTACACGTTTTTTGTAAGTAACTGACATTTTTTAGCCTTCTATATAAAGGAAACCAATTTTTATTCAACGTTTTGGAATCTTGAAAATTTTGTGCGAAGCGTTTTAAACATTTCCGTTTTTGCATAAACCGTGAACTGGGATTTTCGGCATCTCATGTTTCATGTGCAACAACCACTCGATCAGCTTCACGTAAATTTATTAATAACTGTGCTGTAGTCTCGTATTTTCTTAGAGGGCCTATTTTTAAAATAATAGCTCTTGTAGCGTAAGTTTCATTACCGTCACTGGGCATTAAAACAGGTATTTGCCTATATGAGCCTTATGATGTGTGCCTTAACCGACTTTTTAAATTAAACTTTTCAAATTGACCAAGCTTCCGCTATTGTCTCATAGGTGGTCGCTATCAATCAGGCTACTGAACTATACAAAATTACGATGTAAATTAAAACATATTTTCAAGCTTTGGAGCGTGACGGACATCGGTGAATAAAATATAGTATAATATATATTGTAGACAGGTTACTGGAACGATTGTGCTATATAAATTATGAATATTTAGTCTAAAATATAAAAACTATATAAAAATTTTAAAATATCCGATAAAATTCTATGAAAAAATATAAAAGTAAAACTTTTAAACAAAATGTCTATCCGTCTTAAATTTGGTTAGTTGTTACATTTTAAAATGTTAGTGAAACTGAATTATTTTCAACAAATTTCAGCAGTAATGGTCAGTACATGTACGTGATGCAAAAAATTCGTCGCGATGCAAACAAAACGAACCAAAAGGAAAGATTAAATTTTATTTTAATCTCTTTGGGTTTGTCTTGTTTGCAAAGCGACGCATTTTTTGCATCACGTACATGTGACCTACATGCGACCTTTAGTTGTTATTATGTTTTTCGAAATAATTATATCCGAATAAAATCAAGTTACAAATTCTAATACCGAAAAACAAAAGAGGTTAAACTATTTTTAAAGACTCTTTGGGTTAACACAAATCGATTAATTCAATTGGGAAATTGGGAAAAATCAATGTTTTCATACCTGATTTCCATAAACGAATCTATAGACAAGTAAAATAAGGGATTAGAGTGAAATCATATGCCATTCTCATAATACGATTATGTACAAACAATCGTTTTAAAAATCATCTTTACTCCGTTTGTTTGTCTTATATGTAGGCCGCATCCATAACTGATTTAAATTAATTTCATTAAATTACATACATATAAGAACAAAAACATGGAACAAATAAATGAAATTGTCATGGGTGCCATTAATTTGTTCTACAATTGTCGTCAATTAAGTAGGTTATCAAATAAATTGTTATTATAACATAACAATATTATAAATTGTTTCTTAATGTATCCTTTTATTTCATATAAAAAATAAATTTCGTTCTGGGCATAACACCATTACGATGTACAGTCCTGTACATTGCAATTTGGACAATTCAATTTGTCCTTTAAAACTAAACTGAATGGTAAAGAAACCCAAATCGGCCTTTATCATTTAAACGAATAGTCTGATGGTTTAATAAGCAAAAATAAAAACAAATTAATGTTAATGTAATGATTTTGTGGAAAATTAGATTATGTCAATATTATGAATGCAATCGCAGTGGTTCACTAAATCACAAAATACAGTGGCAATTATTTAATTATATTAATACTATAGTAACTATCTGAGAGAAACGGCAACGTTTGTCAATGTTTGGTCATATAACATTAATTTTTTTCAGTTGAATTCGTATATTCGGTTGATGCTGAATCTAATAATTTTATCTGTCTAGATTTTACTTTACAGTACTGTATGTTCTTCATATATGTAAAATGTTACATCCTTCGTATTTTTTATTATATTAAATACACTTACATATTGCCATAGTTGTTCCAGCAACACAATCTTAGTGAAAATCTAGTTGTTGCCTTTCAAGTTTTGTGGTTTTGCTTGGCACACATTAGCATAGTTAACGGAAAACCAAAATAAGATAAAACCAAACAACTTTTCCAAATTCGTTTCCTTTTTCTTCGAATTCTCTATTGTTATTTGTTGCTAGTTGGTTATCCCTAATAAACAAAAAAACAATAAAATATGTTAAAATTAGAAGGTTGTCATAGAAATTTTTCTTCTATATAGTCAATATCTTGTTCTATAAGTTCTATATTATTTTAAGTAGGTAATTGCTCTCTTCATTTCGGTATCATCGATGACATGTGTCTAGCCAAATATATAGTGGCTGGATTTTAAAAAAAATTAATAAATCTTGCATATGTCATCAAAGTTTGATAACCTTGTACAACAAAATGCATTTTAAAAATAAAACAGCAAAATGCAAATAATTTATGGCGGTTTCAACGAAACGAAATGCCAATTTGATAACAAAACTATAAAATAGAATAGTTATAATTAAACTTAGTATTGTGTTTACATTACTGTTTATATTCCACATCAAGATGGACATGTTCAATTTTAATGTGTTAATTATAGTTTTGCTCAGTAATATTTTAATATCGTTTGCCTTATTTAAACAACTTTCGTGTATTAAAATACGTCGTCATATCGAAATTGCTGAAAATCAATCTAATTTCGATCAAACGCAATTTATCCATGCTCATAATTACACGCACGATTATATTTATTCAGATGTAATCCTTAAGTTGAGTAAATTTGCAAGTCAATTATATTTAAAAGGCGATTCAGGACATTTTCAAAATTTAAATCCTATTCTTAACGAATACTCGCATTGTATTCATAAATATTTAAATTCGGTGTGCAATGTTGTACAGTGTCTGCCTCCACGTTATCGACCACATGATGGAATTTGTTGTAATCTACAACAAGCTAAAGATGGTGCAAGTGGAACAAGTTATAGTTCGATTTTATACCCGCAATATGATGATGGTACGTATAAGAAATATAGTTATGATATAAAATATGTTATGTATTTAAATCTTGCTTCCGCGCAGGTGTCACCGAAATTCAACAATCTATAACACAACCATACGAACTACCTAGTCCTCGACTACTATCTACAACATTTTTTACAAATTGTAAAAATGAAACAGTGATCTATGAAGAAGGACCGTCCCAAGGCGGTGTAATGTTTGGGCAGTTGATAGCGCACGATATTAGTATGGGCGCCAGCCCAGCTAATTTATTAAGTGGGTCACGAAAATGTTGTAAAAGTGATAATTCCGGACCACTTCCCAAAGCTGAACAAGATGAATATTGTGCTGCAATTATAGCCCCACAAGACGATACCGTCCTTAGTCGAACTAATCGACTTTGTTTTGGCATGTTACGACTTAAAAACGTTTATGATAATAATTGTAATTTATCATCTCGAAAAGCAATGAATTTTCAAACAGCATCACCTGATTTATCCATTATTTATGGTCCCACAAAAAATCAATCTCAAATAGTTCGAACTTTCGAATCTGGTTTAATTTTCGACAACGAAAATAATAATTTTTTTTCATTTGATTCACGTGCCGGTCAAACAGTTCAACTAGCGTTAATACATTCTATTTTTATTCGGGAACACAATCGACTTGCTACGATAATAGCACGTTTAAAGCGTAATTGGTCAGATGAAGAGGTGTATCAAGAAACTCGTCGATATGTTTTGGCAATATATCAGCATATTATATTTGAGGAATGGCTACCAATATTTATGGACAAACGGTACATACAGTTATGGTTTTCTCATTGCACTAATACCACATTGTCGTCCAGTGTAGAATTTGCGCATTCCATGTTTCGGCACCAGCACACATTTGTGCCACAAACATTTAAATTTTATGACAAAGATGGTAATATATCGAAGGAACTGTCGTTATCCGATAGCATCGGCCGAGTTGATTTGCTAGACGATTTTTACGATGATACTGCACGAGGACTATTTTTACAGCCAATTAATTTCAACGGTTGTCATGATGAAATTATTAATAGACTTTTTAAAGATGATACAGGTATTGGGATTGATTTATTAGCTATTGATATACAACGTGCACGCGAAACTGGTGTTCAAGGATATGCATCGTACGCGTATTCGTGTTTAGGAAAGAAGATCAATAATTTTAACGACCTTGCACCTCATATATCAAAGGAAAATATAATTAAGCTTAAAAATCTATATAAATCAGTGTACGACATTGATCTATATATTGGCGCTAAACTAGAAATCATTTCACAACAATATAAATTTGGACCAACACTGTCCTGTATTATCGGTGATCAATTTGCTCGATACAAATATTGTGATCGATATTTTTACGATAACGTCAAAAATCCGAATCCATTTAAATTAATTCAACTCAAAGAAATTGAAAAATCATCATTCGCACGATTATTGTGTGACAATACAAATGTGAAACATGTGTCGCAACATGCATTCCTTACAGTCAACAAATTAGTTGATTGTGATAAAATTCCTAAAGTTCGAATATTTATGTTGTAAATAAAAAACAAATTTCCCCTCGGCTGTACTCTTCCTCTACATAATATGTATCCATGTATAACTTGTGAAAATCTAATCAAGTAGAAAAAAGCAGTCAACCGTATTTTGTAATGTCCAGTAACTTTTGAACACTAATTTTCATTTTTTTATATAGCAAAATTGAATAAATATGTCAACGGAACTTTATAGTTTTAACTTGAATATAAATGTGGCATTCGAATATTAATTGCATCGATAAGGCTACAACCGAGGTTCAACAAACTAAAGCTTTGCAATGGCACTGCACGATAAATACATATATATATATATATATATATATATATATATATATATATATATATATATATATATATATATATATATGTATATATATATAAATAAATAAATAAATATATATATATATATATATATATATATATATATATATATATATATATATATATATATAAATAAATAAATAAATAAATATATATATATATATATATATATATATATATATATATATATATATATATATATATATATATATATATATATATATATATATATATATATATATCGGTATTGATGAAAAATTATGTGACAAACGGTAATGAACAAAAAAAACTAGAAGATGAGTATTACAGCAAATGTCTTTTTCTTTTAAAAGTCGTTTGTTGTGCTTTTATGAAATGCCTTTTTATTTTCCTTTCAGACATAATATACCAGAACATAATTTATATACACTCCAGTGTTATCGCCGTTTGAATTGCTAGTCAAAAGATTTTGTGTCAGAAACTCGTGTAATGTCGTGTAATATAAACGAATCGAATATATAACAATTAATTGAAAATTGTATTTGTATGCATTTCACCTTGCCAAATGCCGATGATTGATTTACGCAGTTTAGTTTCAACCATCACAGAGGAAGGCTGTGTGAATAGACAATTTTTGTTTAATTTTAGTTTAGTGAAATGTATTTTACAGTAAAGTTATGTAGCAATATTGTAAGTAATAGGACTTATATTCATTATATTATTATTAGCATTATCTTTTTAACTAATCAATTTTTGTTACGATTATTTTAGATTGATTCGTGTTTCATGTCTGCTTCCCAGTCGAATGGAAAACATTATAATACTTTGTTAATTTAGTAACGGTACGTTTGTTTATTTTTTTATTTATTCCAATTAACGGATTTACTACTCCATATGATCTTTACAACATTTATTTTGGCACATTTTAATGTAGAGCAATAATTGCTTTTGTTCGACCTCGGTTTAAGTTTTGCTCAATGACTTTCATGTTTTTCTAGATATGAGAAAAGCTTTCGTTGTCTAACAATAATGATTGATGTCTAATGATTGTGTTGCCTATTTATTATTGAATTATTTATTTATTACAACTGAGACGGTGCTCATTTAGCAATTTTTCTTTTAAATATAGTTTTAACATTTCTAATAAAAAGCTAGATTTTCTAACACCTAGTCCAGTTGCAAACCGTATTGTTCAAAACTCGGTCACCAGTACAAGATGTAATGATTAAACTTGTTTTTTTTTGGTATCCAACTTAGAACCGCGGCGTGGTAAGAAAGTATTTTAACCTCTTGTTAAAAATAACAGATTGTTGAAGTAGGTCTAGCGTTATCTAGGAAATTTATTATAATATGACTATAATTGTCTTACAAAATAGAAACAAAACTTTTCACAATCGATTTGTACGTGCCAAATTAAAATAATGGTAGTCAAAAATATGTTTTTTGTCAAACCTAGACACTACATAATTAGAATCCAATAAATTCGTAATTAATTAGAAATTCAATTATGAAAGAAAAAAATAATTTTCCAACACCTTAGAAAACAATTTTCATTAATACATAATTAATTTTACTATACACATTATATGTGCTGTAAATGGCAATAATAGTGATAGACACACTCTCTAACACTATAAAGAAAAGTTTATCAAAGAATTTTTTTCAAAATGAAAACGAATCATGGGATGAATACTAATAACAGATAAAACACATAATATGTACGTGATAAGTAGAGAAAATATTGATTTAGTCACTTTGATGTAATGAAGATATTAAATTGTATATTGATTTAAATTTCGTTATAATAATTATTTTGAAATTGTACAAAATTTACATTGTTTTGGCTATGACCATTAGCCCACCATAGATTGATTTAGACCTACTCATAGTGTATTTAGTTCATACATATATGTATATGAATCAGAAAAATATAGGTAGACTCGAATCACACATCTTTCCTGTTTTTGTGGAAATGGTAACTAAGCCAATATATTGATACTGCATATAGCTTATCAATTTGTAATCTCTCTATATCATCATCACACTAGATAAAATAAAATTTTATAGTCTTCAATCCTTCTTGTAACAATAAACAAAGATAAAAATAAATTTTATGATCTTCGACTTCTACGATTGTCTTTTCAAAGCTTTAATCAATAAAACTTATTATTATTGAAAGTAATCACTGGGGAAAAATTCTGAATGTTTTTTTTTTCTAAATCAAACTTTTATTTTTTTTATCTTTATGTCTTATATATTTAAACAGACGAAAAGATTTTGACAATTGACAGTTATTTGGTATAAAACAAAATTAAACAAGATTTTTGGGAGGGTATTTTATAGTAGAAAAAGGATACATGTTTGGTTTTATGAGTATCAATATTATATACACTCGTACAATAAGAACATGACCTTTATGTATAAAGTGTACTATTGTAGATCCTCTATTAACTTTTAATATAAATTTCACTACTAGAAATGATTGGCCCAATTTGGTCAGTTATACTTGTTATAATAAATTATTTAGTGCCGATATCAATATAAATACTGCAATAAAATATGCGTACATTTTCACAAGTCATTTCTGTGAATTATTTTGCAGCAGTAAAAAGACGGATTATTATAGTAATTTTTTAATTCGATATCTTAATTATGGGATACCATTCAACAATGTTTGTGACGTGTAACCAAGTTCAAACCACCACAGTTGATTACATTACGCATGAAAAATTCATGTTATTTGAAGGGACATTTTAGATAATAACAAAAGCATGTTCTCATCTAAAGTGTTGACCATTATAGTGCCATTTAAATTTGTTTTAGGAACCATCAAGTATATTTCTCAGATTTCATACATTATGATCTAAACTGAACCAAAACAAAAGATAAATGATAAAACAAATTGTGAAATCATCACACAATAAAACGTTTAAGGGATACTTTATATATATATATATATATATATATATATATATATATATATATATATATATATATATATATATATATATATATATATATATATATATATATATATATATATATATATATATATATATATATATATATATATATATATATATATATATATATATATATATATATATATATATATATATATATATATATATATATATATATATATATATATATATATATATATATATATATATATATATATATATATATATATATATATATATATATATATATATATATATATATATATATATATATATATATATATATATATATATATATATATATATATATATATATATATATATATATCTGTATCTAAATATATAAATATAAGTATAAGGATATACAGCTACGTATATATTTTTCGGATATGTTTTGCTCTCTTTACTACAAACAATTAATCTTACTCCAAGAATTTCCAAAGGAATTTTTCAATATTAAATTTAAACAAACAAAATAACAGCAAAAATATCCTTAAAAAAATTAATATTAGAAAAAGTTTTCCACATATGTGTATGTATAGAATTTCCTTATAAATTTATATACACTAACATTGGAAATTATTAATATAATATATGTACACAAGGGCTAGCAACAACAATCTGAAACAGAATAAACTTATATTATATATATATATATATATATATATATATATATATATATATATATATATATATATATATATTTATATATATATATATATATATATATATATATATATATATATATATATATATATATATATATATTATATTCATAATATGGGTTAAAAAAAAATTGAGGCTTTGAGGTTAACCCTGGGTTTGAAAATCCAAAGAAAAGCACAAAAAATAGAAAATTTCGTGGTATTTTTCATACAATTTTTCTATTTTAAGTTTAATATAGTTTTACATGATATATATATATATATATATATATATATATATATATATATATATATATTTTTTTTTATTTTTTATTTTTTTTTTCATGTGTATTAATATGGTGTGGCTGGTAAATATGTATTTAGATTTATTAGATACGCACTAGTTTTAGAAAAAAAACTTAATGACTACCTAATAAATAAATATACGTAGAGCTTATTTTTACATCGTATTAATTGACTAAGCCATATATGGTTTATACAACCATTCATTTCTAATTATTGTGAGAAATTATCCTTATTTTTCAAATTTAAATTTAAATTATACAAAATCATTTATACAGTTGTGTGTTAACATTGTGTGGTCTAGAATATTTTCATATATATAAATCATGTACAAAGTTTTTCTTTAAAACTAATACAGCCTTAGAAAATCTATAATTATTTTACAATTAATGAAGATTATAACAAAATATTGTACCCGTTACTTGTCAGTTGCAGGTAAACAAAAGCCATGATAAAAGAATCTTTACGTGGTAGTTTAATTATATAGTTTATTTTATTTATAAGTCAGTCGCTGTATCGGGTGGTTCTAAAAATTCTCAATATTAGAAACTTTGTTGATTGATCATCAATGTTATTTTCACAAATTCGGCAAACATCCGAGTGAGAATGTAATAGTTTATATATAATTTTTGATCATGTCTCTTTTTTTTTGTTTTTTTTTTACGGCCCCAACATTTGAGGAGCCATTTTGCCCGATTTTAATTTTACATTTATACATAATCATTATTTTTATACGTCTCTAGCATCCATTCATTCATGTTCTGTTATTTACTCGACTGTGCAACCCTTTTTCGCAAGCATATCTGCTCTTTCGTTTCCCTTAATTTGTAAATGTGAAGGTATCCATTGAAGGATCTTTACACTAATATATTTCCGAGAGTAACCCCACACTGCTTTAAAAGTTTTAAACCGTGGCCAACTTGATACCTTCTCACATTGCAATCACATTAGCAGTCATAGGTGTCACCAGCTTGTCTCATCATTCTTCCTTTTTTCATTGAGGGAATGAAAATTCCTACACCCACTCGATCCTCACTTATACTAGCATCTGTATATAGACTTCAATATGTGCAAAATTCATTTGTATTCTTTTCTTACGCTTAACAGATAACTCATTTATCATCGCTTTTCTTAGGCATCTAAAGTTCAAACATATAACAAGATTGCTGGAGGAACTTTCGGTCTCACTTGTCTAATTTTAGATACTATTTTCATATTTTCCAAAATTATTGAGGTTCTTTGTGTATTATTACGGTATTATTGTAGTTTATTATCATAAACCGCTCTTCATAACCTTGCTATCATTTCATGTACAAGAACATTATCCTTTCGTCAACATTCACACTGTCTCTCACATAGTAATCCAGTCCAGTCCCTCTTATAATTAAGCGGTGAATCACTTAATTCAGACCATAGAGTGTGAATTGGCGTTGAATTAATCGTCCCAATGCCCCAATTTTTTAAATCCAGTCTTCGACCCGTCACCGCTCATCCCATGCGCAATTTTGGAAGACACTAACGCTTTCGCATCATATCTGTCACTATAGGATGAGCACCACCACACTTCGGTTTGCTCACTTTCTTGATCACATTCAATCTATTCTTACAATTATCAGCTAATCTTTTCATATATACTTTAAAACTTAATCTCTTATCAATTCAGATCCTTCCTCTCGTTCTAAATACCGCATACTACCATTTTTTCGAATTGACACCCAAATTTAACTCGCTCAAATATTCTGTTACCTATATGGTTTAGCATTCTTGAGCTCGTCGCGACTCCTCGGTCAGTTGCTTTTCTAATCGCTCCAGTAGTGTTAGCGTTTTGACTCATATACATTTCCTTAACTCTGAAGTATGTTATTCTCTCTAAAGTTTTGATTTTAATTATTGCCTTTTCTATCTAGAACGTGGACACTGGTCAAATGTGATATGTTCTGTTTGACAATTTGCATCCTTCATTGCGGATCGCATTCAATACTTTCATGTCTATTCGGTATTACTTTCGCGCATTTTGGGCAAACCGGCGCTCGTGTACATTTGGCTTTCGCACGTCCATATATTTCACACGTGTGGATTAAGGTACAAAGTACGCACTTCCAAGCTCAAAAGTCATTATTCACTTTTCTTTTGATCCGTTCTACTTTGGTCGACTTTTGACTTTCTAGTATACCTAAGCAATTTTCTCTTTCTTGACCATAAGCAAATCGCTGCTGTAGATGACACCTTTGCTCAAATTAAAAAAAAAATCTACTTTTATCTAGCTAATTTCGTTGTTCTCATTAATTTGTTGTATCCATCATCTTAGTTTGTTGGGGCCAAAAGATCTTCACTCCGTAATCTCGTGAGTTTCTTTAATATGCGATGTATTCATCGACAAACTTTTGTCAATAAGAAATGGCGAGACTCCAGAGAATTTTTTTTTCTGGCACGATTACCAAATATGTTTGTTCTTCTTTGTTTTGTTCGCCTTTTAAATTTTTTTTGCTTCTAATTTGGGAAGCCTATTCGTTTACGATATTTTATTAGATCTAATATTTGTTGATTAAACCAAGGCTTTTCAAATGTACGAATGAGTTTAATACTTTTTGTGTTAGTTTTCATTGCAGCATGCGTTGAAAACTGTTGACTCAGGGTCAGGGGATTGTGTTATACTACTATGTATTGTGTTATAGTCAACGTACTTAGAATACCATTGTAATTTAGTTTGTTTATTGCGTTCACTTGCATTTTAGTTTTTGGTATTTATCGAGTATACCAAAAACTAAAATGCAAGTGAACGCAATATATATATAACATATTCAAGTTTCCGTATTGATGACGAACTATTTGAGTAAGTGTCTAATGACAGCAATCTAACAAATTTTATTTCAAAATTCAGTTTTATTTTTAATCGATAATAGATTATAAATATATTTTTTGTAACACTATACTAATAAACTTCTAATTATAATTTGGGTGAATTTCACAATACCTCGAAAAACCAACGCCTTCCAAAAAAAAATCTAAATTCGTTAAATTGCACAGGTTTGAAATTGTATTTGCATTCCCAATGGTAACACCTTGTTTTCGATTTATATACATAATATTTAAAATAATTTTGATTTATATGTTTTTAAATCGAATTTATTTTTATATAAATATATATATATATATATATATATATATATATATATATATATATATATATATATATATATATATATATATATATATATATATATATATATATATATATATATATATATATATATATATATATATATATATATATATATATATATATATATATATATATATATATATATATATATATATATATATATATATAAATATATACTATTATATTGTAATTGTTAAATATTTTATAACTTAATAATTATTTTATTATTATTATTTTCAATAAAATTACAATCGTTTTTATAAAAAATAAATTTGTATAATTTGCGATTGTTTATTTTATTTTTTGTACAATTGGACGAACCAACAATTATAAATTATCGTTATTGTTTATATATTTATATACAAATAAATGATTCATTTAATTTACTATTGTTAATATTTTAAACATAATTCAATCAATTATATAATATGGTGAATATATGTGATTTTAAATAACAAACGACGGTTAAACGATAGTGATAATAATTAATAGGTCGATAGGTTATACCATTATACTAGTTTTTACAATACTTTTCACTTCTATACATCATTCATATGTCAAAAGATAAGAGGAATTTTTAAGTTTATTATATATGTATATATATATATATATATATATATATATATATATATATATATATATATATATATAAATATATATATATATATATATAGATATATATGTATATATATATATATATATATATATATATATATATATATATATATATATATATATATATATATATATATATATATATATATATATATATATATATATATATATATATATTTATATACAGTAGAATTCACTTATAACAATTGATTCAGAGGAAGTCAGCATCGTTTGTGATAACCAACTGTTTGTTATAATCAAACTGAATATTGCACTGACATTATACACGTCATATTTTATTTATTTATTATTATTACAACTGATTTATTATAAAAGTCATCTAGCAAATTTCTATCTTAATTAATTTAAATTGGTTGAAATATAGCCCAATGACTAGTCCCGGGGATAAATAGTATTTTATTTACTATAAAATAATATTTGCTATAATCCGCAGTTTGTCTAAAGCGTGAATCCGTAAGTTTACACATAGGTTTCAGAGTTTTCCGGTAAAGAAGCAAATTATTATGATATAGATAGTTCAGAGTCTCTACCTAATTTTCCTATATGTCTTTGATGTTCAATTCCTTCTTTTCTTTTTTTTTGACGTGTTCTGTCCATTTTTATTTAGCATCTAGCTTTATCGCTAGATATATATTGCTGTATTTGTAACTTGTTTAGGATTGTTTACAAATGTACATGTGAATTTTACTAACAAAACGAATTATGGCATTCTGACATAATTCGTTTTGTTAGTAAAATTCACATGTACATATTTGGTTTCGTTGAGCTTTATTCTCATTTTCTTCATCCAGCTACTAACTTTATATTAATGCTCCGAACTAGCCAAATGTGGCTATATATGGTTGTTTCTTTCATCAGCGATATGTCTTGTGTCTACACGAGATACAAGATAGGACACAGAACGCTTTCTTGCGGCACTCTTGCTGAAATTTTCTTTACTGCCGAGTCTATCTTTATATTTTACACGAAAATGCTTCTTCGGATATGTTTAGGTTTTTAGGCTCGAAGATGCTTGAATATATCTTTTTTGTTTCTAGAGTACGTTCTAGAATATCTGTGATTCTGTGAACTTACTCTACGGTCGAAGGTTTTTCTCTGAGTGCAAACTGATAAGCAGGAATTAAATCATTATTCTCTATTATGGGATTCGTGCCCTTCAAGTAGTTTTTTAAATATCTTTGATATAGTATAAAAAGTAAAAAGATAAAAAGTCATTTAAAATCATTCTGCCACCTTCTCAAACAAAGCATTGCATACCGCATGGTCTGATAGTTCTTTTATAATTTACTTTTAGTTAGTAATTAATTTCTAGGAGCTTCTTTTGAATTTATATAAATTGTTTATTTCCTCTTTTAGCTCACAGAGCGTTAAGATGAGTATTCACATGCCATCATATTGCGCAATTATTTTTAAAAAATTTCTTAAATCGCTCGTCAATGTATTAAATGCTCTAACTGAAAAATAATACACAAGAATAGTGTGCAATAAAATTGAACGCGACTACCCACCTTAACAGTTTGTATTTCAAGCTCATTCGCTCTGTGTATAAAATTAATATTTTCATTCGCAGTAAACATAAACATATCAATTTTTTGTTTATTACTACGAGTCCAGCTCACCGTTATCATTCCACTAGGGAGTATTCTTACATGCTTTTCGTTTCTTAGCCACAAGTTCTCTTACTTCAATAGATAATTTTTATATATGATTGAAGTTGTTTGCATATCCGAGTGGAGTGCTTTGTCATGCTGCTTGTTGTAAATTTTCTATTATTTTTAGCTTCCTTTTCAACGTAAATAGATTTTCTTATTGGCAGTTGAAGTTGGTTACAATTTTCATTGATCAGTTCACGAAAAAGGTTCCAATTCGTATTTTTGTTGAAAAATCTTGGTGATGTTTCTTTTTTAATAAAAGTTTTGGTTGAAAATAAGGCACCTTGTTTCATGATTTTTTGATTAAAAATTGCAAAGCGTTTGGAACGGTTGTTTGGCGTTTAAAACTGATGCCACTTCGCACTTGTAATAATTTATTTAATGTGTATATGATGCCTCCCACAGTCCGATACAATCAATATCTTAAATCGGACGGTTGTCTGTTACAGCCGAGAAAATTAATTTTATTAAAAGAAATGTTGGTGATATTTTTGTTGGTTATAGTTCTCGAATACATCAGGTCAAATAGGGTTATAAGCAAAATCGACGAAATGTTAAATTTTTTTTTTATTATTTTAAATAAATTGAGTTTATTTATTTTATTTATTATATTACAATCTACTCTCCTGGACTAATGAGCTTGTTGTTTATGACTTAATTTACTAAGATAAATATATCTATGACTCACAGTTTCACAGTTTCTGGTCAGTTGTTGTTTATACATCGTTATTGTGGATCTAAATTTGCAAGCCGCTGTTTGTTCTAACAATTAAACCAGTTATAGGGTTTAGTTCTTTTTAGTCTGCGTATAATATTGGTGGTGGTTAACAGCTGAATTGCCTCTACATTTACATGTTTCTGGGGTCTTTCTTCGTGTTTCTTTGCATTTATTAAAATTTCAATTGAAACGGGGTCCACTTTAAGGTCTCTATGTAGATCATTATTCCTGACGTACCATGGTGCATCGACGATGTTCCTTAGTACCCTATTCTGAAACCTTTGAATGATATTGACGTTGCTGGGTTTTGTGCAACCTCAAAGTTCAATACCATAAGTCCATATTGGTTTCACTATTTGCTTATAAAGTTAAAAATGTTAAAAATGATCAAATAAATTGTACGTTATATAAATGCGTATATACACTTATTATTATAGAGTTGGTTATTGTGGGATTCTACTGTATATATATATATATATATATATATATATATATATATATATATATATATATATATATAATTCTTTTAAGATAAAAATATGAATATTATTTAACTTTAAAATATGATAAAAGCTAACAAGTATTCATTATATTAGATACATAAATCAAACGTCAATCAATTCTTATGATAAGTTTATGAATTTCAGAAGGTAAAAACTTAAACTTGAAGAAGGTAAATGCTTTTGTTGTTCTATGATAGATAAATTTCGTTCTATGATTGATATAAAGTAAAAATGAAATGATTTTTTATTTTGGTAAAAAAGGTCATTTTAGATAATAAATGGCATTTAAGCCCATTCATCTCCCATATATACATCGATATAATTATAAATAAAGTTTAATAAAATAAATAGCAGAAATTCATAAGTCAAAACATATAGTTCGTAAACCTGCTTTCCTAATTTTAACATCCTTCATTTTGTGGCATATATTTTCCCAAAGCTTTAATAGGCTAACCATAATGTACTTATAGGATTTTAGATTTTAGATAACTTTTCAGATTATTTACATAAGGCTTACATTCTATTTATTTTCTGGACTTTGACAACCTTCAATGATTGCCATAAAGCTTATATGTTATCAATTTTTTAGCCAACACATCCGAAATATTTGTTTACCTTAAATTTTGTGACATTATAATACTCCATTAAAATGTATTTTGTCTAAATCAAGTACCATTTATTCAATAATTGTTTGATAATTGTAGATCGATTAAATTTTTCTAATAATTGATCTGTTTTTATCATTGGTATAATATTTAAACCATTTTATGTAGAAATGGTTGACCTATTTTGATTTTAATTGTTTAATCAATTTGGATTATTTTATAAATTGGTGTTTTTGATCAATATTCGTTATGGTTAAATCGAAAAAATTCTTTTAAACCGTATAACATCTACAGTGTTGTGCCAATGTTCTTAAGTATTATATTCGTACATAACTTAAGATGTGTAATTCATTTCAATGTTATTTAAATAAATATTTGCCAAAGTTCTAGGTCTCCCATCGAAGGAGAATTCTAGCAGTTTGTTTATAAAATTTATCGTTAATAGTTGTTTCTATTCAATAAGCTTTCTCTTTAAATAGTTTTATTATGCTTTTAGATTCGGTATAGTTTTTTATATAAAGTGGTCTGTATATAGAGATTAATTTATTTAGTGGTTATATCGTTTCTAATCTAAATTAATTAGAAAGCTAATTTCATTGCGGGTACTAATAAAATTAGGTTAATCTCAAGGCCTCAGGCCACCCATATGAAGTTTATGCGGAGTTTATTATTCTCCAGAATTAGTAAATTTATATTGATTTTCGCGGTACAATTTGCAACCTAACCGTCTCCAAAGTTCTACTAACAAAAATCAATAAGTGAATAAATTATAAAAAAAAAATTGAACAAATTTATCATTACTTTCGATTTAAAAATAAATTTGCTATACCCTTTTCACCCCTAACGTATATTTTAAAAAAAGTGAATTATTTCGTTGTTGTTTATCCTGTATTTCCATAATATTTTCTTCTTATCTGATAATTTAATTTTTTTTGATAACTTTTCATTAGTTTCAATGTCAAAAGCAGACGATTTTTTGAAGTTTTGTATCGTAAAAATTAAAATCTAACTTGTATATGGTAAAAATGTCAATAACCGGAGAGAAGGGCCCATAATATTAGGCCATTCTACTCTGTACACATATTTAATAAGTACAATCAGCAATGATAAACGATTTTGTATGTTGCTAAAAATATTTATAATCATTTATAATATACATTTCTAATAGAAATAATAATTCGATATTTAATTCAATTAAATGTGTGAAAATGAGAGTGCACAATTCCACAATTATAATTTTCGACATATTTTATATTTCTCATGACTAATTGGTCATGTTTGGCTATTTTTATTATTCATATATAAATATAAAAAGAAGAAAATTGGATTTTATGATTATTAATCTTTCTAATATTATTACATAACAATAACAACAACAAAAAAAATCATATTACATAAAACATGACCTATACGATCGAAAAGACATTTATAAAAAAAATATATGTTTCTCTTTATACGTCTGATTTTAAATGTTATGATAGAACTCGATTCCTCTGCCAAGTTTTTTGTGCTTTCCGTTTTTCTACAACCAATTCTTTAACTTCCAAAAAGTATAGTCAATATGCGTTCGAGTTTCCTTTTGACTATTATGCATAATATCCTAAGCTGCTTGTTGTTTACTAGTTCTATAATTGGTCCACCAATGGTGCAATTAGTTTTAATGTTTTTATAATTTAGGCAACGACTTTTGTGATCTGATGATAGTCCTTCTTTGTCTTCTATGAACACATAGTTTTCTGATATCCTTTTTGTTACGTATAGAAATCTATGAGATCTGGTAATTTATTATTGAATCCATAGTAAATCTCATTTTAATGCTTGATCTGCGTATATATATATATATATATATATATATATATATATATATATATATATATATATATATATATATATATATATATCCTTTCTTTTGTGAGTTTTTATAGTCTTGATCCCCAATTCGTAATTTTTGCGTTAAAACCACCGCTAATAATGAAATTGAATTCTAGTAATTTAAACAACGAGATATAGTCCTTTTTATTTAGATAATGTCACGGAGGGCAATAGATTAAGGAAACATGGTATATTATTCTGTTTTGTTATTTAGTCGAATATCGTTAGTTGCCACTTGCCTAAAACCCGCCTTTAACTTATATTGCTTCATGTTGCTTGAATGTTTTCTATTACAGATGGTCGATCCTTCTTTTGCTCTACCTGCTGGATAGATGACGTGATAAAAACATAATATCCACGTATTTTGGCAAATGATGTTTTAGTAAAACGGCTTTCAGATATTAGGCATATATCGATTTTTGCTGTCATTACAAATATTTCTTTTTCTGGAATATGTTTGCCTATTTAGAGCTTTTAGATTGTTTTCCTTGTTCACAAGCCGAATGTTTAAGGCTGTAATACTTCTTAGAATCTTTTCAAGAATGGGAGTGTCATTACCATCTATAAGTCTTGTTGTTTCTATAGCACTTTGTTTCTTTATGCATTTTGTTTATGCATTTTACTGAAATAATGTTACTTAAGACATGATTTGGCAATGTGTTTCGCTGTACATCTAACGTATCTTTGTTCTCGTTCACTTACAATATCTTTGGTTGTGGTTATAGCCTTGGCGTTTTTTACATTAGGCCAGTAGGTTTTCTTATTTATAACTCTAACGCTATAAGGATATATTGTATATATTTTTCTTACGAAATCCTAGATTTTCCTAGTGACTTTCGTGATTTCAAGGAAGATAAATGTGGTTCTTTGTTCTGCCATCTGATGATGTCAAGTATAATAATATATGTCCTTGTCTCGAAACTTGCTGCTACCCCTAAGAAACAATTGCTTTGCAGAATTGTTTTGCAGTAGTCGATTATATTTTATCTCTACTATCGTTTCTTGCAAAATATAGTGTGTGTTTACCCAAGATTGACCTAAAGACAATGTTATGGATTCCAATTTTTGAGTTGAAATCCCCTAACATAATCTTGATATAGTTTCTTCTGAGGTTGCATAGCATATAAATATGATTATATATAACATATATGATTATGTAATAATGATTACCTTATATGACCTAACCGAAAAAATATTTTTTACATTTTTATTTGAATATAATATAATAATTAATTACATAAATTATTTATTTAAATTTTCTCATATAACAAAAGTTTAATTTATATTCAGAAAATGAAAAAAAAACAGAAACGAGAGAAAATCAGGAAAGTAGTTTTTATTTTCTATATAGTGTTTGTATGATAATATGATCCAGAATAAGAAAACTTTCTCTTGAATAAAATAAATAACGGTAAACAATAATAATAAATAGTAAATTTATTTAAATATATTCAGGAAACTAATATTTAAAATAGTATTATCGTTATGTATTATTTTATATTGTAGGTTATAGAGAAATAGAATGAGGCTAGGTTTTTTTTGATGATTTAACTGTATGGTAGTACATATTACTAAAGTAGTGTTAATAGTAATTATTTGTCAATAGATTTATGTTGGATATGGTTGAAATCTGAACCAGGTAAATACTTTTGTTTTAAATTGTGCCAATGGCTTTATTCTTCAATCTTTCTACAAAAGAAACTAACAAGAAGTATTCAAATCTTATAAACTAAAATTATTACTATTTTTTAACCACTGTTAATACTTAATATTAGAGTTCACAACTTAAATAAATATTTAAATTAAAGATTCGTAAGTGCAAGTGAATCTCACTCTTTTAAGTACTCCGTACCTTGGTTGTTTTATATATTTAAACCTCTCGCCAATTCGTTTGAAATACTTCGAAGTATTTTTGCTTGTGTTTGTTACAGGAGTTCTCAATTTAATGTGCTGGTAGATTTCCACACCTAAATTCCATATGGGCATAATTTTTACTTTGTATAGTAACAGTTTATTTTTTTAAATTTTTTTTTAATCCCTATAGGGGTTTTACGAAGGTAAATTTTACTATATCATTGTTCCTACTGCTGAGAGCAAATTGAAGAATAGTAATTGAAGTCAAATAGAAATCATTTGGGGCATGTTCAAGTTACAAAACTTTTATATGTTTGAGGTTAGATTAACAGTTGCCACTGTAAACTTTGGGCTACCAAGAAACATGTCACTTCCAAATCCTAGATATTATGAAATTACGTAACAGTGTTCTTTTAAGTCATTACAGTACGCTATTATTTCGAAAAGACAAAAATCTATATAGAAGAAAATTTAAAAAATTTTGTTTTGAACAATTTAAAAAAGCACAAAAATATTTTAATGAAATTCTTGTGGCAACTGATTTTTTAATAAGTTAGTTTATTTATTTATTTTATCCCTCTCGGTGGAAACTAATAAATTTTCATTGAAATGTATACACAAGAAAATTGAAGCTTTTTCCATTCCCGTTCCTCATCAATATAGTCGACAAAAAATGTTTATTTATAATAAATCTTTTGTTTTTTTTTTTATTTTTTGTTTAAAAAATATTGGAAAATGGAGCGAAGAAATAAAAATTAGATATTATGTAAGACAAAAATAAGAAAAAGCGCCAGCAAAACTTTTCGCTCTCTAATATACACAGTATGATCTGCACATTGGCAAGCGAATGCAAATTATGTTTGGAGCGTGTAACTTAATTTGAGTTCTAGTCATAATTCAATTAAATTTTATAAAAATACACGGTTATTTTCACAATTTCTAAGGCTAAATTTAAACCCGTATATTGGTACATTTTATGGTTTATTAAAAACAGAGGAGTAAAATGTTTCCTATTATTTAGATCGTACCGTAATTTATACTAGAAAATCAAAAATTGCAAGTTTTTAAATGATAAAAATGTTTAATTAAAAAACAGATAGCTATAGTATACAAAGTGATAAATTTTATTTTATTTTATTTCCAAAACTATATTTATATATAATTCGAGATAACATAACGTAAAAAAATATGGCAATCGTTTTTAATTGTATAAATATTCCTGAAGACTAAAAGTAACCCTCCGACCATTTTGATCTACACCAGTCCAAACTTCATCTTCACCATACGAATCATCGTTTTGATTATCTTCGTATTCTTGTAGTATACGAGCAATGCGTTGTTCATCGATTGAACTTTGCATCGAAATCATATCCACGTTACTGCTTTGTCCTGACGTAACTTGACTTGGAACTGTACTCGCATAATCTTCACCATCCATATCGATCATTTGTAGACACGAACTACATGTTTTTGCAAATTTGATTGGATTTCGTGTAAGCTGCGATAAAAATTCTTTGCGTGCTTCATGTACATCGCTTAACATTTGTTTTTCATATTCTACGGCACGTTCCGATTCTGAATATTGTTTTGGTGGTGGTGGCTGAGCAGCACGCCCGGGAAGACCAAGCATTCTTTCACTAAAAGTTCGTACCATCATTTTTAAAAAGTATATGCTACGTAATATTAAAACGAAATAATAAATTTTGGGCCAAAAATGTTTTTTTATTAAATTTAGAACGCCAAAAAATTGCGTGGTTTGAGATCGAAATTTTACTGCTAAATAAATTATTAAAATAATTAATTTGTTTTTTTTTGGGTTGAAATGGTTTATTTTAGTGGACTACTATGATTTGTAAAATTAGCTTTATATTGAGCTATATAATAAGGGGTTTAGTAAAGTAGATTTTATCTATAAATTTCAAACCATAATGTGTTAGTGTTTATATACAATGTGAACCTAAAGTTCTTCTAATATTATGTTAACACATATGATTAAGTAAACTATAAATTAATTATGTACATACGAAGGTGTGTAGAGGCATTAAACTGTTCTAAATAAATTTCATTTCCATTTTATTTTCCTACTTTACATGTACATCTTTTTTAATTTTCTCCCCGTTAATAGCTGCTAGTAAATCATATTTTCTTAGTATTTAAGTTATTATCTATGTATCTTTTTTGTACATAAATTAGAATATTATATGCTGCTGCTATATATGATGCACACAATTATTTACAATTCTAGAGTTTATATACATATACGGGTATGTGTTTAACTTGTGAAGAGGTTATTTTATATTAAATGGAAGTATAAAATCCATTATTTTATTTTAGTTTTTCCAAATAGCTAGTCCTATGTAGTATTTTTAAATAGCTGAAAGCACCCTCGGCGCATACCTGATGATAACTTTCGATATAGATTACTGAAGTATGACCTAACTAACTTCTCATCGTGGTGCTCTGCTCAAATGTTGAACAATAAATGTGGCTAAATATCAAACGATATGCTTCAGTTGCTCACGTTTGGTGTCAGAAACTTAATAATTTATAGAGGTCATTCCTTTGAGGACCTAATGCCATTAGGGTACATTGCCATTTCATAAACATATTGTTACGATTTATCTAGGAGATTTTATGTGACTTGTTCATCTCGCATACTTGATATGGTATCAGGTTATACGGAGAAGATAAAGTTAGTTGCATAAAAGGATGCGTCATGTTGTCGCCAAAGGCAATCTTTCTTGAGACCATCGCTTGTTCTCTAACAAACGAAATGTCACAAGCCGTTACAGGCTAA
>OY744477.1:177930863-178045729 GCA_963556175.1 Tipula confusa
AAGCCGTTACAGGCTAAAAATATTAGATTTATACGCCGCATCAGTGGCAAGTGGCTAATCTAGTAAAATTAAAGGTGTTAATTTGAAATTAACTATTGTGGTAATAAAGAAATAGTGTGTAAAGCGGGAATAATCGTGTCGAGTATTTATTTATGGACAGTAAATATTGGTCGATTTTATTCACAATCCAGTGATACGAACCTGGAATAAGCAACAATGTAATAATATTGAAGCTATAATTGCCAAAGTGAACTCATTGCTAGGGTTTGTAAATAAGGTTTCGAGAGATTTGAGTTGCTAACATATGGAACTCTCTGTTTGCTAATTATCTTTTTGTAGCGTGCATTGAAAACAACTAAAAACGGTTTTCGTTGTTCTGTTGGAAAGTTTCTAGAATCTTTTATTTTCCCAGCTTAACGTGGTAAGCACAAACTGAAAATGGTGAACCCGATTCTATTGGTAGGCTCAAAACTGTAGCTACATTTGTTCGAAATCTGCTTGTTTCCAAAATAGACTGTGCTGATAAAAGTTGTGATATTAGAAATTGATAAAGGTGAGGCTATTTATCGTCGTTGAGAGGTTTTTGTCATTAATTTGTCGAGAAAAGTATTAAAGTTGTTGGCCTCCGAAATATATGTGGTAAGACTTATTAACACTAAACCCATCCTGTATTCATATGTTCTTATGTGTATGTATATATTATAAATTTTAAGGATCATCAAACATTTGTTAACATTTCATCATTATTGTTTATATGTTTGAGCAACACAAAATATTTTTTTTTTATTAAAAGCAAAATAAAATACCAAACAGTTTTTGTTGTGTGTAAAATGCTTTTTGAAAATATAATAATAACTCGAAATCTATGCTTCAAATCTATAAATTCATTAAACAGTTAAAAATTTTCATAAATTTTCAGTTATGGTGCATAAAGCGTATATGTCTATCATTATTTTTTGTTTTATATTTATAACCCTTGCGATAAACGCTTTTAAGTTTTGGGAACATTTCATGAATTTCTATAAACATCCAAGGGTTGAAACCATTTTACTTTACACATGAATGCTATCACATTATCAAAAAACAGAAATGTTCCAGTTGCAACATCCATTTTATATATATATATATATATATATATATATATATATATATATATATATATATATATATACATATATATATATATATATATATATAAATATATATATATATATATATATATATATATATATATATATATATATATATATATATATATATATATATATATGTATATATATATATATGTATATATATATATATGTATATATATATATATATATATATATATATATATATATATATATATATATATATATATATATATATATATATATATATATATATATATATATATATATATATATATATATATATATATATATATATATATATATATATATATATATATATATATATATGTGTGTGTATATGTATGGATGTTGTACTCACATATGCTGGCCTCTCATATTTAGATGCAAAATTTTTTATTATATAAAAGGACACACACATCAAATATTTGCTGCATTTTACATGTTTTATTAATTTTTTAGTTGTTGCTAGATATTTTCAATTTGAATTATGTATAGTTAAAATACAAAATAGAAATTCTTGATAAATTTATTACTCGTTTGTTTGCTTGTTGGGTGTATTTTTGTAATTAATTCGTGTTTTACGCCTCGATGAATTTTCTATATATAATCGATTATACATTTAACGATTATTAACGATTGTACGACTTTTTAAAGTTTGTTTCAAAAAATGTTTTTAAACTTGTCCTTATTTATTGTACAGTTTAGTTGAAACATTATTGTACAAACGGTTAAACTATTTATTCAAAATCATCATAACTTCCGACGCGAAATCTATATTTCTGTTTGTTAAACTAATTTATTCAAGTTATTCAGTAGCTAAGAAAAATAATTTGTTTCCATACTTAAACTGGTATACTAAAATTTATAGCAAGTGCTATGCTTCTACCATCTATGACTCCAACATGAAAACTACTTTCCGTATGCATCTACCATTATAATAGTTGGATACATTATAGTAGAACGCAAATAAAGATAATAAAATGTTCGCATCTCTATATTTTTTAGCACAATTCTGACAGTTCAAAACTCAGTATAAAAAACGATTGTAAACAAAACTTCTCGAAGAACACAATTGCACCATGGCACGTGAGATTTTAACGCTTCAATTTGGGAACTACAGTAACTATGTGGGAACACATTGGTGGAATATACAGGTATAAACAACTAGTTGATACTTTATTAATTTATTATCACATAATAATATTTTATACAGGAATCCGGTTTTGTGTACGACCCATATGCTGGCGAAACAGAACTAAATCACGATGTATTATTTCGGGAAGGGAAAAACTTTAAAGTAAATAGATATTTTAAATAATAAATTAATTATAAAATAATGATTTTTGTGTAATTTTAGGGCGAGACGACTTTTACAGCACGACTACTAGCGATCGACCAGAAGGGTGTGCTTAAACATTATCCGGAACAAGGTGAACTCTATGAGCCACCAATACAATTGGCACAAGTCGGTGTACTCGATAAAATCAAAACTCGATCAAATTGGGACGAAAATGACGTAGAAGTTGTAACCGAACCGGTAATCGTCAAGCCTGATTATCAACGTGACATGGACGATATTGATTCGGTGCCACCACCCGATAAAGATTATGAATTTAATAAAAACGTGACGAGCTGGACAGATTATATGTATTCACGTTACCATCCCCGTTCGATCACCCTACTCAATGATTGTACACACTCGTCGGAGCACAACTCGTTCGATACTTTTACTTTAGGGCAGCAAACATGGAAACAAAATAATTTTGGCGATGATTTCTCCGATAAAATTCGTCAGTATATCGAAGAGTGCGATAATTGTCAAGGATTTCAGGTAATGTTCGATTGCACCGATGGATTTGCTGGTCTCGCTATACAATGTTTAGAACATATAAACGATGACTATTCATATTCAGTATTTGGAATTCCGCTGATTGCACCAAAAGTGTTACACTTTAAAAATGCCGATACCGCTATGAGCGATAGTATTCGTGTGATTAATACTGTGATGGCTTATGGTGGATTAGAATCGAATTCTTCGTTATTTTTACCACTGTCAACAATGACCCGAGGATGGCGGCAAATTTCAGTACCACGCAAAATTCCAGCTCTTATGTATGATACACATAGTTATTATCACACATCGGCAATATTAGCCAGTTATCTCGATACAATCACAATACCATATCGGCTAAAAAATGGATCAAATTTTCTACCCGGTTTTACATCTGATCTAAATAATTATGGCCGTAAATTAGCTGGCGGTGCACTTGGACTCCCGTTCCAAATGAGCCCCACCGAAGATTTAATCGATTGTCTTGATAAATTAAATGAGCCAATATTTGTTGATATATCACCAAACACTAAAATCGGTACAGATCAAGTAATTCAAAGTGTTTCAGTGCGCGGCATACCAAAAACTCGTCTAAAACGTCCACGCCAACATGCCCAAAAACAAATGCAGATGAATGCGTATCGATGTGAATCGGTGAGCGAAATGTTCCAATTATATTTTCAGTGTAATAATTATCGTAGTATGACACACGTTTCGTCGATACAATCCGCACTTCCCGTTAAAATACCCTATCCAATCGAAATTTTTGATACAAATTTAACTTTTGATGGTTTCACGTCAGAATTTGTATTACCGAATGTACAAAAAGTCGCATCTACACCGGTCATTGCTGCAATTCAAAATTCGAATAAAATAGGTGACACAATCGAAAGTTTACATCGCGAGGCGAAACGGATTAAAATTCAGAAAATACACCGATTTCTAGATACGGGACTGGAACAGGACGATTATGTTGAAATGTTGGAGAAGTTGCTCGAATTTAATGAGAATTATGAAGACGCTTTTGAACTGTAGTTCGCATTTATTTATTTCAACTATTGCTAGTAAAGTTACAGTTAATACTTACTTCTAAAAATGAAAACCCCCAAGATCATACCAACTAACAATCACTTCAGTATACATTTTATTAACAACTCTACAACGTGTGGGACATAACCTCATTGGTCTGTGGTCAGTTAAATCACAGTGGCCATTTTAATAAATCGAATTCACGATACAAATCTGTTTAAATATTTCCTAAATGTTTTTTAATATTAAATTTAATCGTAGGAAATAAAAGTAAAACTCTTAGTTTTTCGGCGGTTTTCAAAAAAAATTTTTTTTTTTATTAAAAATAAAAATTCTATTTTTATTTATACGTACAACAACAAGATGAAAAACATAATTAATTTTCTGAGCATGGTTGGTTTTCTTAATTTTTTTATATATACATATTAAACTTTTATCATTGATAGTTGCTCTCACAGTGTAGTATGTATATGTACTTTTTAACTTTCCCCACTGTGTCTAAAGTAATATTCAATAATTTATTGTTTTTAAAATTAATCACGGAAAGAATATCTGGTTAAATGGACGACGAAAACACATCTGTTAAATCAAATTATTTGACCCGCTTTGTAGGTGGACTAGATTATATATTTTGTTATCAGTGGCGTAAAAAAATATTGTGGATCATATTATTTGTGATAATTTTATTAATTTCATTAAATTTCGCCTTAACCATATGGTTGTTTACCGTACTACAAATATCACCTGTGAGTACATGTTTATAATTTGTCGTTGATCTTGATCGAATGATAATTTTATTATTTTACTATATTTCTAGAATCATATTGGACAAATTCAATTTCTTCAAGCTGGATTTGAATTTTCTGGCAACGTACTCATAATGGATATGTTAAAGGCTTCAAAAATTTATACGGCACCACACCAAAATATTGTGATTGAAACGCCAAAATCATTTGTATTTGAAACCAAAATAAATGATACCATTGTAGAAAATCGTTTATATTTAGGCAACGATCATCTGGAATTGATGTCGAGCGATGTGTCATTAATAAATAACGAAAATTTTACTATATTCGAAATAAATTCAGACGAAGTGTATTTAAATGTTACCGAACTGGAGTTAAATAGTGGTATTGTGTTGAACGAATCGATCTCATTTTCAAGTCTAGTAACACCATATGGAATTGGTCTAGTGTAATAATTAAATCTATGATTTAATCATATAATTTGTGATATGTAAAGTTAAACTGTACAAAAATATTTTATTTTAGTTTTGAATCACCGACTAAATCGATCGAAATGCGAACAAATGAAAATGTAGCGATTAGTGCAAATTCCGGATGTTTCCATAGTGTATGCCTTAAAGACATGAAATTGGATGCCGAAAAATCGGTTTGGTCACCTCAATACATTTACAACTTATTCGTTTTTAACTTAATTTAATTTATTATTATAGATAATTCTGGTAGCGCCTGATATTTTAATACCAGATATGCAGATCAGCATTAAAGTGGAAGACACTCGAAATATATTTAGCGTTACGGATTATAATTTTTTTGTACGAACCTACCAAATGTGTATGTGTGAAAATGGAAAAATTTTTCTAACGTTTCCGCAAAGTTCGTGCATAATACCGGATGCATCTAAAGTGTGCGAGTTATAATCATTTTTTTTAGTCAATAAACATTAAGGTAACAATAGTTATTGAGAATTCGATGCCATTGCTAAAAATTCCAATTGTGCAATCATGATGTAACTCACTGTATTCGTTCCTGGGATCGTGGACTTTGATTGGTTCAAAACCGCCATTAACTCATTCCAACCAAATTTTTTATGTACACATTTCATCTTTCACATATTTGTTCATACTATCTGGTAATAAACATTAATAATTGTCACCTAAAATTTTACTTACATTTGCAAGAATTGATCTCTTTTTACATGACAATTTTTTATTTTTTTTTTATGCTTTACGACTCTTATTTTATTAAATTTGTTCCATACATCCTTAGATAAATTAAATGAGGTATATTGAATACTAAGATCGCAAACAGATAAAACTGGCTGTGGTACCAAACAAATATAATTCAGATCAAAGATGGCTAAAAATGTAAAAAAAAACATCGAAATCTTTATGACGGTACTTTATGACAACGATTGGTGTTTTCACAATAAATGTTTGGATTAAGGATACCGCATTCGACGCTATACCGGAGCATTTCTTTGTTTTTATATACGCAGATACGTTTTTGGAAATATGTAATTGATACATATTTTTGTTTTTTATGTAATTGATACATATTTTTGTTTTTATACATATTTGTAAAAAAACTGGAAAAACTCAATTAAAATAAAAGCAGCTGGATATGCGCTCTTTCATTTAGGCTGCGTACATTGGGGGGAGCCTACCAGTATGTACTTTCTCGAGTAAGAAAGTCTTTATTTTCACGGCATTCCTTCCCTTTGCTTTTGTGGCGAGGGTGCTTTATGTTTCGGGTTATTGCCGGTATTTAATGATTTCGCTGAATATTTTCTTGAGCGTTTCAGCCGTATTGGTCTCAGCATTAACATAAAAAATATCTGCATCAACATTAAATACTGTTGTCATGTATTTTCATAAATCATTTTGGAGCATAAATATCAGCAAAGGGCCCATAAATTTACGAATACGAATGAAGGGTCAATAAAATCCGTAACAGTTTACAAAATAGCCTACTTATTAATTTAGAAATATTTCTTTTTAATTTTAGATCGATCAAACTATAGGGAACCGATAGAACGCAAGCATGGAAAGCTTGTTATTTTCAATTCCTTATTGGATTTAGAACAGCACAACAATGAGAATTTGTAACCTTTTTTGTATAGTTCATTTCAGCATTGTACCATGGGACCGTATTTACCGCAAACATTTGATAGTGTAATTTAGGACTGTACTCAATGTTTAAAATATTTATTATTATTAAAAACACATTGTAACACTTTTAAAGTATTTGTTATTTATTGATTTGAATCAACAGATATTCTGAGAAACAGGAAAAAATGTAAGACCATAATCCCTGGTACTAAAAACTAATTTACGATCATAAAATCATATCCTATTTAAATACTGCGCAGGACATCAAATTTTTCTTTTAATTTGAAAGATAAAATTTTAATATGAAAAAAGGCAACATAAATATTAAATATGTTGATAAAACCATATAACGTTGGTGGCTGAGTGGTAATGTTGGTGTGTAGTTATGACACTAGCCGTAAATTCTTTGGTTCGAATCCCGAAGAAAGATGACTTTTAAAAACTTTGATTAATATCGGAAATAACAATTTTTTTAGGACGGCCAGTTAAAATGGCATACCGGACATTCCAAATCAACGAAAAAAAAAGAAAAAACCATAACCCATGGCGAGCATCGAACCACCGAACTTAAGCTTAATAATATTATCTCATTTATGACGTAGTCAATATCCAAATTACAAAAAAAAAAACACTGCCCCGAACAAGCGTCGAACCAGTGAACTAACGAAGATATAACCAACATTTAGGCTTATATAAAAAAAATTTTATGTTTCTTTCAACCATGCTCGCCTGGTAAAAATTTCACAAAAAAGTTGAAAAATCGTTGAATATCTATCGTCAAAAAAGTATGTTACGCAACAGGAGAAATGACGTAAATGGTGGCTTGTGCAGCGTAATGATCTTTTTTGCATCTTAGGTTGCCACATGACAAAATATTGAAATATATTTTCAACTTTTTTGTGAAATTTTTACCAGGCGAGCATGGTTGAAAGAAACATAAAATTTTTTTTTTTTTATATAAGCCTAAATGTTGGTTATATCTTCGTTAGTTCACTGGTTCGACGCTTGTTCGGGGCAGTGTTTTTTTTTTGTAATTTAAGTTCGGTGGTTCGATGCTCGCCATGGGTTATGGTTTTTTCCTTTTTTTTTCGTTGATTTGGAATGTCCGGTATGCCATTTTAACTGGCCGTCCTAAAAAAAATGTTATTTCTCAAAGTTTAAAATTCAACTTTCTTCGGGATTCGAACCAAAGAATTTACGGCTAGTATCATAACTACACACCAACTTTACCACTCAGCCACCAACGTTATATACTTACATCAACATATTTAATATTTATGTTGCCTTTTTTCATATTAAAATTTGCAAAACATTGAACTCGGAGTGTCACCAATTAAATAATAGAAATTAAAACAATTGTTTACATAATTAATTTTTTATATTTATAAATCATTATAAAAAATAATATTAATACAATTTTATATTCAATTAACATATTGTACGTGTCTTAATTAAAACAAAAAATATAACACTGTATCATCATTCGTAAATATAAAAGCTAAAAATTTTAGGTGCCAGAACATACAAATATTTATTTAAAAATTTCTATCACGTTTACATTTTACACACATTTTTATTCGCGGCAATTCCTAAAAAAACTATCTAACATTATTCATAATTATTTATATAATAGTGTAATAATTAAGTCCAGTCTTTTCGTTCGATTCACAAACAAGCTATTATACTAATTAACATTTAAATTTAGAAGAAAAAAGTTTTGTTTTGTTATATAAATTATAGAGGACATGAGAGATAAATTGTGTTATGGATTTGTATAAATCGGTTCCAATTCGATATTGTTTGCTTCATCTCGTTTACGTAAATTTGCACAAATTTGTTGTATAATTTGTGAAAAGGTTGTGACATTAAGATTTTGGCCGAGTAAGTGGAGAAGCAGAAAATCACCTACTTGAATGTTCCGCACTAAATACTCGATATCCTTGGTTTTTGCAGTTTTCTTTTCTTTTAACGTGTGTGGATCTTTTTCGTTACAAAATCGACGTTTCATGATTGCTTCCCGTGTTGTTGGCATCATAATAAGGAGGGCCGAGTATATGATAGCCAATGCGGATAATACGGCCAAAATAATAAACCAAAACCATAAAAATATATAAATTTTCTCGTTTAATATATTTAGCGCTAGGACACATAGTGCATCATGTTTTTGTATACTACCCGATGCTCCATATTTATGGAATGTACACTTTGTAACCCGAGGAAATATTTCTACCATCGGATCTGAACGGTTTTCTTGATTCATATTTGAAAATTGTAATACCTTTGTTCCGTACGTCATAAACGAGCCACCCAAAAATTTATCAACAAATATTATATTAACGATAACGTTAATAAAATTTAGAAATTCACAAAAGAAGTAACCAAACGAGTATGAATTATGCAATTTCATGCTGTCCAAAAGGTATTGTTCGATACGAGATTGTCGTGTTTTACGTTCATCTGATGGTATCGTTAAAATGCCACGCATACCGCCTGAAATAAGGCTTACTTTTCCTTCTTCCCAATTTTTCCAGATCCAATGTGGAATATAAAATAGAATGCCCTACAAATAAAAAAATTTGTTGGTATCATTAAAATTTGAAATGTAGTCGTTAAATTTTTATAACTAACCTGGAAGAATAGGGCAAATGGTACCCATTGATAATAGCTATGGTATCGTTGAGGTTCAATATCATTCCCAAGACCTGATTGAGCAACATGGGTTCCGATTGCTTTGCCATGTTGACCCGGCAGCGTAAACGTATACGTTATCCAACAATACGTATTTATCACATGATTTGGTACCGAACCCTCATTGATACACATAATTGGATCACCAATTAAATTATTTGCCGTCACAATGATACAGCACACAAATAAGGCAGCACTGGTGATTTTATAGTGGCATCGAAATATCATATTATCAATAACCGCTTTATCGATTAAGTATCTTACTTTGACGAAACCCGCGAGTGCGGATACCATACCAAAGACCGACATTGTGGTCTTTATATTATTATGTTTGTCTCACTAGTTAGTTAGAATAGTAAACCTGAAATAAAACAAAAATATAACTATTGTAAACATTTCGGTGCACGCTTTTAATATTATTTTTTTGTAAAAATTTTTTAACCTGAATTATCTTTTAGAAGGTTATTAGTTATAACACAATTTAATAAGGTAATATATTTTTTTTATATCTAGATAATTTATTAACATTTGTAGGTGACATAACTATATAAAAAATGCCATAAATATACAATTAATTTGTATACACAGGACTAGCTAATTTGTCAAATTTTAAATGACATTATTTTGTAAATATCATATTTTGTAACGACCAGAGATTTTAACTATGAGACACGGTAATTTAAATTTTGCTTTAATATTATGCCATCTGGTTTGGAGCCGAGCCTCGTTCTAATTTACGCCGTCACCAGCCAAATCGAGGAACCACGACTACAGCTTTGCATTTTATATTTCATTTGCATCCTGCATAGGTCTGGTCATGCTATACAGGCGTGGACAATGGTTTGGTAAAAAGTGTTAATTTTTTACAATTACGATTTTAAAATTATACATAATAATATATGTAGTTATGTTTGACAAAAAAAAACTACTTTTTATTTAAATGTGTACGAATGCCATTGACTATGTTTCAATCAATTAAATTACTGCGCGATAGCGATGGCAATGAATATTAGAAATAAAATCGTGCTAGATATCTTTAATACGAGATACATTTTGGCCTAGTTAAATATAATACACAATGCATTCAACATTTTGATAAATAAGTGTTACTTACATTTCTTTGAATAACCAAAACTTGTTATTCAAATTATTTTTAAGTTATTGTCCAGATTTCTTTGAGCTTTCACCACTTAGATAAGTAAAATACTAATTTTAAACCATACAATTCAAACGTAACCAGTGAAAATTCAATAACCAGTGATTGAATTTTCCACTATGCTAACTATTTAAATCTTGATCACAAAACTTGTTATTACTTTATAATCTTGAAATTCCCCTTGAACTTTCGTTGTCTCGATCTCATTTACAATTGCAACAATATAATTTTGTTATGTCTACGCTATGTATAGTTTCAGGTGTACATAGACAGTAAATAAGTTACTATGTAAAATTCTACTAAACCGTAAATATGTTTGTAGAACGGAAGCTACTTATAACATTTATATGCTGATTCATCTCCCGGAATGCCTAAGCTTAAAAACAATTGGCCAAGTATATCGAAATATATTTTTTTATTGTTAAATGCAACAATTTTACTGTCATATTGTATTTAACCACTAACGAAACGAACATAATTCAATTTAGATTAAAACCAATAATTGAAACAAATATAATAGATTTATGTAAATCGATCATCAATTAATAAGTTCAATGAAATATACATCCAGTACAAACCAGATTTGAGAAAAGCGTTAAAGAATAAATGACTAACTAGGTAGTGCAAATGTAAAACCTAATATCATCGCACTATGATGGTATAAGACCATTGTTAGTCAATTTGAATACGTGAAAACACAAGCCAACTTTCATCATTTATTATTCTGTACTGACATGAAAAATATTTCGGGCCATCGAATAATAGATCAAACATCACCGATTGTAATGACGTTAATTCAGTGTTTATGATAAAGGAAGATCGATATAACCAATACAGTTAAATTTGAAGTCTACTTGTAACACACTTGAATGCATCATATTCATATTTCTACAAAAGTAGTTAGTTAGTTAGTTTTAGGTTAACACAGAAATTGCTTCTCCGCACTACCCTATTGTAACCAATTTAAGCTTCTCACGAAGCAGTAGATATCTCTAACGCTCAATATACTGAGATCCGTTAGATCGCACAGGAGGTGAGCTCCCAAAAACTTGAGTCTGTTTTGAGACAGACTAGGACAGGTGCATAATAAATGAAGTATTGTTTCCTCTTCTTATTCGTCGTTACAGCTTCGACAATAATCATGAAAGAAAGAACCAATTCTACTGGCATGCTTTCCAATAAGGCAGTGTCCAGTGAGGACACCCACAACCGTGCTACTATTATGCCGTTGCATAGAAATTAGCTGATTAGACCTTTTTAAGTCCAAATTAGGCCAAATCTGCCTAGTAATTACACATGAAGTGCAATTTGCCCATCTATTGTTTGTAATTTTACGAGCTTATTCTTTGAGCAGTAATTTACATGTAGCAAGTGGTACTTCAATGTCCACCTTGCACGGTAAGATGAGGCAAGTAAAACCTTCGGCTATTCTAATTTTCGGCTATATATAAAGCGAATGCACAATGTGAGGCTTAAGCCCCATCCTTTTTCAATTGCATTTTTACACGAGTAGAGTGCTATCGTAGCCTTTTTTATTAGGCTTCCAGCTTAGTTTACTATCCAAAATAAGGCGAAAGAATTTCACTTTTTGTGCGATGTTCAAAACAAATCTCTATTGAGAGTTGGAGGGTCAAAGAGAGGAAGTTTGTACTTCCTGGAAAAAAGAACCAACTCAGTCTTCAGTGGGTTAACACTAAGACCACAACTATTGGTCCATTGAGTTAGAATGTCAAGAGCATTCTGTATAACATCTCTGAGGATACAAGGATATTTACCGAAAGAACCAATAGCAACATCATCTGCATAAGCCACCACTTTAAAGCCAGTCCCTTCCAGGTTTAGTAACAGGTCATTTATGACCAAATTCCAAAGAAGGAGGGGTAATACACCACCTTGCGGTGTACCCCTACTTACAAATCTACGGATGGATGATATACCAAGATTCGCCATTATGACCCTGCCTTTGAGCATCCACCCCCAAATTTGAAAGTGCTTGCATGATCTCCTCTGGTTTGGCATTGTTAAAGGCACCCTCAATTTCACAAAAGGTCACCAAAGAGAATTTCTTATATTCGAAGGACTTCTCTATAGGACATAAGAGGGAATGGAGAACAGTTTCCACCGATTTTCCCTTACTATATGCAGGCTGAGACGCTGAAAGCCTTTAAGATAAGCCTCTATCTGTCTTTCTAGAATTTTCAAGAAATAAGAAGATAAGCTACTATAGGCCTAAGGTCTTTGGGATTGAAATGAGAGCTTTTTCCCGCCGTTGGTATAAATATTACATTTACTTCAGTCCATTTCTTTGGAATGTGACATAGTTTGAGGCTACTTTTGAAAATTACCTCAAGCCAGGGAACAGTTAAGTCAGTGGTTTACTGAATATCGACAGGAATAATGCCGTCCAGGCCTGCAGACTTGAAAGGTTTGAAACTGTTTACTGCCAACTAGATAGTTCTCCTATTGACAATTTTTCCCGCGAGGCCAGTAGCCTTATTTGCCTTTGGCAATTTTATTTTTTATATCTACAAAAAGTAACTATACATATATGAAATAAGTCTGAGTTGTAATCTTTAATCGGAATTAAGTCAAAATTCAAAACACATGTCTCATAACTTGACACCACAGTATATTGATAGTTGAAAAGTATTTTGTTTTTCGGTCGGACATTCATCAACGACCACCAAAATTGATTAGGTTTATATTATGTTACTTTGTTTTACAGAAGATTAAATTTCTCAAAAATGAAAAAAGTAAGTTACACTGATCTTAAATATTTATAATCCATGAGAAATGCTTATTAATTAAACGATCAATTCGTCTTTAATTTCAAACAAGTTTTATAAACAAAAATCATTTTTTTTTTGTTGTTCCAAATTTGTTATGCACAAACATAATGTAATTGAAGCACTCTAATTTCCAATCTTTGTTCTCATGTTCAATCAAATAATAAGAAAAGTGAAAGTACTGAAACTATTGATTGAATGTGATAGACATTTTTAAAAACGAACATTTTTTCGGTTTACAAGCACATTTTTAGTGTAACAATCAACAAAATATCTTCTTGTATTTTTTTTTAAATCAACTTTAGATAAAAATGTTCAGACGATCATGTAGTGATAAAATATTTATGTAATGGCGGTCTAGCAAAATCTTTACATAATTATAAATAATTACAGCATAGAGAGGGAATATCCATATATGTATATGTTATGTCTTATTTCACAATATAGTACATTAAAAATGGTTTAGAATATGTATAACTTAATAACTGTTAATGATTATTTCATCAACTGGCACTAAACTAACGATATACTTTAAATTCGATATGGCGATTTAATTATTACCGAGAAATTGGCGCAATGGTTAAATCTGCGGTGTTTGGGATGGAAGGTACCGGGTTCTCAACGGGGGAGGGTAACGAAACTATGGCTATTGAATTTTCACTGGTTACGTTTGAATTGTATGGTTTAAAATTAGTATTTAACTTATCTAAGGGTTACACAACTATGAACCCTATTTTGGAGTGCAGAACCCATGGGCCGAACCATCCACCATGCCATATTTAAAAGCGAACCTGTATTCACGCGTCCTCGATTTGGCTATTAATAGTTTAAAGTAGGACGTTAAGTTAATCGCTAAAGAGTTGGGAGAGTTTCGGCCCCAGAATAGATTGCATGAATTTTATTATTCAACATAGAAAGTTTGCTAGTTTGTTAAGCTTAGACATTTTTTTTCAAGACAAATGTTGAATGTCATTTATTTCTCAAACATTGCAATTACAAACATACTAAATTACAATTATTAAAAAGATATATTTTTTCCGAGTCAAACATTAAGCAAATGCTGTTTTTCCTTTAAAAGTATACATTAAGAAAATTACTTCATAAACTAAAATATTTACTGATGTAACTTTAAAAGGAATTAACTACTTTATAAAATATGTATGTCTATAAACTTTTATGGCAACCAATTAAAATTCTAAGTACAAATATCATTGTAATTACAGTGGCTAAATATTTTCTCATTCATTTTAATATTTTTAGGCAACGTCACTATGGTAAGCATATACATATTGATTGATTAGAGTGTCCGGCCAAGGGTTAACCAGGAACTCCCGGAAAACTCCCGGAATGCCGAGCACCATCGTACACATATAACAAAACCGAATGTGTTACATAAAACAAAACCGAAGGAATGGATAGGAATGTTAATTAAGACAGACTCGACGCGGTTACAGACACCTAAGCGATCGGTAGTTAGTTTATTTTTGTGGGGGAAGGAAAATAAAAGTAAGTTACTAATAAAAGAATTGGTCTAGTTTCCCGGTAACCCCAATATTCAAACTATTAGCACAAGACAATCACATTTATTTATTTATTTTATTTATTTATATCAAACTATTCTACGATACTCCCAATGAATAGTTAAAAAACAATTTAATACAATAAATTTACGAAATGTACAAAAATAAATTAAAAATTACAATTACGAATACTGTTACGGAAACACCTTCTAGACATACCAAATTTAAATAAATGATAATAATCATTAAATATTTTAGCCATACATAGAGACAGTCGGTTCATTTGAGCCATAATCAGTTCTATGAAACGGCACATACTAAAAATTCATGTTGTCGTAGGGATCTGTTCGGAACATAAACATTCCAGACAGAAGTAAGATTCCAACAATTAATTCGCCCATTCAAAGAATCTCCAACAAGCAATGCCGAGGCAATTTTCCGGCGTTTCGCGAGACTAACAATATTAAGAATTTGACATCGGACTTCATAATATAACGGTAAATTACAAGGGTTGATTGTGATCTGACAGATAACCGAGCTTTCTAAAAATATAATTAGTAAATCGTTTTTGGATTGATTCCAATCTGTTGATATATTCATCATGGTGGGGATACCATACGGTAACAGCATACTCAAGATGTGATCTGACCAAAGAAATAAATAATTGAACACATGAAAAAACATCATGAAACTCTTTCGTCATTCGAATAATGAAACCTATCATGGAATTAGCTTTAAGTACTATTTTGTTAATATGTAGACTGAAGGTTAAGTCTACGATCAAATTTAACTCCTAAGTCCACGATTGAATTAACTTTACTAAGGAGATTACCCTCCAAATGATAATTTAATAAAACAGGATTTAATGTTCTAGAGCACCATCTAGATAAGTTATATAAAACAAAAATAAATGAACCAAGATGAGATCACTGAGGAACACTAGAATGACAATGAATATAATCCGATTAAATATTATTCAATAAAACGTACTGCTTCTTTGTAGATAGGAAGCAATCCATTTTAAAAACAAAGGATCAAAACCAATTGCAGCTAATTTATTTATAATAATTGTATGTTCAATGGAATCAAAAGCTTTGGCAAAGTCAAAATAAAGAGCATTAACCTGGACTCGATGGAATCAATGGCATATTTAGTGAACTGCAAAAGATTAGTAGTTGTGGATTTTCCACTAGAGAACCCGTGTGGGAAAGTTGAAATAATATTTTTAGTATAAAATTGTAAATGATTTGAAGATAAAATTGAGATACCACGATAGTTGGAAATTTCAGAACGGCATCCCTTTTTATGAATCGGAACAATATATGCAATTTTCCAAGCACTAGGGAAATTCCCGGTTACTAAGTTTTGATTAAACAGATAACGTAACGGAGTTGCAATATCAGATGCCACACATTTAAGTATACACGAAGGCATTCCATTCGGTCCACAACCGTCGTTAAATCTTAAAAGTGTCTCACAGATATCCACCTTGCTTATAGACAAACGAGGAATGTTAAACTGGCAATGACTTACGTTAGGGTCATTATAACTGGGGCTAACCATACATTTATATACTGACTGAAAAATTAGCAAATCCAGCATAAATTTCGGAAATATTACTAAGCCGAACCTCATCATGTTTCATTACAGACAGAAATCCTGTTGTATTTCGCTTATCATTTACAAACTTCCAAAACTTTTAAGGTTCATCTTTAATTTCAGCTTCCATTTTATTTATATACTGGACATGTTTAGCTTTAAACTCGGATTTGAATTGTTTACGAAGATTTATAAAATTAGTTCTATTAAATTCACGATCAATACGTTTGAGTCGATATAGTAAGCCTTATTTTTACGATCAAATCACAATCAAACCATGGTGGATAACTATAATTTTGCTTCTTTTTTAAAGGTACGAAACGTTGAAAAGATGTACACAATACATTATTAAAGTTATCTACATTTAAATCGAGATTACTGTTCGAAAAAATATCCTCCCAGCTAATACCTTGGAGGTACCTCGACAAACCAGCATAAGCAGAAAAGACACGGAATTTATCATTAAAGGTTACATTAAAAAATTCAATTTCAAGAGAATAATGATGACTATCATTGTTATTTATAATGAGCTGCTCTGCATTCTGCAAGCTGTTATCAGCAACTCCAGTAATAATTTCTCGCATGAATAATCAATGCGTTATAATAATAACAACTTTAACTACATATATCTTTTAAAAAGATTCCAGAAACTTAGTAGTTTTTATTTAAGATCGTCGGCTACGGCTATTTTTATAGACGTATAGAGTTTGTAGCAACTTCGCTACACAAACACCACAAAACAATTATTCAGATATTTCGGGCACCTTTATGTAATTCGCTAACGCTACATGTACACTGTACATAAATATATATAGAGCGTAAAATAGCAATTACACATAGCACTCGGTCGCCATGGCCTGATGAGATTTTTAACAAAATTATTACGATTCCTCATCAGATCGAAACTGAGCTTTGCTTTGCACACCATCTATTATTCAGTTAAATTTAATTATTCAGTTAAAATAACGAAAACATCACCGCTGTCGTTATAAGTTTATTTATATAATCTACAAAAAGATTAAAGATTACAACCTTTGGCATTTCTATTATTAAAAACTATTCTATTCTATTATTATTAAACTATTTATTTGCTACTTTGTAAATATTATATAATAAATTTTATAATGATTTAACATTAATAAGGCCGATTGAACGATGATAGCTTTAATTTAGTTTTCATTTCCAATCGTTGTTCACATTTAACCAATAATTATGATCATACCATCATTGTGTTCTTTGTGTCGCTAACATTTAACAAGACTCCTGCACAAGTTTTCGGATATGCGGTTTATAATTAGCACGTTGCGCCCAAAAAACTCGATGACTATAAAAACCATTCAAAGCTGCACTACGTTGTTTTACAGTGCCGATAACATCGGCAATTCCGGTTGGATTTCTTCTAGGGCTACAGGTATAAAATGCAGTTTTCGATATCAAAACAGTCAATAACCGTATGTGTAAGCTAACAATTTGTATTCATGTGCTCACTGCCATGCTAGACAACGATTTAAATAATTTAATGCAGATCCATGAATATAGTAGTTGGCGACTTAAATGTTATGGCTGGAAAAAGTCAGACTGACTTATATCAAAATAAAGGTCCGTACTACCGATAAAAACTAGCGACTGATAATGGGGAAAGAATTATGTACTTTGCGATCTTATTGTATCTAGCACATTCTTCCTTCATAAAAAAAATTTACTTTGAAATATGGACACATGCGCGTAAGACGTACCGTGACTATGTGTTAATTTCTAAGGGACGGTCTCAGATCCTCTAAGATGGGAGATCATATCGGTCGGTGATCAAGTTCGTATAGGCAGTGGTCATTAATTGGTCACTGCAAAGCTACGATGTCGTACAGGTCAGGAAGCACAGGAAAACGAACCTTACGTTTCAACTGACCTTCAGATAATCGAAGATAATGAAACACAATGTCAAAATCTTGTTAGCAATAGGTTTGTGGAAACCAATCAAACCTAAAGTCTTAAGAGTACAACATCTCAGCAATGAGCGTAGGTGACTTTTTTAATAAAGTCACCGAGACGCACCATACCTTTAGACCGGGCTTTTATCTAATTTAATCATTGTTCAACATGTATCAAATGCTGTATAGATGGACGTTGTCAAAAACAGACTGGTCAGATGTACATCTTACGAGGAATTATCCTTGCCAAGCAGAAACTAAAAAGAAATCGTTCTCCGGGAGTTGATTGCATTAACACCTAGCTCCTGATTTTCGGAGTGGATTCTTTGTGGAACTATCTTTTCGACCTTAAGCGAATCTCTATGCCCGATGAATGGGAAGTGGGTGACACCAAATTGTTGGTGACTACCAAGGAGGATTTCGTCCGTCAGTCGCAAATAATTTTTTTATCGTTGAGGATGATTTTTTCCAAATACTACGAAACATTTCATGATCTACTTCAGGTGTTCTTAGATTTTCGCTTAACCTATGATTTGCAATATCTGAGAATACCTGAAAAATTGTGCGTTTATGTCAAATGACAGTATTGCAGTCACATTGTCATATTAAAGTCGAGAACAAGCTATCAGAAGTTTTTGTCGTGTGCAAAAAAGAGATGATCTGTCCCCCAAAAGAGGGTATTCTTTATTCTCATGTTAAAACCTTTAAGTTAAATTCTTCAGTCTAACCAGATTCTGGCATATGCAGATAGGATCTGTATAATTGGACTAAATGGCAACGGCGTCAAATAACTAGTGGAACCACTTATACGATTTTTGATTATGATTACAGATGATCACATGTTTAAAGGTTCCTTTACATTATCATCTATTTTTGATGAAACGAAAAACAAAATGATTTGATTTTGACAGATATTAATTATATTTATTTTCATTACACTATAATATCTGTCAAATAATAATATGTTTATAATATGTTTACGCTAAAAAATATGTCAAAATTAAATTAATTTTTTTTGTTCGTCTTCTCGAAAAAAGATGATAATGTAAAGGAACCTTTAGGAAAGGAACCTTTAGCTGGTGACACATCAAATCAGGTAAAAACGTTTTGTAAAACGATTTGCGCCAGTTACCTACGATTACATGGCGTTATGCACACTGGGTAAATCAAACCCGTTTTTAGTTTTGTTTGGTGAGTCACCAGCCTAAGGTGCGATTGATTTTATTAGGGATGACCACACATTTGAAGGAGTTGCGGGCTTTCGATGCCTCGGATCTTTGGACTTCAATGGTATTTGTTTGGGAGGGGCTATAAAAGCTCGTCTTACAAAGTGCAATACAAAGTGCAAGATCGAAACTCAGTACGGGCAAGCAATGGCCGAAGTAAAAGCCGGTTATTATTATTATTATTTAGTACAAACTGTAAATTACATAAATAGATAAATATACAGAGCCATTTATCAATTTTATTTTTTATATATAATAAACCATCGGAAGCTATCATTTAGCGCAAATTATTTCAATTTAACCTCATCGTTAGATTAATTTAACCTTAGACCATTTACATATGGTAAGCAAATAGTTTTTTTTATCGTCAAACTATACATGCTAAATCATGTTGAGAAAAGCTTTAAGTGAAACGTCTAGTTCTTAAGTTATTAGATGATATAATTTGTTGTCGTAACCTTGGTTAGGTGAAACTTTACGTATGTAAGTGCTAAGTAGTTGAAAAAACTTCATTCGAAATGTAAATAATTATAATAACAATAATCGGTCTTTAAGGCTATTGCTATAATGTGCCGACAATCCGACACAATCACCGGTTAAATTTTTTTGAGTTGTTCTATAGACAATCAGAAAGCGTCTGAGTTTAAATCTAACGACCAAACATGACGACAGGTTTGATCATCACCTTGTTAAACAACTCCAGCTTATCGCTATTTCGAAGGTATCTATATAGGTTTAAGCAGTGGACATTAATTTAAATTTTATACATAAGTAAATTAAAATTAATGAACCGTGTCAATGTAAATGATCGATTTTTAGCCACAAATGTCAATACATGACGCACATAGTTTATGTTGTATAAAAATAATGACAAGTTATTTGATTATTTATTTTTAATATGGTGTGAATTTCTATATATGTATATACATATTTATTCGTGCTTAACGTAAGTTATGTTAATTTTCTAAGAAAATATAATGACAAAAAATGAGAGGTAAACATGAATTATATGCATGGTTCATCACCCGTAAAATAACTGGTAATGAAAGTGTTAGAAATATAAAATGTCTTAGCTCAAAAATATTCTATTACCCCGATGATAAAAAAAATTGAAATGTTTTTTTTTGTCTTTGTTGCTTTCTAACCCAAATCTGTATAATGACAGTCGCTTTAGATTGTTATTTATGATGATTTAATTAAGGTATGCGAAGGCGGTCAATAAAATGTTAATCCAACGGAATTATTTGTAAAATTAATATTCATCATATAATTCGGTTTTGATTTAACATGTGTATAAATCTGTAGGTTCTTTAACACGCGGTAGCCGATTTAAACACCTACAATATGAAACGTGATGTTTTGTTTAAAATTGAAAATAAATTATTATAGCTTATTTGGAATTCCAATGGTGATTTTGATGATAAATCTTGTTATACAATATGTATATAACTTAACTTATAAATAGGTTAACAATGCAACCAATTACACAAAAATAAAACGGGGTTATAGGTCATTGGTGACCCATATCAATTGATTTCGATCTCGAACAATTTACTTGCCACATCAATATTATGACTCCTGTTGTCGGTGGCACTCGCATGTCTCGTTATAAACGAGTATGTACATTCCAGCATGATTCTCGGATATACAGACCTTATGCTGAATCGGCCACATTCTGCGAGAAGATCATTATTGAATACTGTAAAGCGATCTCTAAAAAGACGTTTGAACTCGAACCTGATGAAGCCGGATTGTTGAAACGATACGGGCCAGCAATGGTCTATGAAACTCGTTTATTATTATTAATACTTTTATATTTTTGTACACTTTAAATGAACAATGATTTGGTTATAGTTTGATGAAAGCTAAACATATAATAATTATGTATACATATTGTAATGCTACACAATATAATGGTATCAATAATGAACACTCCTCGATATATCAACTGTGTACATGTTTACATAATATACGAGCCCCCATAATATGCGATCAAAAACTATTTTATAAACTTTACTAACTAAATGGTTATAGTGAATACGATAACAACGACCTAATAAAATAAAAGTAAATTTCGTTTATATATATATAGTTGCAATAATATAATAATATTATATTATATACAACATACATACTTATGGATATATAAATATATTATATATATATATATATATATATATATATATATATATATATATATATATATATATATATATATATATATATATATATATATATATATATATATATATATATATATATATATATATATATATATATATATATATATATATATATATATATATATATATATTTATATACTCATATATAAACCAGTTATTACTTATAAAATAAAACATTAAACAATTTTAATGCAAATTTTCTTCGCGGTATATTCGCGGTTCGAAGAAATTGAATATCAAAAGCGTATGTATGATTCAACATAGCTTTACCATTTCAATGAAGATCGTGTTTTATTATGCAATTTGGGAATTTTTTATACATCACATTTCTTGTGATTTTAAAACACTGACCTCACATTCAAATGTACATACATATTTATTTTGTATTTCGAGTATTTGTGAAATCTTTAAGATTAGTCTCATGCTCTTGCTCGATCGCTTTCTTAATTTTTTTAAATTCCATGAACTAAAAATTTAATTTTACAAGTAATTTTTTTTATTATTCTCTTTCTTGTTATAATCAATTTCAGCTGGTGGTGACACAATATTATAATATATTACTATAATCAAAGTTAAGATTAATTAAGTTAGTGCGTTTATAATTAAAACAAAAAGCATCTTGGACGTCCGGTTTTAAGATTTTACAGCAACATAATATTATTTATAATTTATGAACAATATTACAATTACGCCACTTTATTTTCTTAATGTTAATATAAATGGATGGCAAAATTAATTGATTACTTATCTTGTAGTTGCCGATTTGTTACTGCACCATCATGATTTTTGTTGTGGTCAATGCTTTTAAGGATTTGAGGAATGTTTGAGATTGGAATTATAGAGCTTTTCTATTAGTTTGTTAATAAATATGATAGTTAATGTTTTAAAATGTTAAAAACAAAATACAAAATTATGATTTAGCCAACTATAAACTTATCATTTGCAAAAATCTATAGTACTTAATTGCACCAGTCGTATAGCGCTGATTAAAATACTTGTTTACCACGTCGAGGTCTCGAGTTCGATACTCGTTATTGACCAAAATTAAATAATTACAGCTTGGGCTAACAACCTACAACGTTCGGCAATTTGGAACAAATGGTTCATAAGGTCTCTTTAAAGATGTACGTCCTCTATAGTCTATACCATATACTTAATTGCAAATCTTTTGTTTTACCGTTTAGAATAATTTTATTTAAAAACTTAAACGCAACCTTGCTAACCTGATGTAGGTAACATTCTTTAAGATATACAAGTAAATAAATTTGTATAAATTCAAACAAAAAGTTAAACCATCTTTTGTAAATTGTTTCTATTTATATGCGACTCTGTCAATGCATACATATATACAATAAAGCTACATACTTAAAATGTAAGAAAAATTATTTTTCAGTCTTTATAAAGTTAAAGTACAGCATCACGAGCTTAACTAACTTGAGTTTAAATGATTCATCATAATATTTTTAATAATATAATAAAGTCGTAACAAGATAATTGCATTAGTTATTAAGCAAATACCACATAATTCGGTTAATATCTAACACTTTTAAGAGAAAAAGTATCATCCTCTTGATCATGGCGCACTAACTAGTTACTAAGTACGTTCATGTATTCAAGAACAAGAACAAAACCAACAACACAAGTTCGTCACTGTTACCTTATAACTAATATAACTACTTAAATATTATGTTTATAATATATTATTATTTTTATAACTTCTTCAAACAAGATAAAAAGTGTGAGATAAAGAGATTTTTATTTATTTATTACATAAATTTATGTGTAAATAATAATTACGCGTCGCTTTTATAATACTCGTATATAATACTTTGCTTGCTAATTTACTTACAATTCGATGTTTATATTTTATTTTAATTTAAAAACACTTTAAATTATAATTATTATAATATTCACTATTTTATATGTACACTTTATAAACTATAATTAAAACTGTGCGCTCTCAGCACCACAAAACGTCAATTCACTTTAGAGGTCTTAAACAAACTAAATAAAAAATTAAAACATAACAAAAGCTACAAACAAAAAAATGGTTTGATCTTCTTGTCTCGGGTTAAAATGTATAATTTTCTTGGTGTTTTACACAAGAGAAACAGAGCCCGCTATATAATATTTGTAAGTACAAACATGCTGTTTTTTTTTTTAACAAACTGGCTTTGTTTATTGATTAGAATTATTTTTAGGGGAGAAAACTTGGTTTATTTTGTTGTTGTTGTATGGTGCATTTGTACGATATAATATTATAACTGTTATGTTATAAATGTATTTAAATTTACCGATTACTAAAATGATGAATATTATTCAAGTTGAATAAATTAGCAATGACCTGGACTGATAGAATGATAGCAGCTGATAGCGTATAGGTTGAAACGTTGAATGTACATACTCAATCAACGGTTGAAATAAACGAGAATTTTATAATGACGCTATCAAAACTAATAACATTGTTGTTGATTTTGATACTATGCAACGCATTTTGAATGGTTTAGATTAATCAGGAGTCAATATAAGGAAGCTAGTGCTTTACACATGAAACCCAGAACAAATGGAAAATAGTTAAAGAGAAACGATATAAACTATAAAATATTATGAAGATGATCTAATCAGGTTATAGTAGCAATCGAACGTAGTTTACTCTAAACTATCATAACCTACCTGAAAAATTGAATAGATGTAAATACTTGAAAACACCATGTTAAGTCACATGGTTAGTTCACAGCACAATGATAATTAGAAAGGAAAAATGGTCTAAGTTCTCCTATATTAATCACACTGAATCTCGTAGGAACCTAATTTAACTTCTTGAAGTCAGGGTATTAGTTGAGACACTCGCCCAGAAAGTAAAATATCCTTAATTTTCTAAGCATTAAACTAAAACAACGCATAAGAAAAATAATGTAAGCCAGCAAACATAAAAAATGTATTTCCTCTGCCGTTACAGGGGCTCTCATCTTTCTTCTCTCAAATTGGTGGCCCGAATTTACTTATACCCCTTTTCTTTTTTGATCTGTTAATTCACAAAAATTGATTAATGCAGCTTATCAAGGTCCAAAAGTGGCCCCACCAACACCCACGACTATATCCTCGCCTGAGCTAGCAGAATATATATAGCTGCGGTGAGGAGCGCCTAGGCAATCTATGTAATTCTTCAGGGCACAGGTTTGCACCTGGGTTCTGATCATTACACTTGGGGCCGGTTTTAGAGAATGGTAATTTTTAAGTTTAAGCTATCGAGAAAAGCAACACCAACATGCTCTTTCCTGACGGATATTATAGTATATACATTGTTCCCGAGCCAATCGATGACAGTTAGCACGTGTACTTCTGGAACTGACAATGTATTGCTATTTACTATGAATGAGCTAATAATGTCTGCTTATAAAAGAATCCCTAGCAAAAATAATATTGCTTTAAAAGCAGCAATACAAGAGAAGGATGAAGATTGCATGTTTAAGAAAAGGGATGTTCACGATCATAGAGTCAGTTGTACTTAGAGGTGAAAGAGGGTTATCTATACAAAATTCACCTGGTAGCTTCATTGTTTGCCCGTAAACAAGCTGAGCTGGGGAACATTTGAAATCCTCTTTTACTGTAGCTCGGAGTACTGTGGGTATCTCGGAACTCCAATGCACAGGGTTACATCGGGCTTTCAATGAAGTGTTCAGCTGGCGGTGAAAACGTTTAACCATACCGTTTGATTGAGGGTGGTACGGAGTGGTTCGGATCCGGTTGGAACCGAGAAGCTTAGTTAGCTCACCAAACAGTTTGGATTCAAACTGTGTACTTTGATCGGTCGTGAGTTAATCGGTACTCGGAATCTGGAGCTGTAGTTCTCAACACATGTTCGGGCAATCGTAACTGCAGAGATGTCTCTTATGCAGTACGCTTCTGGCCATCGTGTGAAACGATCGACACAGGTAAGTAGATATGTGTATCCATTAAAAGGTGAAAGTGGTCCCACTATATCTAAATGGATATGTTCGAAACGTCCCGGTGGATCTCTGATATCCCTATGTTGGGACTTAGTATGTGACCTTGCATCTTTGGCAGAATAAACAGGATTTCGCCCGTTGAAGCTTCGCACTAAATCGCCAAGTCAGCTAATTTAAAACTTTCTAATTTCCAAGTGGAATTTTAAGGAACCAGAAAGAATGTCCTGAAGTTCCGTGTCAGCTTCTTGCGATTTTGCTATTTGTTTCATATCGAAAAGAAACCAAGCGGCTTCCAATCCCCATTATTACATTGTTGCAACAAGACGCCTAAAGCAGTGCTAGAGGCGCAGGTTGTGACACTAAGTTTAGCGTCGTGTATTGGATGTGCCAATAACGCAATGTGACCTTAAGTGGATTTTAGCTGGTCGAATGCCTGTTGACATTCGTCTGGCCAGAAGAAGTTCTTCGGCGTTTTGGGCTTCTTTAATAAAATTGCCAAATGGGTGTGGATAGGGGCTAAGGTTCTCGCTATCCTAGGCATGAACCTGTGGTAATAATTTATTATTCCGATAAATTGCTGTATATGCCTGATAGTTTGTGGAGCTGGAAATTCCCGAATGGCGTTAATTCGTTCAGTGGACGGCAGAATACCATTCGGGGTAACCTTGTGACTGAGGAAGTCGAGGCTACAAGTATGTCGTCTATGTAGACATACACAAAATCGAGATCCTTGACGATCTCGTTGATGAACCGTTGGAACGATTGTGCGGCATTGCATAGTCCAAATGGCATTCGAGTAAACTCGATTAAACCAAATGGAGTAGTGATTGCCGTTTTGTGAATATCCTCAGGTTCGACTGGGATAAGATGATAAGCTCGGATCAAGTCGATCTTCGAGAATATCTTGCAACCTTGTAGGGGCATGGAGAAGTTCTGGATGTGGGGAATAGGGTAACGGTCAGGTACCATTACCATGTTCAACCTTCGGTAGTCTTCACATGCGGTCTCCAATCTTGGTTCTTCTTTTTGACCAAGTGAAGTGGACATGATACTAGTGATGCCGATGGCCGACATATTCCATTCGAGTTGTATCATGTGTTGGAATTCCGTTGTGGCCGCTTTGTGTCGGTTCGGATCCGATCTTCTGGGTCTGGACACCGGTAGATGTCCTGTAGTCACTATGTGGTGTACCACATTGTGTTTAAAGAGCACGTTGTAATTCGGCGGAGCTGTTAAGGAGCTGTTCGCTTTTGTGATTTCAATGTGTCACAGCCACATTGCTGTGGCTGTGACACATTGAAATTACACGGAGACACACAATTTTCGGCTTTGTGTCCGAATTTTGTATGGTAATAACACCAAGCTGGTTGCTGGCGGACTTGGCGTCTTTTCGAATTGGATCACCTTCCAGTGGAAAGAGAACGAGGTCGTGTTCGCCAGTTATTGATTGAACACTAGATGATCGAAGTTCGAGTCTATCTAGTCTGGCGTTGAGTCTGGCCAAAGCGTCTGCTTTCTTATCTTGCTGTGGTATCAGTGCTATCTGAATAAATTCAGGTAGTTTCCTGATCCACAGCTGGGTGATAAGGTCACATTAAATCGGCCGTGTCTTAATTCGCCGTAAGACCTCGGATGGACGTTGGTCGCCCATCTCTGTCTTCTCTAGCAGCGCTTGCAGCTTCTTCCTGACCAATGTGTTAGGCTGTATAAAATGTTTCCACAAAATCGCATCGATTCATATCATGTCGATTTGCACGACTGTGTTTACTAAAAAGTAGAAAATATTTAGACAAAAAATTGATAAATCATTTATAATGTAAAATAAACTTAAGCGAAAAAAAAAAAAAAAACTACAAGTTAGAAGGTAAAAGAATCTGAATACTTCTTCGTTGTTGATGTTACCGAACTTTTTGATATTCTGCACATTCGGTAATTATGTATATGTACATGTATTATATATATATATATATATATATATATATATATATATATATATATATATATATATATATATATATATATATATATATATATATATATATATCAACGGCATAATATGTGTTTTCGAAAATTTTTCTTCAATGAAAGTAAAACTAATGTTTTGAAAGTAGTTTTATTTTAAATTATTTTTATGGTAGCATAGTTTAATTGTTAGTATATAGAGACATATGTAGGTATAATGAAATTAAAATTAAATGAAAACTTTAAACACCATTTTATATGATGTTTACCTAAATTTTACGATCTCTATAAATCGTTTAGTATCAAAAGGGGAAAAGTCTTGAAAATTTTATTGTGTTGCATGAATTTTTTAACATTTGTTATATTATCAACAATCTTAGAATGAGAATGACTATACAAAATGATTCAAAACATAATCCAAGCAGAAATTGACAAACCCAATTTTCATGGTTAAGGTGTTACGGAAATTAAAGTACGTTAAACCACCTATAATTAGTTGTGCATTTTTGTTTTTTCTATTTAATAAACTAGCCTTGTGACAGTTATTTTAACGGATTTGTCGTTTTATGTGTATTATGAACATGTTTGAAACTGTTTAAGTAGTGCAGTAGGTGGAAATTAAATTCTGAAAATGTCATGTAATCAAAATAATTAATCGATTGTTAAAAATGATGAGTTTCTAATTTCTAACCTTTTGTTTGTGGGTTTGCTTCTATGTTATCTGTTTTGGGACCAAACCATATTCAAAACTCTTTCGCAGTTTACTTTTAACGTCATACTTTCCGTCAACAAACCAATTCGAAACGCGTCACTACTCATTCGAATTTATTGGCGTTAACAATGATTCGGCCCAAAGATTCTACAACCTCCCAAAAAAAGTTAAATGATTTGTTGTCGTATTTAAAATAATACAAACGGCGTGTTTGCATAAAACAAACTATCAAATTTTGAGTTTTAAAAAAAAAGTCCGAAAAATTCGTTATTATTAATGACTGCCATCTAGCATCGACCATTTTAAACTAGTAAACACACAAACTACGTAAGTCAAATTCAATTATTGTCAAATGTCAAAATATAGTGAAACAAATTGATACCTCTCTCTTTTTTCCGGTGTCCGCTGAACGAAAATATTCAAGTACGTGAATTTCCTAAATTAATTAATAAAAATTATATTCATCTACCTAATAAATTAAAGTATTTTTGATTAAGTTGATAAAATATAAGATTTAGTTTAGTTTAAATTATAAAGTTTTGTGTTACGTGAATTATTTAGTCGTAATTTTGACGATATACCAATACTTAGGTTATGTTGCCCAAATAATTGGTTTTCATAGTGTTTAAATATAAATTCATGTTATTTTGTAAATTATAATAAATTGTTTATAGTTTTACAAAACTATTAATAATACTTATGTAGATTTAATAGAAGTTGCCTAGATTTGATTAGTAACAGTATTATCTTATTTTTTCAGGATGTTTATGCCAAAACTGCACCGTGTGTTAATCTACGAGTACCTATTCAAAGAAGGTGTTATGGTAGCAAAGAAAGACTTCAATGCTCCTAAACATCCTGAATTAGTTAAAATTCCCAATCTACATGTCATCAAAACAATGCAATCGTTGAAATCGCGGGGATTCGTCAAAGAACAATTTGCATGGAGACATTATTACTGGTAAGTAGTATAAGGGTGTGTTTATATGTCAACAATTGTTTTAATTATTCTATTCCTTAGGTCATTGACAAATGAAGGTATCGAATACTTGCGGGCATATTTACATTTACCGCCAGAAATTGTTCCAACAACATTAAAACGGGCTGCACGTCCCGAAACTGCTCGTCCTCGGGCTGCCGCTCTACCACGTTCAGGAGATCCTACAAAATCAGCTGAAGATAGAACCGCGTACAGAAGAGCACCAGGAGTTGGTGGTGGTGCTGACAAAAAAGCTGATGTTGGTGCTGGCGCTGGAGATATTGAATTAGTAAGACGATTTGTTATTTTTTTTTTAATTCAAATACTAATTGTGTTTTTTTAATTTTAGCGCGGTGGATTCGGTCGTGGATCAAGACCCCAATAAATGTTTTAATTTTATTAAGATTTAATAAAAAAGAAGAAAACCTTAAATTTTGTGTTTTTATTTATTTAAAATTTGCAGATTTGTTGAATATTTTGCAACCACAGATAATCGTGAATGCGAAGTTCTATCTATCCCCGTTGTCGCCATTGTTTCGACATCTGTCATTTTTACAACTTGTTATTAATTAAACGAATTTACGTTATATACAATCACCGACAAACAATGGGACAAAATGTTAGCACCGCGGCTGAAAATTTTATCCCAGATACTGTGGAAACTATCCAGTATCAAGTCCTTAAACAGGTAAAAGTATTGACAGAAATAAACGACTTGTCGTACGAGGAATTTCAAAAAAGTCTAATGGAACTGAATGGTCTGTAAGTAGATGACAGTATATTCACAAATTAAAAATTTTGTATAAATATTAATTTATAAATTCTAGATCGAAACAATGTTTTCAGCATACAAATACTAAATTAGTATTTGCGATAAAAAAGTCAAGTGACGAATCTCTTTTGTGGAAGGCTACAGTTCGAATAGCCTGTGTTAAGGTTGATACCGATAGTAATAAAATCGAGAGCTATAAACTACTTAATCTAAAGCAATTCATCCGAGTTTTTAAAACTATGCAATCCCATTTGGAAGTGATGAACGATAGTGAGAATCAAACTGTAAGTACTATCTAAATATTTCAGCCATACAAAAGGTTATGACGAAGTAAATTTAATTCTAGAAAGCGCGTAGCATGAGCGCTTCATCCCTACTCAATGAAATGGAAACGATCGCACTTTCGAGTCCCGAAAATTCACGACAGTCATCAAGTAAAGATCAATTTAATGAATGTTGTATATGTCTCGATCGTAAACCAGAAATTTTACTCCCATGCACACATACCTACTGTTGCCCATGTATCGAGCAATGGAATGTAAATAATAAAACATGCCCAATATGTCAAGAGAAATTAAATAGTACAGATGAGTCATGGGTACTATCCGAATTACCTGATATGCAAGAAATCAATGAAGAAATTTTCACCGAATTAATAAAACTATCTAAAGACTAGAACATAGAAATCTTAAGACATATTAATTAAGTCTTTCAATTGCGCATATACAATTCCTTTGATTGCGATTTATAATTTTATGCAAGATAAATTTTGAAATTTTATTAATTATAAAATATAATATTGGATAACCAATTCCTTTTAGTTTTTATTGTGCTATTGAAATTAATTATAAGCAAGAACCTAATTGCATTCCTCAATGGAGGATAGTTAAACTTTTTTCTTATTTAGAATTGTTTATAAAAAAGTAGTTTTAATCAGCTCAATGATGCCGTAGCAATGGCTTATACAAATTGTAATGAGATTTCCCGTTTTTTAAATGTAAACAGAAATTTTCTATTTGTGGCATACACTTTCAATGATCGTATAACGATTATTTCTAGGCCCAAGTGGGTCCATGAGGTTGGGGGGCACTCCCATGCCTCGTAAAACACTTTTAAACGAGCATGTAATCCTTAGAATTACACTACAGTCTCCTTGGCTTGACGTAGGAGGCGACTAAACAAAGTAAGGATCTCTGGGCTGACTACCTCGCATCCGTAAAAAAACCAATTATTAAAAAGCGCAACAAAATAAAATATGGTTATCGCCAAAATTATTCCAGACCCACGCATATGAGAACAGATACGCTGTTTGGTTTGCTCGATGACCAAAAAGCTCGATTGCCAAAAAGTGGAGACCATGTGTCCCAAGGCTATACATTGCTTCACAGTAGAGATTGATGTTGCTTTTCTCCTTGTGCCTCAGGTGAAAAAGGCTGATTTAGATTGCAAAGCAGTTGATAATCGTACGTGTAAGCTACGTTTACGCGTATGACTAGTCAACCTGCCAATCATTTGTGTTCATGCGCCCATTGATGTAAGCCAACCCAAATTTGAACGATCTAAGACGGCAGTTCCCATACAAGTCAGCCATCACAGGAAAACGAAACTTACGTTTCAACTGTGAAAGTGATGATATGAACGCTCAATGGGTGGTATTGAAAAGTTCGGTTGTCAAAGCTGTTCAGGCGACTCAAGTTATGTTAAAAATTAAACCCAAAAATGATTGGTTTGATGAGGAGTGTCATCTTGCTGTCGAGCAACAGAATATAGGCTATAAAAAAGCGCGAATACGTTTTACAATCGAATAAAGCGATCTTTGCTAGGAGACCCGCTAGGTGAATTTGCAGACGAAAAATGTGTGAGTGGTGGAAGCGCAGTTTTCCAGGCTTCTTTAAAGGAGTTACCGGACTACACTATCCCTTTAGACCTAGGACTATCGCCATTCGGGTCCAGGATGGAAACCTCCGTGTTAACATCGATGCAGTGCTCGATACTTAACGTCCTACTTTACGCCATTACTAGCCAAATCGAGAACGCGCGAATACAGGTTCGCGATTTTCAAATATCCATCTGCACATTACATTCCTCCAGCCAGCCTGGCATGAACGATGGTGAGGCCCATGGATTCTGCACTCCAACGGGGGCGTCATAGTTGTGTTTATCGTCATCACCGATCGTAATCAGGTGATAAAAAATCCCTTTTGCAACCCTCCCCCGTTGAGATTCGAACCTGGTACCTTCCGTCCCAAACACCGCAGCTTTGACCACTGCGCCAATTGCTCGGTGCCCCTAAGGTTGATTGCACAAAATAATGTCTCAATTTACGATTTTCTATAAAATATTTCTTTAATTTTTTCATAACGGATTGAATCTTAAAAACCTAACTTAGTCAACAAAATAAATCGCGAGTCCGGTATTCAGAGATGCTCCGATGTTAGAATTTACCTTTCGTAAAAGTGAATCACCTTAGGACAACATCTTGTACCGTTAGTACAACCAGGTTCCGCCGTTCTTGTATATGCAGATTATATCTGTGTAATTGGATTGAATGGCAATGGTGTCAGAGAGCTTCTGGATACATTTGTATATATGATCACTGGTTATATATGATCACTGGTTTTAGAGACCAAGACGCAATAGATTTTAGTGGTGGTTGATGATCACACATTTGAAGGAGTGATAAGTCGCCGATAAGTTGCCTTATACGTTCACTGCTAAAGTCAAAATACTTTGCAAATGCGGACAAGCTGAAGTTGCACAAGGTGTTGATCAGACCCGATGTAATATATGGGTGTGAAGGTTGGACCCTGAGGGATGAGTATAAAAGATGGTTAATGACATTTGAGAACAGAATCATGGGCATGATATATGGTCCCAACTTGTTCATGAAATAAAAGGACAGCGAGTACGCTGGCTCAGTCACATTCTGCGTGCCGATCCTAAGCGGATGGTGTAGCGATCTCTGAGAGGAGAGCCGCCGCAGAGGTCACTGTCGGCGTCGATGGTTCTTTGGGGGTAGAGAACGATTTGTCTTCTTCGGGTTGGCTATAACAATACGAAGAAAAAATTCGATATCGAATCCATTGGAGCCAGACTGTTGAGTCGGCACAGGCCAGTAAAAGTTGTTTTCAAACATATAACAGGTGATACAAATTAAATTAAGACTTGCACCGGTGATCGAATTGTGTAGCAACTTAAAAAAAGTTGTCCTTGGGCTGTCTACCTACAACGTGCATAATTTAAATGTCATAACCGTTATGTATTTCATAGTTTTGTACATTTTCGATTTATCGCATAAATATTTCAGTTTTGATGGGCGATTTTAATAATTTGTTGTTCTATCGTTTGAACACAGTCTCTAACCTAAGGTGCTATTCCTAAAAGAAAACTCAATTCCTATTTTATTTCATTTATTCAATTTCTAAATACAAAAATTTCATACAATTTTATTTTAATGTCACCTAAATCTCGATGATTTTATAATTAAATTATCAATCATTATTTAATATGTAATTATGGTAAAAATAAATCCGTACTTTACAATAATAACGTAAAAAGTTTAGCGTGTTCTTAAAATAGTGTTGTAACATTTTCCCCACTATATACTTTATTTTTTATTTTAATATATAATATATTTGTAATAATTTAAATAACGATAATTAATTAATGAAAATTTATCACTATCTTTTCTTTTTTTGTGATTTAATTTTCTTTTCTTCTGCCTCTTGTCGCATATCCTCTAAATCTTCCATTAAACCAATCTTTTTACTGATGAATTCTTCACGCATTTGTTGGGCATAAGATGACTCCATTTCTCGGTCATCAAATTCTTCGTCACGGTATCTGTTTTGAAAAAATAAATTTTAAGCATTGCATATTCTAGATGTTGAAATTCTTAGTGTACTTACCGACGCTTATCATAACCAAATATTTCCGATATATATTTTGAATAGTCTTGATCAGCATCACCATCATCAATAAAATCATCCATTTCTGAATCATATTCGGACTCATCATCATCTAGGATTCTTCGTTTTTGGGCAACTTTTTTTTTATGTTCCATGACGCGACGATCTTGTGGTGGTTGTTGTCGAGGCCGAACGTCATCAGGTGGAAATTGTCGTGATTTCATATCAGGTGGTGGAAATTGCCGGGGTTTACCATCGTTTGGGGGACATTGGCGTGATTTTATATCACTATTAAGAGGAGGAGGTCTTCGAGGTGGTTCTTTAGATGGAACATCCCGACTACTTGTTGAAGTGCTACTAGGTTTAGCTTTTGGTCTTTGTTCTGGGACAGTTTTCGATGTAGATGCGGATGGTTGGCTAGCTCGTTTATCAACTGGCCGATTTCCCTGTGAAGGTGTTGGTCTCGTTGCAACTGACGATTTTGAAGATTCTTTATTATTACTAGGATTATAACTACTTGTGGCTGGTTTAGATAAAGGCTTGCTTATTGTAGTTTCGGATTTAGTTAAAGCAGAATAAAGCTTGCTTGATGGTGTCGATAATGAAGCTGCACTTTTCTTTTCATTCGGTAATACAGGTTTTGAAGATTGTGTTGGTCTATTGGTAACATTTTTAGTTACATTACCGTTATTTAATTTAGGAATCCGACCATTCGGCTCCATTTTATTTGATATAGATTTTGATGGTGGTGTTTTTGGATCGGGTGCATCCGGATTTGCAATCTTGTATTCCCGTTCTTTTTGGCGACGGTCCTTAGCTTCGAAATATGCCTTTTTTTCTTCCATTTCTCGTTTTTCTTTACTTGTCAATAAACGTTCAGGCTCTTTCGTTTTGGACACATCGACTTGAATAGGTTCAAACTGTTTCTTTTCGGCTAACTTAAGTAACGTTTGGAAATCTAATGCTGGAGGTGGTGGTCTTCTAGGTGCTTTAGGTTTAGGTTTTTCTTCTGGAATAGGTTCTTCGATAATTTTTTTCGGTACTGATGTTCCCTTACGATTGTCAAAACATAGTTCAGTTGGTGGTTTTGCGAAACTTTTGCGTTGTCTTTGATGTGGTTGTTGCTCTTCTTCAGTTTCTTTTGCGATTGCGGCACGAACTCGATCCTTTGTAATTCGCATCTCTTCTTTGCTAAGTGCTTTCCCACCCATATTAACTTTCTGTTCTTCGGGCATCGTTTTATATTTTTCCATAAGTTTTGAATACAATGCACTCGCCTCTTGCGATACATATCCATAATCGTCTTCATCAGGCTGCTCAGGTCCACCAATAGTGACCGCCGTATGCTCTTGATCCACATCATCCAGCACTGACTTATTTGCAGATTTTATGACTTTTAGCATTTTATTGATTTTATTTTTGGCCTTTTCATCTCTCATCGACAAAAGTTGGTCACGTTTTTCTTTAGCTAGACGTAATTTTTCACGTTCTTCCTCATCACGTTTGGCCAAGAATTTCTGTATATTAGTCGATAATTTTCTATCCTTGGACTCTTTTTTTGGCGGAGCGAACTTTGTGCTGTAGTACTTGCCCTAAAATATCAAAAACATTTTTTTAAATTTCCATATGGAAACATACGTTTTCCAATATTAAGTCGATTTGTATTTATATTACAACCTAATTAACTCAAATTACAGATTATAAATACAATTTTTTTATGTATAAATAATTCACATTTTGTTAAGGTATGGACATTTTTCGTTTCTATTCTTACCTCAGCAGGTTTTTTGATTTCATTTTTACTATTTTGTTGGGCTACGTGTAATAAAGAACCGAAATCCATTATTTTTACACAAATTAAAGCGATTACAATATGAAAAATTCAATTTTATAAAAAAATTTATTTAATTTTGTACAATAATCGACGAATTGATGACACATTCACAAATGCGTATATCCATGTTTGAATGTAGATGGGTACTAACACAAAAATAAGCGAAAATCGAAAATAAAAACAATGACAGATCAAATGTGGAGTTGCCCGAGGTATGAAATATGATTTGATAAGAGCGATGAGTGCGTTTTAATTTAAACCTATCAAGCACATATAAGTTGACTTTTCGACCATTTTTTTTGCTACATTTTCCATTTTCAATAATAACAAAACAAGTCTAAAACCACGTCTGCTGTCATTTTGACGTGATTTTGTGGGGTAAGCGACTGTAAGTCGCAAGGTTGTTGCATAAATGGCTTTTAATAATGTTTACAATCCATTACACTGTAACGAAGAGTTCGAATTTGATGATGATAATAACGATGACTTTTATGGCGATCACAATAATCTAAACACATACAACAATCATAATGATGATAGCGAAGAAGGTAAGCTTTATATTAAAAAGATATAAGGATAAATTTTGTATTTTATTTTGATTAATTTTCTAGATACTGAGGAGGCGAGTGAGACAGATGTTATCGCACAAACACCTCGTAGTTCAGATGAGCCGATCGACATTAGAGAACAGTAAGTGTTTTTAAATCGGGTCGAGGGTATAATATCAAATAAACAATTAACAGTTATCGTCCGGGTTTTATTTTACAGAATGTACCAAGACAAGCTGGCTAATTTAAAGAAACAACTTGAAGAGCTCAAAAATGGTGTTCATCCCGAATATATACGACGAGTCAAAAAGCTGGATGCCCAATATAAAGAACGACTTCGACTAAACGATATCTACAAAGACTACCTCATTGAATGCGTCGAAAAAGACTACATATTTGAGAAGAAAGCAGCCATTAAAGAGTACGAAGAGAAAAAAGCTGATTTACGAGAAAATCTTCTAACCGATTTTGAAGACAAACGTAAACTGATTGAAACCGAACGCAATACCATGGAACTGACAAGCGATTCGATGGAAGTAAAACCTACGATTACACGAAAATTACGACGACGGCCAAACGAACCAGTTCCGGTGGTTGAGAAACGACGAAAACCTCCGTCAGGTCAACTTATCTTGTTACTCGAGGAGAAAGATATTGAAAACGATTTAAAAATCATTAGTAGAGGAAAGGCACTAACTCCTATTAGACTATCCAATATGTCGAATACCAACGGTATTGCAGCAACATCAGCGTCTTCGATAACTGTTGCAACCACAAATAATAATAGTATTACATCGCCGGTTGCAAATAGCAATGAAAATAATTTTCCGACTGTCGAGACCAAAATAGAAGATGGAAAACTTTTGTACGAGCGTAGATGGTTTCATCGGGGCCAACCAGTCTATATCGAAGGTCGCGAAATGCCACGATTTGCGGCTACTATTTCGGCAATCGGAAATGAAGTGATTTGGGTGAAAAAAGTTACTGATGGCAATAAAATTCGTATCCAAGCGACACAATTAAGCCGCGGTAAAGTTGCGATCAAACGACGGGCCAATTAGTTTTTAGTACAAAAAATGTCATTTTTACTTTTTAATCACAATAAGAAATATAAATACAATAAATAGTATTTTTATCTTATCTAATTTGACCTATATATGCGATTGGGTCTGTATTTACACAGATGGTTTCTGCTAAATTACTAGGTTAGTAGAGGTTTAGTACATAAATAGACGCACCTCCACTACATTCTATAAAATAATACGAGTACTAAAAATGTTATGAATTTTGACATTTACTGTAAAAGTTCTTCACTGAAATATACTATACACAAGTAATAGTTCGAAGAAAAGACCTCGTGTACGTTGCACAAAAGTACATTTTATTTGCTGTTCATTTAATTAGAAATACATAATTTTTAAAATTAAATTAATAATTAAGATCGTTATTTAGTGGTTTATTATTTATTATGAGTGAAGTTGTAGAACAAATTGTGAATGGTGGTATTGCAACAAAACCAAAATCGAATGACAGATCACAAAATCGTGGTGCAAAAGTAAGTTCTTGTCTTTTATGCTAAATTTATAAATGAAAATTACGTTTATTATTTTATGTAGTGATAAATAATATTTGTTTAATCGTCTTTATAATTATACATATATATGTATATCTATAATGCACTTTGACATAAAGTTTAATTGCATCAACAAATATGGAGGGGCCACATGCAGAATATAAGCAATTTTTTTCATTTTTATCTCGTATATTAGTCTATACAATTTCGAAATTAGCAAAATAGGAATTAATCATGGTTATTTGAAAGATTTGGTGTACTTTCTAAATAATTAGTTCAGTTTTTTTGTTATGTACGATAGATATTTCGTCTTGTAAGAGTGTAACTAAAATCTATACAGTTGCACCTCGATAGCCACAATTTTTATGTATTTGCTTTTATTGTTTCGTCAAATTTAGCAATTATTGTATTGCCTTAATACAATTTTTAAATTTATTGCATCATTTTGATATTAAAATTTATAAATGCGAAAGATACAGTTAAACACAAATGAACTTGATCGATTTCAAGTATTAGACATCTAGGTGTCAGCACACTCTTGTTTAAATCGAACTTATTTTCGTTATCAAAACAGTTTACTATAAAGTGATCATCGATGTCACTACTATGTTACTATTATCGCTATCTAAATAAGGGGTGTGTTAATTTGACTTTACTTGACCTATTCTAATCTTCTAAGCACTACCTTACTAACCCATATTCTAAATTATGCACAAAGCTTATCAGTGAATGGACTGGTTTTAAATATGGTTTTATTAGTCATCATTAAATATGTACCTCTTGTCCTAGTTTTAATACTGAAACCATGGGCATTTTAGGTGATATGTTTATGTAATACAAGTATAATTTGTTATAAAATCATGATCCAATATTTATAAATCATCCTCCTTAATTTAGTAAATTCTTTAACTAATTGGCCATTTTTTATGTTACACAGATTTGTTAAATTCGGGCGAGACAACGTCTTTAAATATTACCAAAAGTTATAATAAGTTAAAAACATTAAAGAGAAAATGTTATTTCGAATATTATCTCGTGAAACGTTACGATTAGTTCAAAATAAAACGGTTTTAAAAATGCCGCCATTATTATTTTATTGTTCCGCAGCCCAATCTATACTGCAGGTTAGGAAAATAATTTGTGTCTAATTTTTTTTTTTTTTTTTTTATTTTAAATTTTATTTATAGAATAATCAGCGTGGTGCTGGAAAACAGAATAGCACCGAGAAAAATGATGGGGATAGTTCAAAATTGATTTTGAAAACACCCAAAGGTACACGCGATTATGGACCACAACAAATGGCATTACGCCAAAATGTGCTCGATAAAATTATTGCTGTGTTTAAAAAACATGGTGCCGAAACTATTGATACACCTGTTTTTGAATTAAAAGATGTCCTAACCGGAAAATATGGAGAGGATTCAAAATTAATTTATGACTTAAAAGATCAAGGTGGTGAAATTTTAGCACTTCGTTATGATTTAACGGTACCCCTTGCACGATATTTAGCAATGAGTAAAATTTCGTTTATCAAACGATATCATATTGCTAAGGTATATCGTCGTGATAATCCTTCTATGGCTCGTGGGCGATATCGTGAATTCTTTCAATGTGATTTTGATATTGCTGGCACTTATGATGCTATGATACCTGACGCGGAATGTGTTAAGGTTGTAGCCGAAATTTTATCAGCTCTTGAAATTGGTGAATTTGTTATTAAACTAAATCATAGACAACTTTTGGACGGTATGTTCGAAGCGTGTGGCGTTCCAGTCGAAAAATTTCGAGCCATTTGTTCCACTGTTGATAAATTAGATAAGTCGCCGTGGCAGGAAGTACGCCGAGAAATGATTGAAGAGAAAGGATTAGTTGCGGAACAGGCTGATAAAATTGGAGAATATGTATTGCTAAATGGTGGAATCGAGCTTGTCGAAAAATTACTTGAAGATGAGAAATTAAAAGCTACACCATCGGCCGTAAAAGGTTTAGAAGGGATGAAATTATTGTTACACTATTGTAATATAATGGGGCTTAAAGATGTCATATCGTTTGATTTAAGCTTAGCACGTGGTCTTGATTACTATACTGGAGTTATTTTTGAAGCAGTACTTAAAGGAAATGATCAACCAGCAACACCAACTGAAGATGAAGGTTCGGCTGTTGGATCAGTAGCTGGCGGTGGTCGATATGATGGTCTTGTCGGAATGTTTTCTGCTAAATCTCGTGATGTTCCATGTGTTGGCGTATCGATCGGAGTCGAGCGTATTTTTTCTGTGCTCGAAACAAAATATGCTGCAACCGGTGTTAAAGTTCGAACCACAGATGTTGATGTGTATGTAGCTTCCGCCCATAAAGGACTTCACGAAAAAAGATTACAAATCTTGAATGATTTATGGTCAGCTGGTATTAAAGCTGAACACTCGTACAAACACAATCCAAAATTATTAGTTCAATTACAATATTGCGAAGAAAATAGTATACCTTATGCAATTGTCCTTGGCGATTCCGAGTTGGAACGTGGTGTTGTAAAACTCCGTCAAGTGACAAGTCGAAATGAAGAAGAAATTCCAGTTGATAAATTAGCTGAGGAAATTAGTTTACGTATTAAAGCATTGAAATTATAAATTATCTAATACATAGTTTTAAAATAAGAGTATTGTTATATAATTTATTTAACATTTACAAAAAAAAAAAAAATTATTTATGTTTTGTAACATTAGCGAGCATTTTTAAAAAGAAAATTTTTAAGTTTACGTGAAGGCGCTTCGCTAAGAACATGCTAACGTGACATTTTTATCATTTACCAACTAATATGTCTTATTTGGCAGTAAATTTTAGATTGTTTTGTCACTTCAGTACGTTCTCGTGCATCAGTCTTCACTATAAAAAGTCCAAAGAAATGGATTTTATACCATATTGTAACGGGTGTATACTTAGACATTTTTTTAATTTATTTTACTTTAAATTAAATAAAACAAGCCGAATTTTATGCTTTTTGTTGTAATAAATGCATTGGTAATTGGTTTTATACATAATTTTCACACTTTACAATATCATAATTTCATTTTTCCTCACCTTTTTTATAATATGTATAGTTATGCAATAAAAATTAAATAAAGCATTATTATTAATGTTGTGGCTTTTGATTATTAATGTTGTGGCCATTGCTGCTCCATCCCGTATTAACAATTTGATTAAATCAAATTTCCGATTGCCATCCAGACGAACCCAAGTCGTTCTGTACCATGGAGAAGCCATCATCACCGCCAGCCAATTCTGCGCTTATCAACATAATATCAACATAACTGCACCAGCCCTTTAGGATCGGCTTGTAGAACTTGACTTGGTCAGCATAGGTTAGGTTAGGTTTAGGTGGCCGTCCAACAAGGACGAGGCATAGACACATGTGGTCCATACTCTTCGCACTACCTTACTGAAAGCAGTTTGAGCTTCTCACGAAGCGGTGGATATCTTTAACGCTCAAATTGCTGAGAACCGTTAGGAAACGAGCTCCAAAAAACTTGAGTCTGTTTTGAGACAAACAAGGACAGGTGCATAACAAATGAAGTATTGTTTTCTCTTTTTCTTCGTCCTTGCAACTTCGACAAGGTAGACGCCAAGTCTACTAGCATTTTTACCTATAAGACAGTGACCAGTAATAACATCCACGATTGTGCTAATGTTACACCTTTATATAGACATTAACTGGTTCGACTTTTTTAAGTCCAGATAAGGCCAAATCTGCCTGGTAATTACACAAGAGGTACAATTTTCCCATCTATTGTTCTTAATTTTATAAGCTTCCTCTTTAAGGAGCAGTTTGCACGTAGCAAATGTAACTCCAATGTCCATCTTGCATGGCAATAAGAGGCAAGTAGAACCTTGCCGCGCAAGTTCATCGGCTTTTATATTCCCCGTAATATTGAAATGCCCTGGCACCCAAATAAGATGGATGTCGAACTGTTCAGTCATCTCGTTAAGAGATGAAGGACAGTTCCGGGCTACTTTCGACGTGATATAGCCTGATTGTAGAACTTTAATTGCAGCCTGACTGTCCGTAAAAACGCGAAAATCTCTGCTATTAGTGGTGGATCTTTAAGAACATCACTAAAAGACCTACCTGCTGTTACCTGCAGTTTAGTTCTTTTAGTGGCCTTCGTAGATTCATCCTGTGATATCTGTCTTTTGGAGACAGACCCTTCAGATGAAGTTCCTGGTATCGTCCTAATAACCTCAGTAGCCCATTTATGTGTCGCTACGTGTTTATCCGTTCTTACTTCCGACGGAATTTCCTCAATCCTTTTTAAGGCTCTCCATGCTTTCTTTCTGGCATTAAAAGATGGTTTGGAGGGACCTGCATTATCATTGCATAAATCCACATCCCCACCCATAGAAAGAGAGGGCCTACAGACCCGATTCTAAAGACCCGTGTCTCTTTCTTAAAATTTTCCGGCTTTTTAAGAGTTCCGGACTCTTTATTCTGATTTTTTTCAATAATATTTCCCACGAGTAGCGGAGAAAAATGGGGTCCATCCTTGTAGAGATCCGCAATACAAGGATAAGGCTAAAAGCAACTGGAGGTCGCCAGGTATCCAGAGGCTCCGTTCAAGACTGGGCTTTCTGGAAGGGCTCCCAGCCAGGTTGATCATCGGCACGAGTCGAATGACACCTTAATCCGGGCCTTGTTTTATAGTGCAACGCACTCGCATCTAATATTTAGCCGACCGAGGTCGTTGCCCGGGTGGTACCACTAGGAGGTATATTAGATACAATTGGTGGACTCCACATAGTTGCAACATTGGAGAATAAGTTGTAACAATTGACAACTATAAACCACTGCCTACCCTATCTTGATTCACCCACACCACCCTCAGCATATTTGCTGTGCTTTTAATTTGTAAATAGCATCATTAATTTTTAACAAATTCCTAATTCCGTGATTATATTCGCTATGTATCATATCCGTTGCCATTCAGTTCAATTATTTAGATATCTTCTGCATTTATGGTATATTTCTCGATTGATAGCTTGTTCTCCACGTTAACACAAATTTGTGATTTACTGTGAACAATCATCAGCGCGAAAAAGATAACTGACCGATTCAGGTGAAATCATCCTTGGTATATAGCTAAGTGATTATCTCCAATAATATTATATAAGTATTACAAAATACAGTAATTTATATGCTGTGCAATGGAGAGCTATGCGGCGATATTTTAGGTGATCTCTTAAATAGGGCATAATGCGATGACATTCAAAATTAATCAGGGTTATTTTCGCTTTGCCATAGTCAATACTATTTGAACAAGTCCAGTGTGAATTCGTTATAGATTGTGTTCGCTACATATTTATCCACATATTTAGCCTGTATTTCAAAACTTGAACAATGAGGTAGAACAGGGAACTGGTATATGAAATTGTCTCGTTTCAACATTAATTAACACTGAAGTTTGCACCCTGATTCCAACTGGTAATAGACCTAGGTCTGGAGATATAATGCGGACGATGGTTCTGGAGCTAGGCCTGGAGATATAATGCGGACCTGGGCCAAAGATTTCTAAACCATACTCTTTCATAGCTGATATAGTACCGTCAAACAGCTGGTTTTTTGGTGACTCTATTATGCACGGTTATATTTGGGCGATAGCCATTTATTTTGATGATAAATAAACAATTATGCAACGCTTGTCCCTAAACAGTTGAATAACCAATGAATAGTTGAAGTAATACTCCTTTCCTTACATTATCTTCGGCATCGTTGCCTTTATGCCATTTTTTACATTATGCTTAGGTTTGTTCCATTTTTCTTAATAAATATTATTAATTAATTAATATTATTAATATAATAAATATTTACTTAGAATTGATTGATTAGAGTGTACGGTCAAGGACGAACCAGGAACTCCCGAAATGCCGGGCACCACCGTAAACCCTTGTTACATATAACAAAACCGAAGGAATGGAAAGAATGTTAGTTGTGACAGACTCCACCCGAGTTACGGACACCTAAGCGATCGATAGTTAGTATTTCTGTGGTAGTATTTCTGTGGTGTAAGGGAAAGGTTTGTTAGCAATGACAGAATTGGTCCGGTTACCCGGTAGCCAATATTCAAACTACTGTTAGCTCAAGATTATCACAATTTTAATGAACTGCTCTGCTTCCTGTCGTCCCGTATCAGCAACATTAATATCAGCAACGCCACCATTCAACTGTAATTTGCAAAGGTTCCCTGGAAACAAAATCTATTAAAGAACTAATTGCTCTTAGTCGTAGGTTGTATTAAATTTAATTAATTTCCATCTGCAATTATAAATTAATTAATTCAAAATATAATAATTTAATTAATATAATAATACAATTTCTGCAAGCCGTAGGCTGAACTAAACTGGATTAGTTTTCTCCTGAAAGTTCAAACTTATTAATTTATTCCCTAACAATATATTAATATTAGAATATCAAAAAATAAAATTTAAGAAATATAATAATATAAAATACAACAATCCAACAACACTATTTAATGAACTAATTACTCTTAACCGTACCCTGTAATACAAAGCATTAGTTTTCGACGGCAATTTACAGATTGAATATTTAACTCTATGCTGCTAAAATTTATTAAGTGAGCTCCTATTTATACTCACTTAAATAGAAATAATATTACCGAAATTAATTTAAACACAATTTAAATAAGACAATTAAATGTTCAAATTCGATCGAACTCGATCGAATTAACTGTTTTATAACAAATACACCATAATAAATATTTAGTTAGTATTATATTTTCATTAGAAATGTATTAGGGCTAGATTTTAAGGTACTAACCATTCAAATCGGTGAACTATTAAAGATTCCTACTATGTAGGCTCAATAAACTACATTTTTATTTTAAATGTAACATAAATAGTTTAGCAATCTAAATAAGTTTTTTACAGACTTCTAAGTCTGTCTTTAGAGATACATATATAACAATACAATATATAAATCATTTAAAACTGATCCTTTTTCCTTACCATTGCCATTGGTAAAAAATAGTTTGTACAAGTCAAAATATTATGTTAATAGTTAAAATATTGGAATAGTTTGATATAATGATTCATAATCGTAATTTTTGTTTTATAGGTTCTTATAACCACCTCAGTTTGTCAATTACGTTACCATGCAAATTTTGGCATATAAACAATACTATATTGCTTCATCACGTTATCGATCGAAAATACTTGAAATAATTTTATCTTACGAAATTTCTGTGTTTAAACAATGACGTTACGCTCGATGCATTTGTTGGATTTTCCACAAACTAAATACTCAGTCCTCAAACCACCTCATATATTTGCCATGTTATAAGTTGACTAACGAACGATTGAAAAGTGTAATTAACAATAGAATTCAATATAATGACAAAAAAAAATCTTAAGAGGAAAGACAATAAACAATACCTTAAGAAACCAAAAAAAAAATTGTTTATTTGGTAAAATATTTTTGCGCACGTAGTTTAGATTATCGATCCCCGTTAAAATAAAAATTAAAAATGGTATAGTGATGTGTGGCTAATCACGAGAAGATCACTTAATTTTCTATTTAAGAACAAACCAATTAAATAACCGTCAAACAAGTGCACACAAAACTTAGCACCAGCACAAATTGAAAAAATAAAAAAAAAAAATAAATAAATGATCGATGAGGGAAAAAATTCTATCAACAAGATCAATGAATCCAATTGAATACATACAAATTTTCGAGTAAATTTACAATTAACCGTAAAAAGTAAATTGTTTGTTGCTAATGTCGATTAAACCTTGATAATGATATTTCACAATAAATTACCATATAGTATAGCTACAATATACATTTATCGGATGACACTAGCGATGCTTAACCAGCCGTTCTATATACAATTTTTTATTGTGTTCAGAGACAATTTCTTAAAGATTTTTGCTGGTGTTCGTTATCCCGGAATCTGCCACAGTTTGTCTTTGATTTAAGGTTAGGTTAGTTAAGGACAGTAAATTTAATATGCCTTAATTACATACTGACTCTATCATTTGGCACATAATGTTCCGTTTATTATTTTAGGATTAGCGAAGCAATAAATAATAAATCTGTGTCTCAGTCTGCGTCTGAGACATTTATATTGATCTTATTATCAAACTCCATTTTAACTATAAAACGCCTACTAGCGGTATTTACATGAGTCTCGTTGTCATTACTTACAGGACGTTTGGGCAGTGAAGAAGTAATTGACCATTTTAAATTATATCTAATGTACGTACTAAGATATAATTTAAAAAGCGCTTCAAAAAACTTTTAATATCTCAAAAACCGTTTAAGCTGATAAATAACGATTTTTTGATGTTTTATAACCGATATTTCAGCTTTACATAAGGACGTACAGGGCATTAACAACGACTTAAATTACCTTGTTTCTGTGATAAATAACTGTTAATCGGCCCTATTTTCTCGGTCAAAATAAGTATCGATTGATCACGTGTTTAATACAACAAATATTACTTAATGAATTTAAAATTAAAACACCCAAATATGGTTTTTATTTGTTCAGATGTTGGTGAAAAAATGATATAATCTTTAACGAGCTATAATGGCGCAATGGTAACGAATTTTCAAAATCCAAAATTTTGTTATAATTTCATCACCTATCACACCCCGTCACGTTCTGATCTGACGGCGCAGCGATCTTTGAGAAGAGATCTGTCATTTGGCAGGCGCAGAGGTCACTGTCGACGACGATGGCTCATCGGGGTAGAAAAAGACTTGTCTTCTTCGGGTGGTTAAGAACAATATGAAGAAGAAGCTCGTGATTGAAACCGATGGAGCCAGACTGTTGACTCGGTACGGGCCCGTAATGACCTGTAAAAACCGTTTTATTAGTATCAACCTTTAGGATATTACATGCAGTGTCCAAAACTCTCAACAAAACATATTCTTAGAGGTATAAGTCTAATTTGGCCTAATCAAACCACTATTACACATAAATTCGAGCTGTCCGTAATTCAAAATTTGTAACTCAAACTTGCCAAAATCTGTATTAGGGTTATGATTGGTTAGAACAGGTTTAAATAAATACTGGATCAAATTTGCTGTATGTTCTTGTCGAAACGAGTTACTGATTTTAATCATTTTATCAGAATTATGTTTATTAAAAAATAGTTGTTACCTGTATAAATGTATTCCTAATAGTATTATTAGGTGAACATTCCTTCTTGTGATGCGTGACCATGTATGGGATCCCATATATCTTTTAAAAGTTATGTTGAACCTTTCCTAATACATCCGACTGTGGATGTCAAAGTGTCATTTGAGTTTTTCAGCTTTTCCTACTTCTAACAAAGATTTTCATAGTTTTGATTTCCATCTGGAATAATCTTAATTTTTTCGGACTAAATTTTAGTCGGTATGCGATTCAATATTTTTGCATTATTTTGAAATAACCTACAAAATCCTTTCTCATGTACAAATTCCGGTAAATGACACAACATCCAACGTCTCTTAACCGATAAATTATTATTGTTGTTTTTACTGTAATAATTTTGTGGTTGTCCAACGAAATGTTTCCCAAACCTGATTATTAATTCTCGTCTTATTGCTACTGTATTATTCGCTATACTCGCCTGGTAATATGAAGTGGTTACTCGCTTATATTTAAGAATTTGCAACGCACTCTTTTGCGTTTTGGCATAACTGGCAGCCTAGATATGATTATGTGATAAGAAGTTATTGCACATATGGACGACGATAATAAATTAATATAGAATTTGTCCTCTAAAATTAAATCTTAAATTGAAATTTTATTGAGTTCAAGAGTGAAGAGAGGTTATTGTGTTTTTGCTAGCAAGGTAAATTTTATGACTTAACCAACATTTAACAATAAAATTCACTCATCTATATAAACTTTAAAAAAAAATTCATTACAATTATAAATGTCGTACAGGAAAATTGTACAATACCTCTATAATGTAATGAAAAGAATCGTATCTTTGAAACTTCCCGCTTTTTCTTTAAAACAATATAAGATCGAAATGCCACCAAAAACTATATAAATATAACATAATATCAAATTGTATTATATATATATTTTGTATGACACAATATATATACACATAGAAATCGTTAGAATTTGCGATACGGATGTACGCATTAAGACGACCGAAAAATAAATTAAAGCCACGTTAAACCGTACAATAAAATTTAAATATTTATTGAGAACATTGATACAAAATTGAATCAGTTTACAAGTACATTCGGTCCTGAGAACATCATATAAATATAGTAATTTGGATAAATCGATAGTTTGTAGTGAATATTAGTCTAAAACATAGTTTTTATATTATAGACATGAGTGAAATAATAATTTCAGTGCTAGTTTTAAGTGTACTAAATTTGTGTGTCGGTGGCCTACCGTATGCAAATAATTATCCACATAAATCATATGGATATTCGTATACGGGCGGTAATAATGGCGGTGACTCAGAAGGTGGTACAGATGTAATGGGATACGTTAAAAATCATCTGTCCGACAAAGGGAATAATATAAATTCTCAAGTTGATACCGCAAAATTTTCAAATCTCGAAAATGTATCGAAAGGTCACGATATTAATCAAATGAAACATGGTGCAGTGAACGACGCCCAACGTCATCAAATTGGAGAAAATTTAGAAACGGATAAATCACATAATCGTAAACAGGTTAAATCGGGTTTCCATAATTCGTACCATAAAGACGAGAGTGGCAGTAATAGTTCATTTTTTGAGGATTCGGACGATCATGACGGAAAATTGGTATACAATAAACGACATCGTCAAGGTGGTGATAATTATGATTCGAAATATAATGAAGGTGTTCGTGATGGTGCGTTACGTGATCGATATGATGACCGTTTTGGGGGTTATGATAAACGTGGTTCACAAGACCGTGAACATTTAGTAGCGGAAAATCAAGGTGCGTATATTTAATAACTATATATATAGGAAACGATAATTTGTTGGAACAATTATAGGAAATCGTCATGGTCATCGTGATGGATACAACCGAGGACAAGGTGAACGATTTGAAAATTATAATGAAGAACGTCCCGCATATCCTGTTCAACGCTATAGTAGTCAAGGAAATTATGGATTATATCGACCAAGTGAAGAACAAGGATTGTATCGATCACAATATGGCGGTGATCGTATTGGTGTAAGTGCATATAAGTTTGAAACCATATATATTTTATAATTTATTATAAATAATAATAATTAGGGAGGAGGATTCAATGGTCATGCAGCTCGATTTACCCCAGCTCCTGTTGGGATTACGCCAAACGAAGATGAATATTATAATCGGCCGAGAATAACAATATACGAAGATCCTCGTGAATTGATCGATCCACGAAACGATCGACGTGCTGATTATGGACGAATAGATCAATATATTCCACCAAGATTAGATGTGAGACCAAGTCCAATTCATTATCGTAGTTATGATGAGGGTCATCGGGATAGATATCGAGACTATTAGTTTAAAAAAATTTCTTTTAAATATATTTTCGGGAATTCATACAATACGGCACTAAATTGTTATTTAAATGCTTTTCTACTGGGTCGGTGATGTTTAATTTATATTTTTGTATAATTTTTTTTTTCATAATAATAATGATTATTTATTAATTTAAATAAAATAATTATTTTCTAAGTATGTACATACAATGTGTTTGAATATAATATATATATATATATATATATATATATATATATATATATATATATATATATATATATATATATATATATATATATATATAAAATATATATATTATTTACTTAAACCAAATTTTTGTTTTTAAGAAGTCTTCTCATTTCGTTTGTTGGACGAAACCAATCAATTCTTTATCGCAATTTACCCTAAGGTGCTATATGACTAGATAAAAGTAAATCAAACCAAACAAAACTGTATCTTCATTTCTCATTTTTTACTGTCACTGACATGTTTTAAGTATATTGACGATAAAAAACCTATATTTGGTGCCAGTTGTACATGTAGCTTTTAGTCTCTTCAGTAACAATGTGGATAATGGATAATATGTACAACGAGAAAGATGTAACAATAAACAAATGTTAAGATGATTTGATAACTGTCAATAAATTCTTTTATCTATATATATGAGGTTTAGAAAGAAGCGAAAGAGATGAAAATCCACTATTATATATACCACAAAATGATATTAAAGTTCTGATAGGTTTATACCCTCTTTTAAATTACAATAACGCGGTGATACACCAAAAGGGTTCATTAATAATATAAAAATGACTTCTAAATGAATGGTTCACCAGAACTGTGCAATGTACACCGAATTAATCGAAAATATAATCCAAAATTAAAAATCAAATGCTTATCCGTTTATATGGTGTGATGTCTAGCACACTATTGGATCATCATTACAAGAGACACGTGCATTATGATGTTTAGATTGAATAAACCGCACATTTATATACATATAATTCGCCCAAGATCTTGATAATATCAGTAAAATTGATCAAATAGCACGCGTTACTCCTATATAGTATGCTGAACAAAAATAAAAACCATTTATATCGTGATTTCTCACGAATTGGGAAAGATATTTAAAAAATTTAAAGTTTATCGTTATGTTTTGAACCCTTGGAACAATTTTTTTTTTTAAAAAACTAATCGTAGTTTTACACTATTTATCTGATTGAACATTGTTAAAATTAAATTATAATTTATGATTTTCCATTGAATTGGGGAAAACTTGGTTAGACGAATTGCGTTCATATTAAAAATATATGCCGCCATTATCCTCAAATAACCCTTCGGCATTTTTATAAAAATATAAAAAGAAATATAATTTCTTTTGTGATATGTCTATGCTTATATGAATAGAACTTCATAGGTATGTTTAATCGAGTAACAATCACAAGTTCATTGGATATTCGAACTAGGCTATCACAAGTTCATTGGATATTCGAACTAGCTGTGTAATGTAAGCGATTCAGGCGAGCTATGTTTATGTTTATCTCAAATCGATTTTGTTTTGCTTTCTGAATTTACATATTGGATTATTGTGTGTACTTGTTCAAACTGCTCTTAGTCATCGTATTTATACTTTGTACGATTTTTCTTTGTATTTGAATACCAAAAATTTCATTTCACACTGTTAAAAATTGAATATGCATTCTTAAAATTGGTTTTCTGATTTCATCTAAGAAACCTTTAAAACATATCAATTTTTAAATTTTGCAACAAATATTTTTGTGTGAACAGGATTTTTACCGAATTCTAATATCATTCGCATTTCCCTATTTCGTTGATTACTATCGTATTAAAAATCAAAATTATGATTAAGCATAAAAAAAAACTGTAGATCGATTGAATTAGTTTATTTGTTTAAAATTATTTTATCATGTGTGGTCGGTCAATAGCACAGGTTATACTTTTAGAGACAAATATTTACCTTGAGCAAATTTGTTTATAATTTGATGTAATTTATGTTAATTTTGGACATCAAAATAATTTTAATTGAAATGTAAACATACACGAAGTTTTATTGTTTTAACACAACATGTAAAGTACGTTTATGAGTATATTATATACCTACTTAAATTTTAGCCAGCATTTATTAACATTAAAAAAAAAGAATGAATTTACTATTATACATTTGATAAAGCTAGTTTCTTCCCCAATTTGCGAACGATAAATTTTAATTTAATTTCTTTTGAAAATTATAACATAAGGGTATAATCTTAACCTTTTTCCCATTAAATAATTTTTTTGTTATTTTGATATGGTCAATTACAAACTTTTGTATAAGGTGTTTGCGGGTTTCGAAATGATTTATCAAAGATTTAACTAAAATATTGATTAGACAACCAATTTTTTTTAGGGTAACCCTTATGAATGAAAATATTAATTAGATAAAGCAGTTTATGTTTGGTTTCTGAAATTTGTAGGTTTCCAGGTCGAATCTTAATTTCAAATGAATATAGGTACCAGAAACATAATACGACTTAACCCTTATATATTTCACGTTACTTTGGTTTTATTATATAAATTCAAATTGATGGCCAATTATGTTTATTTTATATGCAGATCAAAATTAGTATATAATTGTGTTATTTTACAATAAACTGTAATTTGCTTGTTATGTACCTTTTTGATCATAAATTAATTTATTTTATCAGCATAAACTGCTTATATATTGTGTAAAAATTGTATAAAATTGTAGCCCTTTATGATTTTCTTAGAAAATTTTCGTCAAAATTGTGTTGACAAAAATTGTGACTAAGTTCGATCAAACATATTTTATCTTTATTAACAACTATACATGTGATTTCTCAGACATCTAGTAATTCGTAACAATTGTGCAAGAGTGTAACTTTACTTATACCAGTTATAGATCACTGCCAAATCGAATCATATTTTATTTTGATTAAGGTGTTAAACTTTTGCGACATTATATCGGGAATTTTAGCAAACAATACATCACCCTAAAATCTAGCAAACATCACCCTAAACAAAAAATAAAACGAGTAAAAAATTAAACGCTCTTTTGACATTTTCAAATACTTCATTACAAGAAACCTCTATTTACAATCATCTTACGTACATATATATTATATATTTGACTTATATTTAGAGTAAACAAAACAATAAGTAAATAATATGTATACGAAGAAAACAACAATTACAACAAATCAAAAAAGATAAATCAATCAAAACAAGCAACCGAAAAATATGACAATAAATCATCAATTTAGATAGAAATGTATACATAACAAAAGAAGCTTTTATTATTTCTTATAGGAAAAACCACGACGCTTTTTAAGTTTTCATCTTGTTTGTCTTGAGGGTTTCATTCTTTCATTTATCAAATACTTTATATAATAGAATTTGATACAATACCAAATTTGAAAGAACAAAACGTGTGACATTTATATAGATTTTGTTGTTGTCAATATGGAATTAAAACTGTAACGGGTGGTTAAGAATTGAAATTTTTTTTATTTATAATTATTGTTCATTGAAATGGCAAAAGCATTGTGACTGTATTATCTATTCGTTACATAACGATTCAACTCCATTTTTGATTCACAGAATTTGGGTAATCCCTGAAAATTCCTGAAATCGATGTATCGAATTACATCACTGAACATTCTTTGAGTGGCAATATGTTATATAAACGAATTTTTTTTCGGGAAGGATTAAATAATTGTGCAACAAGTTTTAGAATTGACCCTAAAATAAATTAAAACCGAATGATGCAGTAGTCGAGTAGATATAAAATACGAGCTCAATTTTACGTATACTGTTAGAGTGTAATCAATCTAACTCTTTTAATTAATTGAAACACTTGATGATTTTAGAATATATATTTTTAGTAACAAAATTACGCAATACAACTTTTACATATGACGGAACGGAAGTAAGTAAGAAATTGACAAAACAAGCTGGCCACAAAAAGTCAAAAAATCAAATTGATCAAAGTCGAGTTGTTTATGTCGATATTAAAATCGTTCAACAACATTCGCAGCCAAATCGCCTCCTTACATGCTTCGGACAATGCAACAAACTGCCGATTTGCTGATAGTATAAGCATGGGTCTGCTTCACTGCGATAAAATCCTGCGTCAACGATTTCCTTGTTTAATGACGTGTTCCAGGTGCGTGCCGACTCCTTGAGTCCATACAAGCTCCTTTTTATGCTTTTATCATCCGTTTCGAAACATGACGGCTGCTTCATGTAGATTTCCCCCTCCAGTTTGCTGTTTAAGAAAGCCGTTTTTGCATCCAAATGGATGACCTGCATTTGCTCTTTGCCTGCCACCGTCAACAACGTATTGTCAACTTGTGGTTTTATTTCGACAGTTACGGTATTATCTTCCCCTTGTCTTTGAAAAATTGCAAAAAGTAGTTCAAGTTGTATTTCCAATTCCCGAATACAAAATCAAAGTAACGGATAATCACCTTAAATGAAGACTTGAACATATTTGCAATAAAATAGAGAAGTAATGAATCTTGGATCAGCATCATGTTAAGTTCATGATTGAATAATCGAATAACCAAGTCAGTAGCATTTCCAATTTCATAACACAAAAATGTTCGTTATTACCATAATTTTTCGTGCAGAAAATTCAAATATTTCATGTCACCCTTTCCCCACCCCAACTCGTACAAGACAGAAAAACGGAAGGAAAACTCTTAATTGAACATGAGAAAAAGAAAACAAACAATACATTTATTGTAAATAGCGTACAAATTATTATAATTTAAATTAATTCATTCACAAGTTTCTGAAATAAAACCGAGAGAAGCTCGAGCATTTTGAAGTAGTAGAAAAGCGGTGAGGTACGTTTTTTATTTTCGAAAAGTCATTGTTTGATTTTCGTTTTTCATTGTATGCCAACTTACAATAAAATTGATTGAGTGAATAAAAATGGGAAATGTTTGGTGAAAAAAGTATTTAATCAATTTTTTTTTTAAATTTTAAATGGATTTGATTGAAATTATCAGTCGCATTGTTAAAAAAATGGTTAACAACACAAGTGATTAATTATAGTTTTGATACTCTTTGTACGTTGGATATGGATTCATCGTCGTTTTTAAATATACGATTTCGAATTGATTAAATATCCAATTGTTATCTGGTTTTGATCAATTCTCGTTTTTAGCACTCATATGTTATAAAGGGTTAAGTATTTAAATTAAAATAAACAGTGATTCACATTGCAAATGATTCATTAGTGTTCGGCATAAACTTGTTAAAATTTTTCGTCGAATCTACCATAAAATTTGAAGATTCAAAACTGAACCGCCTAAAACTTCAAAATATTCTATTATTTATTTAACAAATTTAAAAAAAAATCATACTGGCCCATTTTCATTATGTGCTACTGTATATACATAAGAATATAGAAATATCTGATTTTGACACATAGTTTTGAGATAATTAAAAGGTTTAATGCTTCAAATTCAATTAATTACCAATACAGTAAATATATGAGGGTCACTTAATCTGACAAATATTTGATTATTATCTGACTATTAGGCAAATATTTTTTCAAACTGTAAAAAAGTATATTTTTTATTATCTCATGTTTATTAAATTTCAGCGCTTTTATTTGTGTTTTTCACACTTGAATTTCATGATTCAAGCCAAACACACATTTGACGCTCATATATTGTATTATGCGTTTCTAATTTCATTTGTTAGAAACTAGTGAATTGTTACAAATAAATTGGTTTACAATTTAAATAAACAATGTTGCAAACAAATAGACCAATTATCTACTGTCATGTAAGGTAATTTTGTGGTACCTATTTTTTAAGTATACATTTGTATAATATTAAGTACATATAATTATGTATAATAAATATACACAAAATATCATTGTCTTAACAACTAAAACGATTGTTAATTAGAAACCCCTGTTTATACTTTATACCAAAAAGCTCTCCTCTATAAAAAGCTTTCGGATAAATTCATCTAAATAATTACAAAGTTTTCAATAATTTTTCAATCAAACCATTCATCTCATTTTCTAATTTATTCTAATAATTAAAGTTTTTACTGATTTTTTACCTGGTTAATGCGATGTTGATTAAGCTCGATGTGTATGTAATTAACCGATTAACCGGTTAACCTTTGAATTCTCTAGTAGATCCCAGTTTTTGTTTATTAAAATAGTTAATTGCATAAAAAGTTCAAACTGCATACAATATATAAACATAATGATAATTACTTATTTAATTATACAAAAAATACATAGTTTAACTTTTATTGCATTACTGGTTTTATATATAATATATATATATATATATATATATATATATATATATATATATATATATATATATATATATATATATATATATATATATATATATATATGTTTATATATATATATATATATATATATATATATATATATATATAAATTTTCTAATGTTTGTCGATATAATTTATTTTTATGTTGCTGCTATTATATATATTCCGACTCTATAATTAAACTTTAACTATCCGCTAATTCGTACTTTTGTATATACGAGTATTTATTCCAAAACAGAAACTTAAAAATAATAAATTTTAAATAATTCGCCGTTTTTACTTGATAATTATACGATTTGGTATACAAAAATGTAATTTTGCATACAAAAGCTTTGTGTACACAACATTCACAAATAAAAAAGTTTGGTTCGTTATTATTGTTTTATCGTTTTAATAGTGCACAATTATCGCTTGAATTATAATTACATAAAACAAATTTAAAGTTTAAGTTTTGGTTACAAATATTTTTATGGTTATGGTTATAAAAACTTTCGGGAATTTAAATTAGACCGGTAAACGTTACTTGCTCGATTTATCTATAGCTAAACTAAAAAAACTAAACTATGGTATATATAGGCGGCAAATGTTTCATTAGAGACATGAGTTCTTTTTCAGCCCAACGAACATTTACGCACACAATTCGGTGACTGGTGCGGTTATTTATTTATTCAACATCAACGGGATGAAAATCCTTTTTTGATTACAATTTTAATTTACAATTTCCAATTTCCAATTTCCAATTTCCAATTTCCAATTTACAATTTACAATTTACAATTTACAATTTACAATTTACAATTTACAATTTACAATTTACAATTTATAATTTACAATTTACAATTTACAATTTACAATTTACAATTTACAATTTACAATTTACAATTTACAATTTACAATTTACAATTTACAATTTACAATTTACAATTTACAATTTACAATTTACAATTTACAATTTACACCGTACCACGATAATTTTTGATCTTACACCGTTTTCCTGATTTAAAAATGGGAATTATATTTGCCATCTTCCATATCAACGGAAATACTCCACTCTCCAGAGACGCATTAAATATCCGAGATAGAGGTAATGATAGCGAGCTATTAAGGTCCTTAAGAACTATTGCGGGTATATTATCTAAGCCACATTCCGATTTCACTTTAGATATACCAAGGCTAACATCTTTTTTAGAAATATGAGGTATTCCAATTAAATTTTGATGATGCATAGTACGATGTCCTAAGGAAACATAGACTGATTGGAAAAGTTCGGCAAATAAATTACATATGTCCTCAGCATTACAGGCAGTAACATCATTTAACGATATCGTTTGAGGATAACCGGAACATTTTCTTTTGAAATTAAATTATTTTCCAATCACGAAATATAGTTTCTAAAGGCTTGGCGTTGTTCTCGGCGTTGTTATCAAAAGCCCGGTGAAGTTGTTGGAAAGAATTAAGACAATGACAATGTTGGAAAGGTTAAGATGTAATTATTTAATTTCTATTTATTAATAATTGGTCAATGGCGAGAATTATACTCGGGATCACGGCATTACGACAGTTTAATGGATATCACTTGTCGATAGTTATATAGTCTTTAGTTAAATAAAAATTAATTATCTTTTTAAATGCTTAACCATAATGTTACTAATTGTGTGTGTGTGTGTGTAAATCCTAAAAACGTAAAAGGTCCCTCAAATCCCCTTAAAAAAAATCATTTATATACACAATTAAGTTTAGCTTCCGTGAGAAAATCAAATAAATCACAAATATATGTAGCATATATTTTTTAATTTAGAATTTATAAAAAAAAAATTAAGAGGGTCGAATTTAGTTACTTTCTTGTCTCTATATTTTAAATTCATTTTTGGTATTAAAATAAGTAAAGTCGCTTTAAGAAATTTTGTAATCGGATTATATACTCATATAAACTGATATAGGTGATAATCAATCAATATTATGGTTTTCTATATGGTGGCAGTTACTATTAGTCTCATTTTATGGTTATGACAATTTGATGAAAGCTATTTATATTATCACTTTTAATAATGATTATTTTTAGTGGATTTCACATTTACGCTATATTTTTAACCCAAATGCAATTCTGTTCATTGAAAAATTAATTCTATATGTATAATTTTACCAAAGAAATTCCAAACATTTTTTTATGTCCGGAAAGAACTTTAAGCTTTTGTTTTTTTTTTTAAAATAACAAAGAAAATTTTTGTTTTTCTTTTCGAACATGAAAGCTAATAAAATTAAAATTTTGTAACCGCATGATTCGCGTGACTTTATGCGTTTTTAAAATTTTATTTTGTTATATATTAAATTGAAATATTTTTATATACAAAAAACATAAATAATCAAATAAAGAAAATTATGTCCAATTTTCTGTTTACTTCGTTTTTTTTTTATATAAATAAATATAATTAAGAAAGGAAATGGTTATAGAATGGTGGTCGATTTTATATGAAAATGGGGTAGTTAGAAATATCATCCGAGATTTAGTTCAAACTATTACATATCAAGTTTTTGTTTTTTAATTTAATTTGTGAGCCCTATAATTGGTAAACAATTTTTGTACTCCCTTCCAAAAACATTTCTCAACCACCAAAATATGTTTTTACAGTAAACATCCCTCTAAATATTTTTGTATCTATAATTTTTTTTAATAATAATTTTAATCAGTAATCAGTGACATTAAACAATATATAAATAGCAAACGCGTAGCGTATACCATTTTTTGCCACGGTAATAGTATTAATTTATTATTAGAGAGCGGTGTACGCAGATACTGAATAATATAAATGGATGATATCAAATAAATAATATAATTTCCACCCCATTCATAACTAACATTAGAATACAATGTTTTTTTTTTTAAGCAAGAAACTCACCTATTTAGCTAATGTCTAACACTGTACTCTCGATATGAGGTTGTTCAATATATCGTACACATACATAAAATTAGAGAGATTGTAAAAACTAGTTAAATATTTCATGGTGTATTTATAGACTTATTGAGACATTCTTTACGAGTTTTTTTTGTGTCTTTCCAATTCTCATTCATAGATGGCTATAGCGTAAGATGTACATACTTTGTCATTTAAGCAATTTAAGCATTAATACGACTATTTGCAAACATAAAACATTTGACTTATATATTAAATAGCTTTACTTATATCGAATATACGTCATAATGGTTAGATATTGTTCTGTGTCGACTTATCGGAATAAATATTAAAAAAATTCTGACTGCCAGCTCAACCCAAAAACATAAATCATTGATGTGGTACATTAAAAATGAGTTGGATTTTAAATTAAAAATATTTTTTACTTCCCGCATGCATGATCGTTTAAAGGAACACCTTGACACCTCTGATGCCCATTCAGGGCAAAATATATTATAATATATTATATTTAAATTAAATAATTATTTTATAAATTATAAAAAAATATTTTTCTTTCAATTTCACAGAAACGAGTACGAAATCTCTCATTATTTGCCCACACAACCAGGTAAGTCGAATACAATTATTTTTCGGACAAAAATTTTTAGTAATATAGTGACATCAGTCTGAGCAACAGATTTATCAAAAATTCAAAATTTGGTGAGTATAGTTTTAGTATAAGTTGAAATATTTTGAGTCAACCTTATAATCCTTAACATAATATTTCATATAATAATTTCTAATATATTATTGAATAAACATAGTAAATTATTTATTTTTACGTATGCTCTACATATAATACATCCCTTTTGTATTATTGTATCTCATCCCATCTTAATCCATTTTCAACCAGATCATAACGCTTTCTCTGATCTATATCATAATGATAAATGGTAAAATTTGATTATGTATTCGAAATCGAAATGGGGGGGCTACGGTTCGAGTATAATATAAGCTAGTGAACATTTATTTCATAACATTGTAATATATAAACGTATAAATATTCTTTAAGTGTCTTAATGGTTAATTTTAATTGCCTTTATTTTGATAAAATGCGATTATTGTGGCAAGATGGGAGTGCGATTATGATAAATTACATAATATATAAGTGTATGACTATATAACATCAATAAAATTAAAATTACATAGTATGTAAAGTTTTATAAACTTTACTTGCCTACGATGCTTAATTATTGCTTAGACGGTTTAATATTAGAAACTATAATACAATTTATTCAATAGTATAAAGCATAAGTTGCACAACATGAGGCCTATGATTTAATAACACGCTAATTTTTCAGGTAGGGTGGTATATTTCCTTCCCAAACATTTTACAATATATTAAGTTTACAATGTACCCTTTAAAATGTTGTCGTCTTATTGAAAATCATGAAAATATTTATGTAAAGTGGACAAGTGTTCTGTTCGAATAAATTAACAACAATTTTTCAGGTAAAATATGTCACAAACTCACAAATATTTCATATAAATATCACTTAAAAATGTTATTGTCATATACGATAATAGGAAAATGGTCAAGCGGAAAATATTAAATAATTTTCTTTAACATATGTTGGGATGGTGATGGGATGGACGGGTACTTATGCATATAAAAAAAAATATTTTCAAAGGAATTTTTCTTTTATGAAACTATATATTAAGAATTTATTTGTTATAAATGTGATATTTCGCCCCGCGTATACATTGTGATATATAGAATCGGACAGGGAATTTAATTTTCTACATTACTTTCGAAGAATTTTCGAGTATAAATTGTAATGTAATTTATGGTTTTCATTTCACTTTTGAAGATCTTTAGACACACAAACAATACACAAAAACTGTTTAACTTCTATAAATTATTTCGAGTTTTTCTCTTATTTTATAATACAAATATAACGACCCCCATGAGATATAACCCTTTAATTTCAAATTATTTGATTTTACACAAGTTTTTCTAGCTCGGTTTTAAATAAAAAGAAAATTTTTCTTGTGTATATATTTGAGTAGATTTTAACTTTTAATTTAATTTTTTTTTTAACTTTTTTTTTTAGAAATTAAAAATTTGTTTTTTATTTGTACAGAAACTTTATGTATGGGAATTGCCCAGAGTTATGTATATATATATATATATTATATACAGAAGAGAACAAAAGGCCCATAATATATTTGTTAAAAAAACAAAAAGGCGAGAAGCTTTGGGGAATACAAATTAACCGGATCCAATATAATCCAAATATCTATAGAAAACCACCAAAAGAACAATTAGATTTTTAAAATAAATAATGGTTGTTGCATGTTCCTGAAATGGTGAACCTTTATCAAAATATACTCGATATATTTTAAAATATTCGTATAATATAGATCGTATAATCAATTTTCTCACTAAAGCCATTCAAGATTCTCATGGATTTCTAGCATCGTCTTATATATTATATATAAATAATTGTATAACAGTGTAAGAAAATGTATTGAACACCATTGAACACTTATGTCTGCCAACTGTTTGGATTGGATGACCGAGCAAATTTCATACAATGAATACAATTAACTAGTGAATTATAATACTGCATTGTTCACAATGGTCTAAATTTATCAAGTTTACTGATATTTTCTTGTTCAGCATTGTCATCCTGTAACGGATAAGATAAAGTGAGAAAACGAGTGCTTTACACGTTTTCATACCAAAATGGTATTCTATAACTTTTCACCAAGATAAATTAAAAAATGTCAAAACAAACGTCAAAACGTCTAAAAACACGTTCAATTTATCATGTGAAAATAGTTTTCGAAAATTTTAGTTATATATTTTGAATAATATATTCTCCAATCATGTGGTATCGTATAGTTACCACACTCAGTGATACTCCAAGTTTAGAGATCATGGCTTAATATAACAAGAATTAGAGTATATACTTCATCTTAAGTTCTGTATTTTATATACGCACTTTCCATTAGAGACAATCTCTTAAAACTCCAAAATTTGGTAAAAACCGATACAATAATTTTTATTTCAATTGGCACAGTGGTTAAAGCTGTGGTGTTGAGACAGGAGGTACCGGGTTCGAATCCCAACGGGGGAAGGTTGCAAAAGGGATTTTTCACCACCTGATTATGATCGGTGATGAGGATGAACAAAACTATGACCTCCTGCTGGAGTGAGAATCCATGGCCCGAACCCCATCGTCCATGCCAGTACAGACTGACTGGAACAATGCAATGTGCTGATGGATTAAAGCGAACCTGTATTCATGCGTTCTCGATTTGGCTCGTGACGGCGTAAGGTAGGACGTTAAAAATTACCCGCGAAAGTGTTGGGAGAGCTTCGGCCCCAGAAAAGATTGCAGGGTTCAGAAACACAATTTTTATTTGTACCGTAACGCAAATTATTTAAATATACCAAAATATTTGCCCAAACGTCAAAGTGATTTTAGACAACGAAAACATTTGTTCAGCACGATAAATTTTACCTGCTGACTATTTCATTTTATAGAATACCAATTAAGCGTTTTGTGATAACGAGTAAAAATGTTTTCTCTTATTCTCTTATCTTGTTTTTTATAGAATTAGACTGCAGAAATTAGATGAATTCGAAAAAGACAAATTCGAAATTGGTTAGATTTGTTTATTGTATTTAACAGTTTTAACTGTTTAACATGTTAAATTACACCGATAATTGATTAATCTGAAAAGGAAATCTCGTAGCTATCCAAGGATTATATCGTGCGATAATGTTTCATACTCTAAACCTCAGGAGATATGTAACGCGTTTGCCAATAATTATTTCTAGCATTGTTCGGTTGTTTCTTACATTTCAGATGACCGTTACAATTATCCAACTTCGATATTTTGAAAGGATTGCGGTGTTTGGATATCATTGTGGGTGCAAGTCCTGATGTCATCGCACTACTGATTTTGCGAAAATTTGCGCTTAAACCTTACATTATCTGTTTAATGCGAGTCTTTCATGTGGATATTTTCCTGATATTTGGAGGATTTCCCCATATTCCCCATATAAATCTGTGAGAAGGAGCGATATTAAGTGTGATAGAGGTTTTTATATATACTATTGGTTATCCCAACGCGTTTTGAATCTTCGAGACTGTGGGTAATCTTGGCCAAGTTGATGTGGGCTATACGGACATTCCGAAAGCTTCCGATAGACTAAATCACAAGATCCTTCTACAGAAATTGATTGGCTTTGGATCCGATTTCATTCCAATCGAATGGACTGCATCTATATATAAACCACAATGTGTTAGTATTTCCCAGAATCGCTCTTTCGAATTTGTTATTCCATCTGGTGTTCTACAGGGCAGTTACATTGAACTATTATCATTCAATGTGTTTATTAATGACGTTGTGCAGTATTTCAAGTGACACTTTACATGTTCAACACGAACTCGATATTTCTTTTGTGACTAATCAACTAGGAATAAATTGCCCATGGATTATAATGGATACACAACTTTGAAGATTATGCGACATTAGGAATCTTGGCGTTTGATTTTCCAGCAACCATATATACATTTCATTAAGCGTAATGGGAAGGAATTTTGTAAGTTCTAGCTTTCTAATTTGGATCTTTAAACCTGATATAAAATAATTGGTAGTTATTTGATCGTTTGATATTTAACAAAAGTATATGTGTAATACATTACACATGTGATTTTTAGCAAATGAGCATCATGGCAAGGCTCACTGGCTTAAAACATATACCTAAGAAATAACAATTTATTTAGATTTAAAATTTGAGTTTTTTTATATTTAATTTCTTTAAAAATAGTAAAGAGTGTCCAACACCAAACCTAAAGACCAGTACAGGTTGAACAACATTTTGACTGTGCCTTTTGGTCGTTTTCTACAGGTATATACTATAGACTGCTAAATTTTATACTTCACCTTTTAACTTAACACTAATTAATGTACATGGTATAAGTAATCAGCCACACAATACCAAATTTAGATAAATCTTAATGTTATTTGCATTAAAGTCCGGCATCGGTACTATACGCTTAGCATGCCATGACTGAATTGAGATTACTGCATCTTTCGTTTTTTCCTTTAGTTTCATGAATAATCTCATGAAAATTCATCAGATCACTGATTTAAAAGTTATTTACCAGCTTCCAAATGTCGCATCCGCCCATATTGGTCAACATTTTTTTTGTATCGATTTTCTCTGCTTAGTTTAAATATTTAGAATCTGGGCCTAAATTTTGTTGCTTTTTCGAGACTAAGAGACTAGGAGTAATTTATACGTACACAGTGTCTTGTATTCATTTCTGACGAATGTGTTTTTGTGTTTTTTAATTTTTAAATTTTTTTGAAAAACACAAGTACACAAATGAATACTAGACGCAGTGTACGTATAAATTACTCCTAGTCTCGTAGTCTCGAAAAGGCAACAAAATTGAGGCCCTGGTTTTACTTGCAATTCTGACTTTGCATATTCCTGCAGTTTAGCCAGATGTTGAATTTATATATAATATGTGTAAATTCTACAACTTTTCATCTGCACTACTTTAAAACAACATAAATATATTATTACACATGCGCATCATTTCCCCTATAATAATAGGAGGGATATTCTAAACACTAATGTAATATCATATAATTTTCATATTTAGCCCAAAATTGACACACCATCAGCCTCTAGTATCATAAATTGTTTGTACAAATATAAACGTGCATCTATCTAGAGAGGTGGGATTTCGCTTACTAATAACCTCGATGTATGAATAATACGAATAACACCAACATTGCTATGAAATAATGATGTTTTGATAACTTTGAAATACTTTGGCTAAAAATAAAAATGTTATAATATATTTTTTGCTAATGAATTGTGGGTGAATAATATTACATATTTGATATTCTATGCAAAATCAATTTATTTTATAAAATGAAAAAAATATTACATAACTAATGAATCATATAGTCTACACTATAACTTATATTAACTTGGTAATCATAGTGCAATTAATTAATTATGCTCGTGCTGTTCTGTCAATATTTTATAAATTATTTTATAGGTGATAATTAACAAACAATACAATACATATTTAATTACACAAAAGTAGTTTAATTTATTTATAATATATGCTTTGGGCTATAATTTATATAGTCTTGTAAACATTAAAGCGTTAGACATAATTGTGATAATGATTGAGTTATTTTGTACGATCAGTATTGATTTATATGTTTTGTTGATATTTTATAAGAATTGGTAGAAGGGATATTTTATGTTGAACACCTGCTAATTAATTTTAATAAAACTATAAATCTTAATTATTCGCGATCACCAATATATGATAGTTTATATTTTTAATTGATCCAATCAAATGAACATATGTAATTACGATCTTATAAAACGTTGTAGTAACTCTTTATAAATTAAAGAGTTACTACAAAATTGTAAAAGATACCAACTAGAAAGATTGTCAAACTTGACCAAGTCGATGAATAGCTGAATGAAATTTCACGATTTGTCTGCCAGGGTGGGCCATCTATCGGTTTAAATTTGAACCACCGGTTATTTCGAATCTGGCAATACTTATGTCATTCTATTCTGTCACAAAATTCAGTATATTATCTCCACTGAACGGAATGAATCGATTTACGCTTGAGCAACGTTGGGATTTATTGGAAATTTATTTCCAAAACAAAGACAATTGGTCGGAAATTGCACGAAAATGTCGTGCACAATTTGGTCGCAGGGAAGGTCCAACAGTGTCCGGTATACGCAAGTTTATTGTTAAAGTTCGTGAAACTGGTTTCATTGTTGATGCGCCAAGAAGAAAAGATGATGTCGATTTTGCCAAAAAAATCATCTTTTCGGATGAAGCTCATTTTCATCTTGGTGGGTACGTTAATAAGCGGCTTGTGGAGCGGAGGCATCATTGGCCCCCACAGCACAACCATTATCGCACCATGATAATCGATTTTTTTGCGCCCGCTCTTCATGCTATTGATGTGAACGAGGTTTGGTTACAACAGGATGGTGAAACTTGCCACACATCTCATGCCACAATCGATTTATTGCGTCAAACGTTTGATGGCCGTTTAATTAGCCGAAATAGTGTCAATTGGCCGGCAAGACGCTGCGATTTAACGCCATTGGACTATTTTCTGTGGGGCGCCGTTAAAGGCAAGTGTTATGCCAACAAACCAGAGCCAATTGAGCATTTGAAGGCCACCATTCGTGATGCCATCGCCGAGATACGACTCCATACACTCGAAAAAGTGCTCGAAAATTGGTTCGATCGAATAGGGTACTGTAAGGCCAGCCGCAACAGCCATATGAATGTAATAATATTCCATCTTTAACCGGAACAGTTGTACTTCCCAACAAAAAAATAAATTTGGCAAAATTTCAAATTTTTTTGTTTTATTGCATTTTTAAATTTAAACTTTTAAATGGCCCACCCAATTAATTTTATTAATTTTATTTAAATAAAATGACCAAGACAGACTAATAAAAAGGCACATGAAAGATCGCCAACAATTTTACTATGGATTTTCAACCTTTACATCATTACAGATCGACAAAGATGTCATATTACTAGTTTACCGATATCTAACCAAATAAAACCTTATTTTAGCATCGATTTAAAAATATTTGTTTTATAAAGTGCATGTTTAGCCGATACTTATTTTAAACGAACAAATTAAAGTTTGTTTATGTCAGAAAAAAGTTCGTTTAGGTATTAAGTTTTTTGCTGTAAACATAGCTGATATGCTTAGCTACAAAACATTAGAAGGTTGGAATTTCGCAGCTTAGATGGTTTTTGAGAGTTTGGATATCGGTACAATATAGTGATATGATACTTTGGCTATTTGTAAAAGAATAACGGTAACAAAACTTCATCTCCTTGAAAAATGTGCCGAACACCTGAACATCCAAATGAAATAAAATACATAAAAGTCTTAGTGGTCATGTTATTGGCTTTATTGAACCGTCGCTATAATGCGGTAATTAGATTACAGGCATCATCACAATATCCTCACAGAACACACATTTACCTCATAAGCATTTACTAAAATATTAACTTTTATAAAGTGATGTGATTAGATTACAAAATTAGATAAATTTATGTAAAACAAAAAATTGGGCGTACCTCTATAATCTCGCCCAAAAAACCTAAAAAGATTGTTTATTTATTTATCCAAAACGCAACTGTAACATATCAAGTTTTTTAGTATTAAATACATAGAAATTAATTAATTTTTTTTTAACATCTTAAGATATCATTTTATATCTTAATTAAAATTAAGAAACGAAAATTTGTAAAACCAACCCACAAAAATACTCGTACCTGCGTATTTTGATGATTTGACTCATCTAAATATACTTAAAAATTTGCATCTTTTAATTTTATAAAATTTAAATCTCATCTCCGGGTTTCTTCGGCTACTATTTACATATTTTTAAAATTTTGGTTTTATTTTTTAATTCAACAGTTCTCATAATCTCATCATCTGAAAAAATACCACTACACACCCAGCATTAGCATTATATTTCCCCGCTTTTTGTTTCATTTCGTTTTTTTTCTACTGTATTTCCATTTCATATTTCTATTCTGTTGTTATTCGGCGTACAATCGTCGAACGCACTGGTTTATTGGTACAATTTAATTTTTTTCAATATTAAAGTTCGTTAAGTAAAACTATTTTATTCGTTTTGAAAAGTGTATTAATTTATAAATTAATAAATTTAAAACATAATTTTAGTTGTTTTATATCGTGTGTGCACATAAGTTTGATTTAATTAACACGCAAAAAATATTTAAAATATAACTGTATAGTTTATAAAATACAAACCAAATAATAAAACCGGTTATATTTAAATACAAATTGCCATTATTTACCGTTAATATGTTTATATAATTTTAATTAATAAACGCAAAGTGAAGTGTATTTTGTGTATATAAAAAACAATTTTTAATTTTAATTTTTGCATTTTAATTGAAAGAAAATATACAAAATTAAAAAATAAATAAAAAAATAAAAATAAATAACAAAAGCGTGAAGTGAGAAAAATATAAAAATAAATAAGAAAACACGTGATTTGTTTATATTTTTTATGTTTTAATTTTATAATAGTGTGGGTTTCTGATTTTTATTTAAATTTCATTTAAAAATAAAGCTATTAAATTATATATGTACATATAAAAAAAAAAGTAGTGTAATTTAAGAATTCAATTTATTATTAATTAAGAAAATAATATATACATATATACAACAGAAAATTATTTATTTTATTTTTTAAATTAAAATTTTAACTGATAATTAAAAATTGTGTCAAAATTGTTGCCAACAGTGAATTATCTGTAAGTAAATTAAATTAAAATGTGTTAATTAAAAATACTTTTATGTAGCGGTAGTCGAAGAATTAAGAGAATGAACGATAGTGTAAATGTATATAATATTGTATATGTGCGTTGTAATTAAAAGATTGCCGGTTCGATGTGCGGAAGTTTAATTAGTTTTTATTTTATGTGACCGGCAATTGTCAGATTAAAATGCTTTGCTACCAAATTGTTCAATTTACACGATCTATCAATTTACACCATCCAGAGGATGGTTTTTCATTTAAATTATTGGTTTAATTTAATTATGTGGAAAAGCATTTGTTAATCACATTTGTTTTTTATATTTTAACTATTTTTACTAATTAATTAAAAGGTCGTTTTGTATAATATAGATTGTCGTTGCTCCTATTATGGAACGTGTTAAAAATTTTATAATTATAATAATTCACAAGACAGTAACGGACACCAAAGTTTTTTTTTTGACTTACGAATTAGAGAAAAAAACAATTACGTGCCCTTTGCAAAACTCACTAAGGCTAAGGGTTAAATGAGAACAATGGCCATCAAAGGTCATTCATCTCGATTTTGATTTGTGAATTCGTTATTTTTAGAGCATCGTTTTAGCTAGGTTTAAGGGTATTCTTTTGTAGTTAATATAACTATATTATTGAAGCTTATAATGAACATGCCTCTTAATAGTTATTTGCAGAATTGTAAGTCGCTTTTTCACCTTTTTCTAAAGAATGCTATTTATTGTGGATTCGCAACAAAGAAATTCAGCAGCAGCCCTATGTATTATTCAATGTTTTATTTTTTCTTCTTACGTTAATACTGTTATGGATATGGCCGATTAGTGGGTCTTTTGAATTACTTTCGCTTCGTTTTCTCGATAAAGTCCTTTTTTAAAAATTAGTACTATAAGCCTATGGTGTTATGTAGAACAATGGCAGCCATGAATGTTTGTTGCGTTGATTGATGTTTTGATGACCCTGATACATTTGTTGAGATCTTCAATAATTTTCTTGATTCTGGAGTTTAATATATCTACTTTCGAGCTACTTAGTGCTGGTGGATTTATCAGTTTTAGTTCTGGTCTAACTTCTTTAATTTCCTCCATATATATTTTTAATTTCCTCCATATATTTTTAATTAACATAAAACAACATTAGTTGTAAGTTTACAAGAAATTTCCATTTTCTGTACGAGAACGATTTAAGGTATTTTTTTTATAACATTTTAGTAAACATTTTTAGTCGAAAAAATGTTAAAACAATTCATGTCTAATAAAAAATAAAAATACGCTCAGAAATTAGCAAGCACAAATTATGTTTAACTGCCGTAATATATTAATAGTAACCATGAAACGATAATTAAAAGCAGGTAATAAAATATCCTAGTGAAAATATTGGGTAATTAATTTTCTCCGTCATATTATTATGACATACCATTCGTTCAAGATTTGGGAAAATCAAATAAAATTATTTATTCATGCCATCTCTACATTATTTGTAATTTAATTATTATCATACACAAGAAAAAATAGAAAAATTTCCATTCGAAATGTAATTATTTAAGTTTCTTATTATATTAATTCTTTTTAACAAAACAAAAATAAATTAAAAAATGATTTATTTACCTTTCATTTAAATAAGTAAATAAATATTTTTCTTTCAAAAAAATTAATCTTCATGTGATAATTATATATATCAAATGTTCGTTAAATTGTTAAAAAAAAAAATAGTTATCTCGTAAAAAATTTCATTCTTTCTAGGAAAATAAAATATTCTTCTTATCACAATTAAATATATTTGATTTAAAATTAAAAAAAAAAAAAAAAAATATTTATTTACTTTGATTATTTAAATTACACTTTTATTTGATTATTTAATTTTTTATTTTGCCAAAAGATTAAAAAAAAAATAATTAAAGTTTTTTTTGGTAATATATGTGTCACATCTAATTTAAAATCAAAAATGTAAATGTTTTGTTGGTTTTCTTTGTAATTAAAAAAAAAAAAAAAATAAACAATTAATTTTGCTTGTATTTTAAATGCCAAAATTTACAAATTTGATTTGGCGAAACATAAATATTTCGTGGTTACGATAACCGCCAGTGTTTGTCAATTTAACTTCTTAATCCAATAAGTATTATAATTTACTTTAATCCTTATAAATTTGAGCTTATTATTTATACGAGTTAAACGGATTTAGATTACTAAACTGTGAGTTGTGGCCAACATTGGGTCACTTAATACTGTGTACTTAATGAAAACTTAACCTTTCTCGATTTCTTTCGATCGATCGTTCACGGTCGTAGGAAAAATATTCCTACCACATGATGATGAAGCATTGGAACTCCAAATAATATTGGTAGAATCTGAAAAAAAGTGAAAAAATTTTATTAACTTCTCCAACAGAAGTCATCATTTAATGGGACGAAATTTAACATGGATTCGAATAAAGCTCATGGTTAAGTTTTTAGCAATGCAGGAATTTTAATAGAACTACCTAGGAAAGCTCTAGTTAATCTCACAAACCTTGCAGAAGTCAGAATGTCTCAGTTCAATTGCCTCAGTTCAATTGCCTCACTGAAATTTAGATAAATGATCTTGCAATTGCAAACTATCCGATCGCTGGATTTAACTTTTTTGCTAATTGTAATTATAAGTACTTACCGATCGGATGGTGTTGCTTCGTATGTGGCAAATAATTTAAAAGTTAAAGTTCATAATGACATATTTTTAAAGACTGCTTATATTTTTGTTCTTGATATCCATTTTGTAAATATTAAATTGACTGTTGTTTGCATTTACTGACTTCAGTTGAATAGCGTTGATTCATTTTTGGTAGAACTTAGTCCTTTTTTTATCGATATTTAAATACAAAAGTTTGATTATAATGGTTGATGTTAATATTGACATTTTGAGCAGCTCGCCAATTTAGGTTTGATTTCGATCTCCTAAATAGATTATTATCATTTCGCTTTTCAAGAAAGGTGATCGTTTGTTGATCAGTAATTACCGTCCCATATCAAAACTCTCAGAAATTTCTAAAATTTAAACTGTTAAAACTAGAATGGTAAATTTTTTAAATTGTTTTAACTATTTTAGTAATTGTCAGTTTGGTTTTAAATGAAGTTTAGCTACAGAAGATGTTCTGATTGAACTTCTTAATCCTATTCATGAAGGTCTCAATAATTCTAAAATGGTTGCTTTTGATATGGTTGATCATTTATAAAGTTCTTTTGGATAAATTATGGAATATAGGGTTCATGTCGTTTTTTTGTGGATCGTTCGCAAAATGTTCGATGTATTGATTCTGTTAGTAAATATTTGGTTCTGAAGACGAGTGTTCCTCGGGGATCGGTGGTTGTTCCGATTTTGTTTTTGAATTACATTAATTTGGATTTTAATCAAAAATTTAACGGTTAAATAGTTGCGTTTGCTAATGATATGGCGTTTGTATATAATAGCTTTATTTATAATTCTCTGGTGATGAATATCAATCATGACCTAAGAATTATAGGTAACTGGTTTGCTTCTCATAAGTCTATATTAAGTTCAAAAACTAAAGCCATGATTTTTAATTTGAATAAAGTTCGTTCTTTCAATGATGATCTTATTTACGACCACTGTTTTGCTAATTGTTTGCAGATTGAGTTTGTTGGTAACATCACATATCTTGAATTAAATGTAGATAGTCGTTTAGACTGGAAAACTCATACATCTGAACTTAAAAAATCCCTATAAACTTAAGTATTAGAACTTGTACCTATTACGTTCAAATTGGTCATCAAGTACTCTTAAAATATTTTAAAATTGTTTAGTTGAATCTAGATGGTATCTGCTGTTGGAGTGACACGTATTTTTAGACAATTCGACCTTTAGTTACTGCTCGGAAAGACATATTAAGGCCATTGTTTAAACTGAGTAATGTTCTTCCGTTGAAACATCTGTATATCTATAAGGTTATGGATATATACTTTAGAAAGATTGCGAAAAAATATGTTGAATTTTTGTTTTGTTCCTAAATTCGTTTAAATCTACTTTTATAATTATATTTTAGTTACAGCTTCTACAATTTTTAATGAGCTTCCACCTGCTAATCGTAGCTTAGGTTCGAAGTTTAGATTTTCGTCTGCCATAACGAATTGGTTATCCTAGTTCTCAACAGTTGATTTTGTGTTTGAGCGAATTGTTTTATGTGCTTTAATCCCAATTTTAATTTTAAATTTTTTTTACTTCTAGTTCCATAATTAATTGAATATTATTAGAGCCAGGTTTTATAGGCAGTATTCTTCTCTGTCAATATACAACAAGCTGGTCCTTTATAAGCAAATAACCAATATAGACTTATTCAGTATTGGCGTTGTACCAAACCGAGCCACGTTAAGATTCTTTACAGAGGATATTTAAGAACATTGTCGATGTACCATAAAGCCCTAAAAGTGGAACTCATTTCTATTGAAATCCAGAAAAATGCCAGGATATATGAAAACAGGCTCCAGCAACGTGTGGAAATTTAGCTCTGAAACTAAACCAATATTGTACGCTAACTCAAAAGAACAAACATTTTGAGCAGGTTTAATTGTTGGGACAAACAACTGCTTGCTGATTTATTATGCTGAAATCACCAGAAATTTTAAAAAGCCGTTAAGTCTTAGATAAATTTAACTTAATAAATTAAGTCAGAACCAAATTCCTCATTAGTCCAGGAGACTAGATTGTAATAAGGCTTAGTTACAGCTCCAAGTTAGTTTTATCTGTTTTGGAAATTTATAGAAGTCTGATGTCTTTAGTATACTTACTTGGTTGTTGATTGGCCATATTGAACATCCAATACCCATATCATCAACAATAAATTACTAAATAGCTATAATTATTTAATTTAAATATATGTAACAATAATTAGTACTCGTTAATTAAAACCCCGATGTGATATGCTGGTTTGGCTGCCAGATACCAATTATATAAATGTATCTATACATATATAGAGTGGTAGATAAGCATTAAATCAAAATTAAATTATATCGTTTGGGTTATTTTGATTTTTTGTTGGTGTATTTTTTATTTTTTAAATATCAATATTAATTTAACCCGTATTTATATAATAATTGAAAAAAGGTATATAATTTTTTTATGTATAATTTTCTGGATAAATAAAACAAATATATATATATATATATATATATATATATATATATATATATATATATTTATATATAAGAGTGGAATTGGGAAAACCTCGCAACAACAAATTTATTTAATTTAGGGGAGAAATAAGTGGTATTAATTTTTGTGCTCGATTTTTATGAGAAATTTTTATTGAAATGTATAACGCTATCATGGTTATTCGGTTAATTGAAATGTCAGAGGGCAATTAAGGTGGTTTTTATACTAGATGTGTGAACAATTTTACTAAACTATCCCGAAATTATACATTTGTTTTCCTCCTCCTTCACTTATATATTGTTGGTAACAATAGTTTTGATAAGTAGCTGAAATAATAGCCATACAATCATTGTGTTGTTACACAGTTCAATTAACCATTAAATATTGAATAATTTATAAAATTAAAAAAAGGGATTTATAGAATAATGAGGTTACAATAAAACGAATATAATCCGCTAAAATTATATAATAAATAAAAATTTAACTAAGCTCAGGAATTTTTGTTAATTAACATTTACGTTAATTTACTAAAATTTATTAACTATACTGTCTACGGTTTACATAAAAATAAACAATAAATTAAAAATAATAATATACAAAGTCGCATAACGACGTTCTTAAATCATGGTCAAATTCAAATATAATTCTTGTTCGTGTACAACATTCTTCGCTCTAACTATAGCTATATATACTTAATAATATTATACGAATTAAGAGATGTGTTTGTACTATAATAATAAACAGAATAACAAGAATGACAATTATAAAGATTAGGCGCGAGTAATTGAAATAAAATTATATTTATAGCAGTCAGTTTTTATTGTTAATTAGCTGAGATAAGAATTTGATATTTTTGTATTTTTTGTTGTATTTGGTCTTGGGAAATATACTATATATAGTATATACCAATTGTGTACATTGTAATTAAATCAGTTCTATGCTAAAATATTGCCTAAATATTTTTTAAGCCAATTTACATCATACATTATTAATTCTACTATATTATTACAACAAAAATTCTTGCTTGACAATATGCTCCACATTTGCTTACAATTATATCTCTTAGTAAATAGTGGGATTTGACTTTCTGATGCAGATCTAAAGTAAAGAGGATATTTTGGGCTTTAACAATTAGTTAAGTATTTAAAAATAACGTGATAAATTAAATTTGGTGGTCATGTTCCATTATAATTAGTAGATTTGTTATTATGAATTAAAATGTCAGTTAAAATGATAACTTGGAGTTAAATTCTGATTTATTTGCCCATTTGGCAATTTGCATCTTAACTTTTACCTGCTTAAATATTTTGATTTAATTTAATTTATTTCTAATTTTTCAATTTAGTTTTAAGTATTAACGATTAATTATGCACCTGTTGTATGAACGTTTGTACACTAAATGCTAATTCGCTACTGGCCTCTCGCAAAATTACAACTACAACATTTTATAAAATTTATAATCAATTTTTTTTTCGTACATGATATAATTAATTTTTAATATCATATTTATTCAACCCGACTAAAATGTTTTAATCCAATTAAAAAATATGATATTAAATATCAAAAAATTGACATTTGCATATGTATATGTTTCTAATCCGTGTATTATACATACTCCTCGTATTTTAGCATATATAGCAATCAAATGTAATATTTTAATAAAAAAAAATTATTTAATAATTATAATTTATGCGCGTTATTTGTTTTGTGCCACATTTTATCATAAACATTTATGTTACCAGTTACCATACAAATATACATATATATATATATATATATATATATATATATATATATATATATATATATATATATATATATATATATATATATATATATATATATATATATAAATATATATAAATATATATATATATATATATATATATATATATATATATATAAATGTATATATATATATATATATATATATATATATATATATATATATATATATATATATATTAATATGTAATATATATATGTAATATATATATATATATATATATATATATATATATATATATATATATATATATATATATATATATATATATATATATATATATATATATATATATATATATTAATATGTATATTGCAATTGTTTTAAATTATGGTTACTGTAATCAATATTTTTTAATTTAGGCTAGGTTAGGTTAGAGTGGCTGCTAATGCACACTTAGACCGGTGACGGTCCATTGTGATACTAAAGGATCCTACTCCCCTTTCACCTTCATTGGAACAATTCAGAGCTACTTATGTAGCGTAAGATATCTCGCACATTGCAGTTTGTACCTCCCGTAAGCTAGCGCCGGGCATGAGCAGAGGAAGTAGCTCACAGTCTCTTTCTCCTCTTCATTCATACAGCTTCTACAGAAGCCATTTGCCATTGACACAAGCCTGCTCGCATACTCCTCAATGAGGCAGTGTCTTGTGAGCACCCCCACGACTATACTTAAGTCAGATCTACGTAGGTGCCTATCGCCTTCTTTTTAGGTGCCATATTTAAGTGCTGATAAAGGCCTTCCCAGATTTGCCCTTTCCGGTTTCAATTAGAGATTTGTATCTTTGCTTGCCAGTTCGTCAGCCCTGCAGTTCCCCGGAACGTCCGAGTGACCAGGTACCCAGATTATCTGGATATTGAGATGCTCACTCATCTCGTTAAGAGATAAGCGGCATTTTAATGCCACCACGGTCGTCAGAGAAACTGATTCCAGCGACTTGATTGCCGCCTGACTGTCCACATATATTGTTATATCCCTTGTGGATATGCCATTATGCATCAACCAAATCAACGCTTCCTCAATCGCTACCACCTCTGCCTGGTACACACTGCAGTGATCAGGAAGACGAACGGATATATTCACATTTAATTGGTCACAATAGACTCCAGCTCCGACTTTGTCGTCTAGTTTGGAGCCGTCAGTGTAGAATTGTATACTTCCAGCTTCTGTTGTTAACCTGTTCCCCCAGGATTCTTTGGAGCGGATAAGGGGTCCGGAAGCCTTTTTCAAAGCGAACTGCCAATCGTCGAGTGGCCCGTAGACATTGCCACTCAAACACGGCAGAGATTCGTGAAGCCGTAGTTGCTGCTCTCTGCTTACCTTCTTTGTACCTTCTCTATCATATTTTCAAAAGTTTTCTTGTCTAGTGCTGGCCACCACACACTCACCCCAAACATTAGAATCGGTCTGACTACAGCGGTGAAGAGCCAGTGTACCAGCTCTGGTTTTGGACCCCATCTCCTACCGACGGCGTTCCTACATGAGTACAGAACCATGGTAGACTTCTTTACTCTCTCTAAAATATTGGGCTTCCAATTTAGCCTACTGTCAAAAATTATTCCCAGAAATCTTGCCTTATCAGTAAAGGCCAGTGCATTGCCTTTTAAGGTAGGAGGGGCGACTACCGGAATTTTATATTTCGCGCGTGTTGTATGACTTCCCTAATCGTGCTTAGGTACCAACCCGAGATCATGATCGCTACGTCATCTGCATACGCTATCACCCCTATTCCCTCCCTCTGCAGTTCCAAAAGTAGTCCATTGATTACTATGTTCCAGGGAAGAGGTGATAGGACACCACCTTGCGGAGTTCCTCTAACTATTCGCCTCCTAATGGTGGATTCCCCTATCTCCGCGTTAACAATCCTGCATTCTAGCGTCTGATTTATCAACCTCCTTAAGGGGTAGTCCTCATCTAAGAAAGGCAGTCTTTCCTGAACTGTCTCCGTCCTTGACATTGTTAAAGACGCCCTCTTTATCGAGGAAGGATACCATATAGTACTCTTTCGAGTGGATCGATTTCTCAATTGTCAGGGAAGGCAGAGCCATGTCCTCAGATCTCCCTTTCCAGTACGCATGCTAAGAAGTCGCCCAATTGCTGGGTTTTATTTTTGCACGTATATGCCCATCAGTAGAGAGAGTTATAGGTCTTAAATCCTTTAGGTAGGTCTGTGAATTCTTCCCCGCTTTCGGAATAAAAATCACCCTAACCTCCGTCCATTTTCTACGAATATAATTCAGCTGTTACACTCCCTGAAAACCACCTCCAGCCATGGGAGAATGTTCAAACGAGTTTAAAGCATAAACAGATTAACTTACTTTCCTTCATATACCCTCCGCTGTAGGGTTTTCTCTTTCGGTCCTTGGTGGGACGTCAACTGTCTTGACGCTCCCTTCAGGTCCACCTTGTTGTCTAATTTTGTCACCCCCCTCCCCATCGACTCGACACGTTCTTCCTCGTCCGAGTCTAGGAATAGGCGACTACTCATAGCCGTTAATCGTTTCATCGCTGAGCTCCTAACGTCCTGCATGTTAGAACCTTCGACTCTTAGTTCCTCTTCCATTGGTCGGTCTTCCACAATCGCTTCGACCTCATCCTTTTTAAACACCTTAGGGTAATCGACCCGAAGCCGAAGTCGATTACCCCCTTTGTCTTAGCTAGAGACGGCGGGGGCCGCGACTTACCACAAAGCGGCAAGATGCTAATATCGTTCGAGGCATGGTCAATGATAAGTTATTGAGTCAAAGAGTTCTTGTCACTAGTTTAAAAAATGATGGAACTGTCGTATTGCCTCAGTCAACTGTCCTTTAAAAGAAGCCGGAGTAAAAACTTATGTCTGCACGAAGAAGCAATTTATTTCCCCAAAATATAAAGTGAAACGACTTCAATTTGCAAAAGCGCATATAAGTAAGGAATTGATATTTTGGCTGATGAATCAACGGTCTCTTTAGATGGTACTTGGGGTAAGAAATTTTTTTATTCTACGTCAGAGCATTTAAAAAAAGCAGGAAAAACCGCAGGAAAAATCGCAGGAAAAATCGCTTCGATTGGCCACCACAATGACCTGATATCAACATTATTGAAAATGTTTGGACATATATTAAAAGAAAAATTCCCTATAAAGTTGGGATGGCAGAAAACGAATTATGGGCCGAACTGGTCGAAGTATGAAGCCAAGTTAGTTGTAATCACAAATACTTATGCATGAAAGGGATGAATCACAAATGCTTCAAGTTTAATTGAGTTTGTTTTTATTATGGTTATAAACTTATTTATTTCATTCAAATTGCTTGTATACTTTTGAGTACTACCAGTGTTTCAGAATCAGTTTCGTTAATTCTTGGCATTTTATACGATTTTTTTTCTTAAAATTAACAAATTTTCACTGATTATTCTCCGAAATAATCACACACGAGTAATGATCCCACTTCTGAAATTTGTCAGATTCCAAATTTAAAAAAAATGATTTCAGCCTATATCGTTTTTAATTTTATTAGTTTAATTTCAACCAAATACATCCGTACAGTGATGTATCCGGCTATCAACTAATTCTGTTTCTTTTTTTTTGTATTTTTTATTCATAGTCGGGATAAAGTTTATGATACCCAATAAAGTTTATGACATTATATCGTGTACAAATGTATAGACTTTTAACATATTGGTGTACATTACTCGATCATAATATCATATTTTGTGAAAACCAGTTCTGCATTTTAATACACTTAGCTGTTACGATGATATGGTTGGTAATTTTGTTATTATTTTCAAAACCAACACTATTGCGTATACTTATACAATTTTTTATTTTTTTATTTTTCATAATAACCTGTATATTGGTAGTGATAATATGCTTTTACACCTATCACTCGCTTAACAAAGTTGATTCATTCACGAAAAGTTCGTAAATTAAAATTTCGTAAAACGAAATTTCGTAAAATGAAATTCAAAAAGGTAAAATATGTATGTAAAAAAATTTCGTAAATCGAAATTTTATTACGTAAACAAAAATTTTGGTTTAATTTTGAAATTAATTAGGAAATTTCGTTCAAATTAATTAGAGCTTGCGTTAAGCGAGGGAATGGTGTATTAGATGAATTTTTCATACGAATCGTCTTGTCCCAAGGCCAAATTTAAATGTAATTGTAATTTTTACGTTCATCTACAATTATTTTTGTTTTGTAATTTTGTTTACCAAATTGCATATAGTGATATATATTGCGTTTCGATTTGCGTATATTTTTCTGTGGTAGTAGTATTAATATTGTAGTATTTTATTTTTATTCATGTTATTTATATGTAGTGATTTAAATTTTGCGTACATACCGAAAGTTATACATTTTTTTTTTCATTTTTTTATGGTTATTTTGTAATTCGCTAGAACTACTAATGCACTCTTGTTAAATATATATAGAAAAAAAATTGTTCATATTTCAGTGCAGACTGCAGGCAATACTATAGTATCAAATCACCGAATCATCGTTCCAAATCCATCTTGGGCATATCGAGTCGATAGCGATTCCGCAAACTCTACAGCTTGCGGCCACTGGCAGCTGTTGTGTGTGTTGCCAGTCATTACTGGCGACACACACAACAGCTGCCAGTGGCTTGGGGCTGTGGAGTTTGCGGAATCGTTTTCGGCTCGATACGCATTTAAGATGGATATTGGACGATGATAACGTTGTTTGTTACTGTGGGTATTCGTCCTGTTAGGATGCATTTTTTGTTTTTTGTTTAATCAATTTATTCATATAGATATAATATTTAAAAGAATTCATTTATCAGCATTTACTAAAGTTTTGATCTTTTGCTGGAAATTACTAAGGTTCCAACTTTATTTGGCTATTTCGCGTGTGTAATTTTTAGACTTTTTTGAGTAATATTATAGATACTTAAATGTCGAACGTTTCCATATGGCAATTACATCTGTGAGCAGTAATTGCCATATGCGCAAACAATAAACCTCTACATGTAGCAGGTTTGTTTATGCTATATACAGTTATACGTTTATGCTATAAATTTGCATTTTTGACTGTCACGGTTTTATCGCCATAGCCAATGAGCGCAATATAACAAAAATGGATGATTTCGTTTTATTCTGATTTGTATATTGCCCAACCTCAGAGAATTATGAATGTGTACCAAATATGAGGGTCACCCGGTTTGACTTTCATTTGTCCGCTGCACAAAACATGGAATTATGTTTTGTTGTTGTATGAAGAGTGGATTTACAAAATATAAATAATTTAAATATAGGTGACAGGGTAGTCAATAAGGTTGAATGATTTTGTTGCATAGCACAATTGCAATAATGTTGACGTAAATATTGACGTATTATATTGTCATATTATTATATTTTATATATATTATATATATATATATATATATATATATATATATATATATATATATATATATATATATATATATATATATATATATATATATATATATATATATATATATATTGTATTAAATTATTACAGCATATGGATTGCAGAATTATAATTTTATAATTTTATAATTAATTAATTTATAATTTCAGATTGAAATTATTTCTATTTCTAACAGCCTATGGCTAAGGGCAATTAGTTTTTTAATAGATTTTGTTTTCAGAAAACCTCTGCAGATTACAGGTGGAATGGTGGCACACTGGAGTTTCTGATAAGAGATGACAGAATGCAGAGCAATTCAATAAAACTGTGATTGTCTTGTACATACAGTAGTTTGAATATTGGCTACTGGGAAACCGGACTAATTCCGTCATTACTGACATACCTTTCCTTCTCCTGCCCCACAAAAATTTACTTACTATTGGCTGTCACGGTGTCTGTAACCGAGTCGATCTCAATAATTAACTAATATCCTATACCTTATCCTTCCAAGTATATGTAAAAATGGATGTTCAGTAGGTCCGGCACTTTCCGGGAGATCCTGCTTAATGCTTGGTCGTACATTCTAAATCAATCTATTAATATATATATATATATATATATATATATATATATATATATATATATACATATATATATATATATATATATATATATTTATATATATATATATATATATATATATATATATATATATATATATATATATTTATATTTATATATATATTTATATATATATTTATATATATTTATTTATATATATATATATATATATATATATATATATATATATATATATATATATATATTTATATATATAACAATAATATTATCATTATTTTGGTTAAAATTGGAATTTAATATATATATTTATATATATATATATATATATATATATATTTATATATATATATATATATATATATATATATATATATATATATATATATATATATTTAATACATATCGGGAGATATATAAATATTGTTGGACGATTTCGACTTAGTATGAGTATAATAAGCGGCAACTGGTTTCATTTATAATATTTACTTAAATGTAAAAATGTGTGACAGAACCACAAGGGGTCTTAAAAAAATTAGTAATAATTATTCAAATCCATTTTAAGGGTACAAAATACACAAACGAACTATCCTTGAAAAACAAATATAAAAAATAAAAAAAATAAAATAAAAGATTTAAATAAATTGAACAAATAAAATAAATTTTGAAAAAATATATAAAATAAATAAAAATGATAAATGATGGTTTTATTTGAAAATATTCAATTTTGTAAATAAAATTTAAAGCGCTTAATATATTTTATAATTTTTTTTAAAATTTTTCGTTTTATTTATTTATATTTTAAAATATAATTTATTTATTTATTTTTGGGGTTACTAATTGTCAGATGTTTTAAATTGTAAATGTTTGAGTGATACAAATGATGAGAGGCTTAAGCAGATTTACCTAGCAAGATAAAATAGATAAAAAAAATATATTTTTTGTGTTCAAATTGCGAGAAGTTTGAAATTAGTCATAACTAGTTTATAAAATTAACAAATCAGTAATAAGAAATTTATGATTATATGCGATAAAGTGTATCTCTTCAAGTGACACATAAATAAAATGGTTTATGCCTGATTTGCAAACAAGCTTTATCATTGAAACGGACGAGTTAATAATAATTCATGCGCCCAATATGAAGTTTTAAATCATAAAAAATGGCCACAGACCATAATATAAACATACGTTTATGATCCTTTATTATACGTTTTGGCGTTTTTTTGTTTAGATGTCTTTTTGTTAAGCGTAAGGCTATTGATATGATAAATTGCCATTGAAGATGGCACTTTCAAAATGGTATTTTCTAAAATTTATTGCGAAATTGACAGTTACCAAAACCGTTGATTAGGATCTTGTAAAAGTAGTTTGAATAAAATTTCATTTGAAATATGGAATAAAGTTTGATGTAACTCAAAGAGATATACGTACGGGTATGTCATAATACCTTAATTATACATTACGTGTTTTTCGTTCAGATTTCTTCGTTACTTAGTGAAACATATCCCAAAGAACACTATAATGGATGTGCCTCTGTGCATTTAAAAAACAGTGGCAAATTTAGCCTGGAACGACGTTAAACAGTTTTAATACGATTAATTCTAATCTCGTTCGGAGAATTCATAAATATTCAATCTAAAATATCACTATCTATAATGCGATTTAAAAGAAGCTATCTTTAAAATCTTTCACAGATTCAAAACATATGAAAATGGGATAATATGTTTAGAGCTTCCGAAAAACGTTTAGAATTTGGGGTCCTCCAACTGACAAGCGAGTTTAATGGCTACTATGGAAACTTATAACACGACATGTTCTTATATTAAGTACCAGTTTGTTTGAGTAAGCTGGAATTTACCTCATTAATAAATATTAACTGACATAAATGACTGATTTAAGGAACCCAGAAGTTGCTTCAAACTCAATAGAAAGATATGCACCTAATTTAATTGCTTGCTTACGGTAGTGAAGGTATAGGTTTTAATCCACAACAATAAGTTCAAGTGAACTTTCACTTTCAGCAGTGTATATAAAACAATTTTAAAGTCTGTGAGCACCAAATGAACCTGTGACCTAGACTAAATTGAGCTAATCGTAAAATTTACAAATTTAAAGAGATTGGACGTAGCAGAACGACCGGGGAAAGATCGATTACCTCTTTAGTATTAAGGACTATCCGGTAAATAATTGTATACAAGTTGGATTTTCCAACAATCAGAAAAATAACCCATTGCAAATTCACGTTAAATAATTGCAGGAATGATGATTTGGCATTCGATTGAAAATATATATAAAGCTGATTCTGTTGATATCGCACTAGTACAGTAATCCAACTCAATGGCACTCAAATTAAAAATTCGGGAGTATCATCTTTTGGAATTAATAAAAGACCAAACAATTTACGAATGGTTTTGATTTCATCCTAGACATCATTGATGAAGCGACGAAACTTTAATCGATGCCCGTAAATAACTCAAAGAATTTTCATCATGCTTTAATTTTTTATGTAGGCCATTAACTTTATTCTTAGCAGAGCGTAATTTTTTGTCAAACACAACTTTATAGAACCTATTCACGGCACAGGTCAAATTATAATAATCATAGTATGCCTGCCTGACGGTATTAAAAAACTCAGTTTTAAAAAGCTCTAAAGTTTACAAAATTGGTTTATCCATTTCCAAATTTCTTTCAATAAGCTTAGAAAATATCTAACATAAATAGTTTCATACTTCATAAATAGTTACGTCGAACGTAAAGTTTATAAATATTCTTAAAACATGTTCTCTATCCTAATAAAAGCACACTGTAAGTATTTGGTTTAAATAGGGGATGAACATTTTACGGTTTTTTTTATTATGCAATCAAGTAACAGTAAAAACATAAAAAATAAAAATAATCCGTATTTCAAAATACATATATTTCTAAATTAAATCTAATTTTATGTTAATTTGTCACAATTTAAATTTTACATATATTTATAATTTAATAAAGCCACATGTTTTAATAAATAAACCGGTTATGAAATTTTAATTTTTTATAAATAATTGATCATGATTGAAATAACAAATAATAATCACAAAATGTGCTTCGAGGGATGTACTTGTATAGGGTATATGTTTGTATATTCATATTTTATATATTTATATTTATTATTAAATATTAATTTTATGGAATGGCGAATGGAATTAAAGCTGAAATGTTAAATAGTAATAAAACTTAATTAATTATCACTTTACTGAATTGTAATTATTATTTATATTATGTTTACTAAAATAACTTTGTCATAATTAAAGTCTTAAATATCTCATATTTCAAAAGCATATTTGTGCTAAAATAATAATATAATTATACAAGTGTTTATTTCAATTAATAAGTTACATTTTTTTGTGTAAATTAAGATGTTAAAATAATAACATAAAACTTTTTTTTTAACCCTATACGTAACAACGTTTGATATATGAAACATGTATATGGATATGACGCGGATCAAACACGAATGTGTTGTGCTAAAACGTCATACATATTATAAGAAAAAAAATTATTTATTTTTAATTCTCTCTAAAAACATCATAAACAGTTTCAAATGTCAAAAACAAAGTAAAATTTTTGTTGTTGTTTTGTTATACATTTTCAGTTTTAATTAAAAATAAAATTGTTCGTTTGTTATTTTTTTTTATATTTTATTTAGGTGAAAATATATTATAGTAGTTGATTGGGAAATAATATTGTTGGGAAAGAAAATATTATGTGAGAAATACATAATTTTTACATTTTTCTGAATGTGTATTGTCAAATTAATTAAGGGATAGATCGTTTACAAATGTGATAGAATGAGAGTGAGACAGATGTATGTATTGTGTAACATGTTTATTGTGCGATGAAAGCAAAATTTGAATGTACGACAATATAAGTGCATAGTTTGAGGGTGGTCGATTTATTTAATTACGGTTTTTTTTCTTTTGTTTATTCTAGGTAAGTTTATAACACAAAATGGTTGTTAAATCCAGTAATTCTCGTATGGCAAATGAATATACCGTGAGTAAACAAGTACGTATGTTCGCATAACATTCTAATTATAATATAAGTTGATAGACAAAATGAAATATACAAAGTTATGTGTATATTCATCTTAAATAAAATAATTATGCATAGGAAGTCATAAGTATGTATTTAACTGTCATCGTAAATCAATTTAAAAATAACACATATCCGAGTAAGGATTAGAAAAAAAACATATTTCTTTATTCAATTATATTCACGATAATAATATGTCATATATAATTGCATGTCGTGAGAAAAGATATTCAAGTCTAAAAATAAAATAATCTTTTAGATTTTGTTGTTTTTGTGATTTTCTCTTGAGTTTATAATTTTCATAAATTCACAAAGTGTAATAAATTAAAATAATTTTCTTTTCATTTTATTAATGGTAAAACATTTAACGTAGAATAATTTTATTTAATTTTTAAATTACTTTGTTGATGTATTCGGTTTTAACTGTTGTGGATAATTATTATTACAAAAAATGATCGCTTACCGTTTTTAAAATTTTTAATTTGTTACGTTTAATTCCTGTTTCTTTTACGTCGACAAACCGATAGTACCCGCAAGTGGATATAATAGGAGAAGGGTGATTGTTTTTGCTAAATTAACTATTGTCATAAGAGCATATTGCGAATTTAACGAAACGTTAACTATTATATATTTTTGTTTGGAGGTTGAAAAAGCTAGCGGGTGTTAGTGGTTTGTCGACATTGTAATATCATAGACAATATCTTGATAATATCATATCATGGTAAAATGTAAAAAACGGTAAGAGTATAATTCAATTCCTAAACTGCGTTAAATACAATCGTTTTAGTGTAAATTCTTATACTTTAACTTATTGGTAACATAGATTGCTTAAAAATTGATTAAAGGTTTAGATTACAGGTACAATTTTTAAGTATAAATCATCGCGTAACAGGGAGCATAAAGCAAAGACTTACATTATGCTTACATATCAAATACTGACCGACACAAAAAATAAAATTTTGATCATTTTATGTTGTAGAAACAGGGATCAGTTTGTTCAACTGTTGCTTTTTAATTGGCGTTAATTTATAATGTATTATTTTAATAATTTCAATTTTAATTTTTCCTTGTTTATTATATTGTAAAAGTCAGTTCAAACATGAAGTAAGGTGCGAAAAGTAAACGTAAGTAAATAAGGCAAATAAAATTTAGTCAGTGTCAGTTCTAAGATATTTAAATCATACAGATTATAGAAAAGGCTATAGGTTTTAAATCTAATCAAACGAAACTTTTTGTTTCGTATTATTATAGTCAAAGTGTCAAAAGACTTACTGTTAACTATATAGTTTGGTAAATACACGGTATTAAAATGAGACATTTATTCGTAAACTTAATAGCATACATATTTGATTTGTGTCGTAACTATAGAATTTTTTTTAGAATCTGTCATATTCTAAATTATATATCCATCATATTACTACACCACCACCATAAAAATGAATGTATAAATTAATTTAACTTTTTTTTTATTTTGTAAATGTAACAAAAATATAATTAATTTATTTAAATTATCATTATCATATGACAACATTTTCTGCCTCTCTCATTTTTTGTTGTTGAAACGATTTAATGTTCGTAACATATTATATGTTTATATATATATATATATATATATATATATATATATATATATATATATATATATATATATATATATATATATATATATATATATATATATATATATATATATATATACATATAGAAGCTATATGAACATTATATGAACATGTTTTTTTTTGTTGTAAAACACACAAAAAAAAAAAAAATACAACAAACAGAAATCACATCGTCGTCGACGGTTTGAAATGAAAACAAACAAACTGAAAATTGAAATACACATGCGGACACAATTACACAATTAAATCAAAACCAAACAGCTTGTAATGACACATTAAAATGTTTTATTTTGAAAAAATAAAAAATCTTTGACGAAAGTACTAAATGTGCTAAATATTTATGTATATATGTTATGTACATACTAATTTGCATTTAGATCAAATTTCCAATTTTTTCTTTGTCATACAATATGATGACGTTCTGCAGCAACATTGTCACAATCAAAGTGTTTTTGATTTATATAATTAAATCTGCATTGCGGGAGATGGTCGTAACGATATTAATTAATATATTATTTTTCGAAAATTGTTCGACCTCACACACTAAAATCCATTTAGAAAGGATAATTAGTTTAGCACCCCTATATACGCTCGTTTCATTTTCAATTTACATTTTTGTATGGTGTGTTTGCCCTACTATATATACAGAGTCGAAAATTATGAATAGTATAGTGCAACATATGGTTGGACTTTTGGTATAACTACTTTAATTATATTACAAACAGTGTGAAGATATTATATGTACATATTAGGCATTTAATATTATGTTTCCGAGATAATGAAATTATTATTGGGAGGTATCGTGTGGGATAATCTTATCATATCATTTAATTTTATTCTTAACCGAACAATGTTGCGTCTTTAAGTGAAAAATGTAAAAAAGATAATCGTTTTACTAGAAGTAAATATTTTGAAACTGTATGATTTTTTAAAAACGTAACACCCACACGACAACATTTGATTCCATTTATTTTAATACTATAGTTCAATTTAGGTTGTACTATGCAAACAAATTAAGCTTCATCAAGGAACATTTAAAATTCTTATTATTTTGTTTATTAAGCTTCATCATACAATTTCGTGGTTTGGTAACGATTTGAAGTTGCAGTATTTCATTATCTAGGCAACATTAAGTAAAATTGTTTCGTGTGTTCTGACAATATTTTCGCTGTCATTCATCATAATGGATTCTTTTGTTATAGAGTATTAGTTTTTTTACGTTAACCCTTATAAGATCTTTGTGTAAAATTTCATCCATTTCAGATTTTAATGTCTTGTAACTTTTTAATTATTGAGTCATCGTAACCAAACTTCTTGCATTTGTTGGTTTGATCCTATAACATTATAAAATGATGCCGATTTTTTCTAACAAGACACATTTTAGTTGATACTTACGAAAATACGCCAGCGACTTTCGGATGAAATTTCACCCATCTATATACTTTTGAAAAACCATAAATATACTTATAAATTATAATACGTGTGAAATTCACTTCAAACTGGTTCAGGCACATACGGAAATTTTAATTTGTGCAGACGTTTATAAGTCTCATGGGGAATCTATTGATAATTTGTGAGATAATAAAATAAGAATACTAATTTGTCCAATTGTTATGTTGAAAAAAACGTTCAAATTGATTTTTCCCTCCATTCGAATTGATAAAAGAAGCGATCGGCAGGAACGCAGAGCTCGCGATATGTTGGCTCCTATTCATAACCTATAGGGTAAGTTGCATAAGTTCCTTATGAAAACGTGACTATTGATGAGCAGTTGTTGTAAACTCTCACAGTTATGAGCACTTTGAATCATACAGTCTCTACTTTTACCAATGGCAAAAAATTGCCTGAATAATGATAACATATTACAATAAAACCAAGTAGAGTGTCGATACCTTATTAGATCAAACGGTTGGGACCTACACAACAGAACTAAAAACGAATCGCTGGTCGTTTGCGTTATTTTGTAATATTTTAGATTTATCAAGTAATATTTTAGATTTATTAATGGCTACGTTTTGTGGTTAGAAGTTGACCCGGCTAGAAAAAAAAACTATATAAACGACGTTTATTTTTAGAATAATTTGAAGCTGACCTTGTCTGCCAAGAAATAATAACAAGACTAGCATTACCAAAAGGAAACAATTCTATCGGACTTGCCAAACATTTGCGACCAACTTCCACATCTGCATCTAATATACTAGAGATATCTAATCCAATGAGAGAATCTGGTGCTAACAGATCCAATATAGAACAGGAGAAGCTGTGGTTAAAAAAAGAAAAATCATGGTTGTGAATTTTGTTCCGAAATCGACAGAAAAGCTTATTCCATTCGCCATTACGATCACAACTGTAAAATTTTGTGAGGGTCGTGTAAGGGTTAAATATTATCCTGGTTGGGGCAGATTGTTCATCATCTGGTGAATATATGCGTCTGTTTTTTGGTATTGCTTCTTTTCGTATTTGCCATGAACAATACAATTAGGCAAGTACTACAATTTAATAAGTCCACTTTTAAAATGTGGATAGTTTTCAATATAGGAATAAATCTTTAAAAAAATTACGATTGAGAATTTTGAATGGGGTCTATTTGCCTATTGATAGTATAGATTTTTCAATATTTGTACACGTTAGTTTCCTTTATAATTTATAGGTCTGCAACTATAGTAGTAGTTCATCCCATGGAACCACAAACATTAGCATTTTCACACACTAAAGATTGCTTCCAAAATCGCTAATTTTTATCTTTTGGTGCATCAATTTCACATAGATTTACACCATTAATTGGATTTATATCGCGGAAAATAAAATAAAATGTAATTTAATATCATACCCACATTTATCTGGATCAAATATAATCGAGTATGATGTTGTTTTATCCCGAACTAATAATAATATTAAGTTATAAGAGCCTCCGCACACTCTTGTCCATCTTATCCATACTAAACAATCCATACTACACTAGTTTACCCGTAAATAAAAATGGGCTATTCAAATCGAATTAGTGCACTTACTCTACTGTCGTATCCGCTTATTAAAGACCAATTTTAATTTTACTAGAAAATTGAAGTTCTAAAAAAAGTATATATCATTCTTCAACAACATAGATTTTTTCCTGGTCGATCAACCTTGTTTATTTTACAATAAAATATAATTTGAAGTTAATTTGCAGGTTGACGAGGTGTTCAACGATTGTTGTAGGCCGTATTCAGTAAATTGCATAATGTTGGTTTCACTCTTCTTTGCCGTGATGGTTGAGGTTTTATATTTTATTTTCCTTTTTTTTTTTTTTTCATTTTTCTATCAAGTATATTTATACTTTTTTTGTTAGATCACAGCTGGAGTCCATATATAGTATGGAACTTGCAGTGGAAAAGTTGTACAATTCTTCAGGTTGAAAAATTATACCTTAAAAGATGCTTCTTCTCCGCAATGTTTATATTTGATTTGCTTCATTTAATTCAATTGATTTGTTCTGGATTGAACCACAAACAAATAAAGCTTGAAATGACATTTAAAATGTATGTTAAAAATTTAAAGTCAGACCAGTTATAGAAACTCACATACATATATACATTTTAAATATATTATTTAACGTGTGATTATGTTCGAAATGAAAACGAAACAAAGTTGTATAACAGGGAAATATAAATGGTCTGATGAACCCCTTCTCAAACTATTTAAGCGCTTGAATGGTATATATATATGTTTTCCTACATCAAAAAGTTTTACTTTTTTCTATACAAAATAATAAAAATAATTCTTTAAAAGAGCGATAAAACAATCCTGAAATGTATACGTAAAACTTTGTTTCGTGTTTGTTGTGTGCGCCTGTTATAATTGCTGGTGGATAGGGAAAGATTTATGCGCGCTTGAACATTTCTCCATGCTATAAACCTACTCTACTCTACACTATAATGTATATACACCACATAGCACTCTACATTAAACGTTTTATATTTTCTGTTATGCTTTTTAATTTCGGTTGATAAAATCCTTGTGCCGAAAAATAATTAAATCGTATAGCTTTTACATATATATGCGTACAGCTTTACACACCATTTTAATCCGTTTAATTATATACACAACTATGCGCCTTAAAGTGTTAATATATGCAATGCATCTAATTAGCCTATTTTAAAAGCAATTTTAACATTTATACCGCTTTGATATAAGTAGCGTACTCGTATGTTTTTAATTAAAATTAATACGGATGGTAACGTTGACATATCATTTATTTTAAGCTGTACGCATGAATGGGTTAATTTTTACAAATCGTTTATTATTTTAGTTTATTAAAATATCCGGTTAGCAAAAAAATTCAATATAATCACAATAACAATTAGTAGGCGGTTTTTAGAGTTTAAGATAAGTAGCACAACAAGTAGCTGCAGCTCATATATAAATATATATATATATATATATATATATATATATATATATATATATATATATATATATATATATATAAATATATATATATATATATATATATAATTTTTTAAACCTATTTAAATACTAAACTACTTAATTTATCTTAATTTATTTTAAATGTAATTTTCGTTTTTAAATTTTTTATTAATTATTATGTGATAAAATTTCAAATATAAGTTTAACCTTTGAGTGTTTTGTATTTTAATGTTTAGTTCCTGCTATACGAGTGCGTATGTGATTAAAATATACATAAATACTATATGCTAAAAATATTCAACTTTTTTTTTGGTTGGTTTAGACAATAAGATCAAACTTTATTGAAATTCAAATTGGTGCCAGTCAAATTGATAAAGCATTCGAATCTAAAATGTTTTTGGCTTAAATCTGAAGTTTGGTTAACTATGGTTAGAGGCCGTAGAAGTTCAAAGAAACTTTAAGAGAACTACTTGCTACAAAGTTTAACACAAGTTCTTTGAAAATTTCTTTCGAGGTTATGGGGAGCGACCTTATCGGATGTTATTATAAATATTTTTTTTTCTAAATCTATGTATCATTGGCAATTTTCTTATTGAGTTTTTCAGTTCTAAACGCTTTAGACTTTTTCCTGCATATCTTTAGCTTCCTTAGACAATTTCAGACATTTTAAGGAGGGTATAATGGGTTTGTTTGTTTGTTTTGAACCGTGCAATCTTTTCAGGAGCCGAAGCTCTCCCAAATCTTTCACGGTTAATTTTTAACGTCCTACCTTACGCCGTCACCGGCCAAATCGAGGACGCACGAATGCAGGTTTAGTTGTGCTCTTCGTCATCACCGATAGTAATCAGGTGATGAAAAATTCCTTTTGCAACCTATTTAATATAACTTTTCTTCACTTTAGAGAACCTATGTAAGAAAAATTAATTAATTTTCATCAACATTTTCATCCTACATATCGAATTTCATCATAATCGGTTAAGAACTCACCGAGTTCCTTCCTAATTGGCCATATTCCAGAACTTTCCCAAAAAATCATTTTAAAATCCCATTCTCATCCTACATATAGAATTTCATCTTAATCGGTTAGGAACTCACCGAGTTCCTTCCTAATTGGCCATATTCCAAAACTTTCCTAAAAAATCATTTTAAGTTTAATCCCATGTCGAAATATCTTGTTTTGAAATATCCAGTTTTGTACCATATCTCGTTTTGTACCTTATCTCGTTTCAAAATATCCAGTTTTGTACCATATCTCGTTTTGTACCTTATCTCGTTTTAAAATATTCAGTTTTGAATTATCCTGTTTCGTCAAATCCAGTTGTAAAATATCCAGTTTCGACCGGTACCCGCTTTTAATTAAACTTCATCCAAGTAAATTAAAAACTTATTTTGTGGTATACTTTTATTCCTTTAATTATGACGAGCTAAAGTTTCAGAACTTCGTCGCAAGTGGGCGTATGTCAAGAAATACGTAAATTTTTGAAATAATTATAAAAAAATATTAACATTTAGATCCTATATTTTCCGGAATGTTTAATGCATCATCAATATTTTTAAATTCCATCATCATCATTTCTTTTATTTTAAATTCTTTGGGAGTGGTAATTTCTAAATCACAATCTTTCATGATGGCAAACAATAAGTTCTACAATGTTTTTTTTTAAAATTTGTTTCTGTTTTTATTTAAATTAAGACGATTTTCCTAAAGATTTGAACATCGTTCATACACTTTTCTAATTCTCCAAACTAGGCTTCTTCTATATTTTTTATTGAGCTGTGTACTTTTAAATTATTTTATTGCAATTTCTCTTCTGGGCTAAAGAGCAATTTGGTTATGACTTAATTTTGTGTTTCACAGTTTCTATTGAGTTGCGGTTTATACCATCTCGTTATTGTAGATTTCAATCAGGAAGCCGTTGTGTTATTCTAACAATTAAACTAGTTCAAGGCCCGTTTTACATTTCAGTTAAGCTAAGCTGAGCGATGTGAAATATGTTATCGCTAGTACGCAAGATCAAGTGGATCTTTGCACACTTGAGCTAAGCTATGCAAGATATGTTTTTTGTTTCGAGCAATGAAAACTAACTTAGTTCAAGTTTTATTTCCCTTACTATAATGTCAGCGATATATCGGCTTACACGTACATTGAAATTTATTATTAAATCAAAGCATCCTATATTATACAATCAAATTTTGTTTTTAATATTAAATTTACGTCAATTGCATCCATTAGCGATTTTATAGTTGAAATGTGCAACGTAATAAACTATGCGATCTATACTAAGCTATTAGATTTTATAGTTGAAATATGCAACGGGCCTAAAGGTTTGATTCTTTTGAGTCTAGAAATAGTATTGAATTGCCTCGATAATCACATGTTTCTGGAGTCTACCTTCGTGCCTCCTTGCATTTTTGTAAATTTTAATTGATCGTTTATTTTATTAGGTCGTTTATACAATTTTCTAGCTGTGTATGTTCAATTCGTTTGTTTTTTAATTTATGTGAGATGATTTAAGCCCATATTCTATTATGAAAAATTGTTGTACAACAAATTTTTGTTGGAGTACCAGAACGAGACAAAAAAAATATGTATAGTTTCGTTGGATGAGGGTATGACTTCGTATAGTATATACGTCAAATTTGTGTCTCGTTGAGAAATATGTTTCACACACACACAATGATATTTTTTATTTTTTTTTATAATTAAATGTAATAAATTACATGTTTAGATTACAGCAAAAATGTAATGATTGCGGGCTAAATTTATCTATATAATAATAAATTTTCATAAAAAAACAATAATAATATTGGCATGCTAACCAAAGCTGTCTAAGTTTAGCTCCAAAATGTAACTATACAATTTTATCAACAAAAATTTGTTATACAACAATTTTTCATAATGGAATAGAGACCTTAATTTCCATTGATGTAATAGCTGATTGTAATTCTTGCGTTGAATCTACGTTGTTTTCCTCAGCAGCTAGGATCACAGTGTCATCGGCAAAAGTTGTCATTGTGTTGTTTTCTAACACAGGTATATATCATTATTGTATAGTAAATATAAAACCAGCTCTTTATACACTGCCCTGTGGTACACCTGCTTTTATTTCTTTTTCTTAGTTTATATCTATAAGACGTAGATTCGTGTGGTGGCAAAGTTTTAGTATCATGATTATCTGCAATTTCCCACAAACTGAAAAAACATTTGTTTCTAAATGCTGTATTTATAAAATTTGTGAGCTTAACTAAAGCTTACCTTGGTAGTTCTTTGACATTTGTTGAAGTGATAAGATCGTAATAAGGACCTTTTTTCGAGTTCTTGTTGAATTTAATCTTACTTGTGTTTTCTTTTAGTGAAATTAATAGGGTTTCTTTACTTTCTGTATTAGATTATTCCGTTATTATTTAGGATTCCAAGGCTTGATCATCAAACCTTGATGAATATTTTTTCGATACGAAAAAAATAATATATATTTGTTTAAATGTTTTAATCTATGCAATATTTTCTGGGTCTGAAGCTCTCCCAACTCTTTCGCGGTTTATGCCATCACTAGTCAAATCAACGAATTTGGGTTCTCGTATTTAATTAGGTTTTTAAATACTCATATGTTCTTTGCATTAATCCATAGCATATGGTTTTAGGAAGCTACTGGCAGTGACGACGGTTCGGTCTATGGATTCTGCACTCAAACAGAAAATCAAGTGATTAAGTGATCAAATTTCTTTTAAATCCCTGCCCCGCTGAGATAATATTAGATATCCTGAATGCTTCTATATTTGGAGAATAAATAAATAAGTATACTTTCCGTTTTAATCATTTTTAGGCTGAATAGTTGCAGTAGTATATTCTTATATAGTATATTTTACAACTTTTTTGGTCGAATTCATACTAACGAATACAAAATATGAAAATATTCGAAACAAATCTGGTTTTTCCAGGAGTATATATATATATATATATATATATATATATATATATATATATATATATATATATATATATATATATATATATATATATATATATATATATATATATATATATATATATATATATATATATATATATATATATATATATATATATATATATATATATATATATATATATATATATATATATATATATATATATATATATATATATATATATATATATATATATATATATATATATATATATATATATATATATATATATATATATATATATATATATATATATATATATATATATATATATATATATATATATATATATATATATATATATATATATATATATATATATATATATATATATATATATATATATATATATATATATATATATATATATATATATATATATATATATATATATATATATATATATATATATATATATATATATATATATATATATATATATATATATATATATATATATATATATATATATATATATATATATATATATATATATATATATATATATATATATATATATATATATATAAATATATATATATATATATACAAATTAATATAAATCTGTCACAATACCTTCAATAAAAAATAACAACTGAAAACGATTCAAGAATGTAAAACATGAATTATCTGAAATATTCACCTTGCGGTTAAAATTTTTTTTTAAACAAACAGAAAAATAATATAAAGAATGATGGTTCAAAACCATAAGAATTTTATAATTTCAAGTAAAAAATAAAATAATAATTTAGAAAATAAAGACACAAAATAACTTATACGTACGTATGAGAGTAAGTATGTATACCTTAGGAATTTCTTTTGATCATAAATTATATTAAATTAAATCTTTGAAACATTTAATATAAAAATAAATTTTAACTTTAACGTTTTGTTGTACATCACATTTTGAAATTATTTAAATCTCTAGAGGTAATTAACTTTTTGAAATTTAAGTTGTATTTTACTTTTATCAACCATATACATTCCATCAATCCAATTAAAATCAAATCATTAAATTTAATCAAAATAAAATTTAAATATGCAAAATATATGATTTTAATCTAAACAATAATAATAAAACCAACTACTTGTAAATACATACTGTCGACTATAAATTATAAATAAGTAATTTTTGTTTTATTTATTATAATTGATTATTTTTTTGTTGTATTAACACATTTTCTTGATTGTTGCTTAGTATTATGAATAAATAAATGAGCGATAACAATATTAATAATAATAAGAAGTCAAATAAAAAGTGTAACGCTTTACAAGTGTTTCCAGTTCACATTTTTTTCTATATTTTTTCAATTCCAATTTAATTCAATTACTCTTAGTTTATTTATTTATTATTTACACAAATATACATACACATTTATATTTATGTATATTAATAAATCAATAATTATTAATTTAAATATTTTAAAATCGTGATTCCAGTTGTGGTTTTCTTTGCTTTGTACTTACAATAATAATAATAATAATATGTTCATGGTGAGTTTAAAGTGGTTAGTCTTGAAATGATCTAATTGATTGAGTGTGTGCGAGCGCGGTTTTTAATGCTAATTGATTAGAAACTAAATCCGTCATTAATTTAATAAAAACATTATACATGATTCATATAGGAAAAAATTAATTGTGGCTAGCATTTCAGTTTATAAATTATAGTATCGGTTAATATACTTGTTTGCCACACCACGGACACTTAAAATATATTTTCAATATTCTGGATTATAGCCGAATTACATTCAACAAATTTTTCATCTTGAAAAAAACCGAGACACTAGATTATAAAATTATGCAAGCCAAACCGAGAAAATATTCCTTCTTGTAAAAATAAAAAGTTGAAACCCGAGATCCAAACCCAAAAACTGTTATAAAAAAGATGATCTTGATCTAAGATGAAAAGTTTTATCTTTTTGTAGTAAAACATATAAAAAGATGACAATACATGTATAAAATTAGTTTAATATACTATGTTTTGGTTATTTACACAAATAAAAACGAAATATTATTTCAATTTTTGTTTTTATTTCAATTTTACTAAATTGATTTCAAGATGAAAAATTTGTTGAATGTAAATCGGCTATTACTTTAAAATAATTATTCTAGTACAATTATAACAGATTCACTAAAAGGTGTCTTGGCTTAAAATATTTGAAACAGCAAATCGGTTGAAAAAGTACTTTACGTATAGTTCAAATCAAGGTTAAACTCGGGTTTCGACGACAATTTCAGGTGCAGGTTCTTATACAAGAATATATTGGGTTCGGGTTCGAGTTCAGGCTCAAAAAAAGAATCTAACTTATTTTGTTTGTTTATTTAACAAAATTCAATTAAAAGTACAAATAATACGTTTTTTTTATGATTTTTTATTTAATTGGACACGCTGTGGTGCTAAAATTAATTTAATTGCGGAAAATAGCCCGCTACACAGTGACCTGTATCGCTGGAACAGCAAGCACAATCTAAACAACCTCGTATAATAATAGGGTATCCAATTTATGGTTTTCCCAGAACCCCAAAACATTTTTTTCATTTGAAACTCTGGGAAAAGTTTGATATACAGCAAACCCTTTTTTATAATAAAATCAACGCAGTTGGCGTTGTCATTTTCTTCGCTTTCTCTAGCTGCCATCTAACTGTTTTATTTGGTTTTCAAGACTTTTTCCAATACGTTGCAGTCATTTTCATCATCCGATAAACTGAAGAATATTCTAGAAACATCCATATTTTATCCAACTGTTTGTTTGTTTTTTTAGTTTTTGTTTATTTAAATTTTTAAAAGAATAAAAATTAACTTGAACTCGAACCCGAATTTCGATTTAGTTCCGGTTCGGGTTCATAAAATTATCAAAAAATCTCTGAACCGAAACGGGTTCGGTTCGAAACCCCGGTTTAAATAGTTTTGTTGTGGTTGCAGTTAACATTTTTACTTAAAATATAATAAACATTTTTTTTTGTTTTTTAAATTATTTATTGATTAAAACCGCTAATCTAGCAATTTTTGTTTTTAATACAGTTTTAGTTTTTCCAATACATTTTTGGTGTTAGACTTGCCACCTTTGGAAAATGCCAAAAGAGGACAGTTAAACTATTCGAAATTTTTTGCAAATAAGCAAGTTTTATTATCTCAATGTTTAAACCAAAGCTAAAAAATAATATGACTAGAACGAAATTATTTTTTGTGTTTGCGTAATGACGCACAACCGGTTTAAAAGGCTTAACAATTAAATAAATTTAAAAATGCCTCAATGACGCGCTGACCATTCGTATGAATGGTACTTTTGTTTACATTGGATGGGTCTGTCATCTAAAATAGGCCACAGGTCGACTTTTTTATACCGATTAACTTGCAATAAAAATCCGCCTAAGCCTTTCGATCAAGCATCGGTAACCACTTCATGTTAGGATATTAGGGTAATTTATAGGGTATTTATTGGGGGTAATTTATAGTAATTAGGGTTATTTATTGCTAACGTTTTGCGATTCCTTAATTTATTTTTTATTAATTTTGCTTGCTCGTCCGGTCATTAAATAGTACCACTTCCGGATTTTTGCAACAATACTAAAGTTTTCCATGAAAGAATCCCGAAAAAATTTCGCTGATCCCAATCGGTCTAAGTCCCGATTCTGACACTTCATGCCCACTTTTCTAAGTTAACCGCTCTAATTGTCCCATTCCCTCTGCGATCGTATTACTTGGGAATAATATATCATCTAAACATACCGCTATTTCCCTATTAGTCTCCTCAACTATTCTATTCATAATTTTCTGAAAAATAACTAGGGCATTGACCAACCCAAATGGCATTACTCATCGAAACCTGGTAATATCCTGATGATAAATCCAAAACGGTGAACTAATTAGCGCTGAATAAACGTTGAAGACATGTTCCATAATCGGTAACGGGGATCGGCCTTTCACTGTTACAGCGTTTACCCGTCGATAATATACTCACATTCTTTACTCTCTTGTTTTCTTTTTTATTATTATTAGTTTTCTTTTAACATAACAATTCGACCATCTTTACACGACCACGTCCACCATCGGACTATCATTTGTTTCCAGTACTTTTCTTCGAAGTATAAAAATTGAAATGAGTGACTTTCGCTTGATTCTTTAACGCTTTGTCTATCGTTATAAGCCGCTTTGATCATTCTTTGGAATCTGCTCGTTGCATCGGTGACATTACTTCCAATTATCATAATTGCAATGTGTTCTGCAAAGATGGCTATATTTCCTTCAGTTGAGGGTGGTATGTTCCTTCCTTTGTATATAGTAAATACAGAATTGGTCCCAAGATACTCCCTTGCGGCACAACGGAGGGTAAATTTTCTTTAGTTTAGGGTATTCATCGTAGAATTGGCTTGGCAGATCTCTAAATATCTTGTATGCCAGTGCTCTGTGCCAAACTTTACCGAATACTTGAGCTACATCTAAAAAGGTACTTGGAAATATTTTTTTTGGATTCTTTGCAAGTATGTTTGTGATTGTATGCACCTATTCTATAGTAGAATACTTTTCTTTGAAACCAAATTGATGTGGAGGAATTAAATTTCTGTTCTTAATTAGTGGTTTAATGCTGTGTTCCTCTGAAGACTTTTCGAACTAAACTTTTCAAAATTTGAAGCTTCCGCTATTGTCTCATAGATGAAAGTTCAAAAGTTAATCGACGAGGTTACTTTTTAAAGATTTTTAATTTTATTGGTTGAAAAAAATACAGAACGAATGAAGGAACGCAACCATAAAAGTGCCTCAAGACCTCGGTATACTTCGTCTTTTAATCCTTGAAGAGTTATATTGCTTATATTTTCTTTGGATCTTCTTGCCCAGGCCTTATCTTTTTATTTAATCGGAGGCACTTCAATTTTAGGTCTTTTGAGCCCTTCAGTCTCTTCTACAGTAGATAATAAGATTTTTTTTTTGCTTTAGTAAGACTACCAAGATATTGGTTGATTAATTCATTTTTAACGTCTTTAAGAAGGAAAGCTGTTACATAAGAAGGAAACCTGTTACATAAATTGTTAAGAATTGTTTTGTACGTGTTTTGTTTTCGGTGTTCGATTGATTTGCCAGGTTTTACGTGTCCGTCGTTTTTTCCCTTACTAATTCTCTAACTTTCATTAGTTAGGTTATGAAAAGCAGCTCCTTGCTGGGAGTGCTTGCCATTGGATCATAGTGTATTATTTCATTAAGTTATTCCAATTCATTTTCCAACTACATAGAATTGCTTTATTGGCACCTGAAGATTGCAGGTACTATTAAATAGTACCAGCAATAAAGATTGAAGGTACTATTTAATTGGCATTACATTTTGCTTAAAATACTTTCATAAATTCCCCGCTTTATCTTTAAAAATTATAACAGTTACAATAAAAATTGTCTTGGCTTAAAATTTTCGAAACATTCCTCTTTTTATAAAATAACTTTATTCTAATATTAAAAAATTGAGGACGTTATCTATAACTAATTAAATTTAAAAGTATTCTTTTATAAATTATATCGATATTTTATATGTTCTCAACACTACTCGTATTTAAAAGAAATTGCCTGTAAACCGAAAAATAGTATACATCGTTTTTTTTAATTCCCACCTTTAAAGGGAACTGCTGTCAAATTCAATCATTTAACATATAAAAATTATGGTTGGAATAAAACCACACGATAAAATCCTTAATGTAAAATGTCCCTTTTATATAAATATATAATTGTCATGTTTATTAGACTAATTAAATTTAATAAAATTATATCACAATTGTCTAATTAATCTGTCATTAACAGCATTACATATTTAGTAAAAATATTATATGTTTTATTTCTATCTCGAATTTTTAGATGATGACGATGGACGTCAGTAAAACGGAACCCTCGACAGGGGGTGGTGGTGGTGGTAGTCAACAAAATAATCAGTCAACACAATTGTGTGCCGGTTGCGGTAAACATATACAGGATAGATATTTATTACGTGCACTCGATCTACTATGGCATGAAGATTGTTTAAAATGTGGTTGCTGTGATTGTCGATTGGGCGAAGTAGGATCAACGCTTTATACAAAAGGAAATTTAATACTGTGTAAACGGGATTATTTAAGGTGGGTGGGGTAAACAAAACAAATTCCTTTTAGTATTTTTTCAAAAAAATTTTATTTATCTTTTATCAATGATTTCAGATTATTTGGATATACAGGACAATGTGCCGCATGCAATAAAGTAATTCCAGCATTTGAAATGGTTATGCGGGCCCGAAGTAATGTTTATCATTTAGAATGTTTTGCGTGTCAACAATGTAATCACAGGTATGTGAAAATTAAGATTAAGTAACAATAAATAAATACAGAGTGATTTATCTATATTTCGATTTTGGTTTGTGTTTAGGGATTTTAATGAGACGTACAATTTCATATAATAAATTATATAGTTTAGTGAAAGTTTGTTAGATTTAAAAAAAAAAAAAAAAAATGAAGGACACATTTGTTTGTGTTTTGTTTTTATAAAATACAAACCGAAATTGAGATAAAGTTATGGATATACAAAAAATATCCATATTTTAGTGTGTAACTTATCATTCAAAGCATAATTCAAATTTTATACATGTTTTGTATATGGAAAATGTTATGTTACACAATCATATCATAATTTCATATACAATATGTATTTGTTATCTAAAAAAACGAAATGTATAGAAGGAAACAACCCCTATGGGTGCAGTTGATGAATATTTCATTCAATGATTGTTGTTCTGTATATACACAGTTAAAGATGTATTATACGGCACAGCGGCTACCTATATTGCTATATTGCATAGCACATATAACATACAGTTGTTTTTGGGATAGTTTTATATATTATACAAGTATTTACGATTCAAATGGGAAATCAAAGACAATTTTCTCAATTTTTTATGAAGAATTCAATTTTTATTGTCTTGAAAAGTTTTAACACTTTTTTTTCTATTATAAATTTAAATGTAGGTATGGTCGATTTATAAATTGTTCCGAATACATTGTTTAATGGCTGGTTGTATTTTTATTTTATTTGTTTACATATTTAATAATTCATTTGGATTGAGGGAAATGAATATTAGTGTTAGACCTTTTTAACTCATATAGTATGTATATCTAATTAGGAACATATTCAATTTCGAGCCGAACCAGTTGGGTCTATACAGCTCATTAATATTCCACTTGGTTTGCCTTTATTTATAAATTGACGACTGAAATTTACATCAGTTAGTGTTACTTACTGTTGAGACGTTTTTGATGGGTTCTTGACTTTACTTATGTAATTTTAAAAATCCTCATAATATTTTGATGCATTACAACCTGCATAATATAAATACACATAGTACTACCATGGTATGTTAGCCCATTGACGTGCGTTTGAAAACCAAAATATTTGTATTTGCATAATCGCCCAAATGTCATAAATGTATACTAAATTTTGATGTTATTCTATCGACCTGACATTTGAAACATCAATGGGTAAACTGTTTTTTTCTTATGATGGTTGTACTATTATGTATTTATATTATGCAACCTGTCAAACTTGCCTAAAAATTAATGTTAAAACCCAAAAACAATTTATACAGGTGGAAATTTCAAATATTTTTAACCCAATAATATCGTGGGAATTTAAATCGAGTGATTACGATAGCCAAACGTTAACTAAACAAGAACAGGTTCAGAAAAAGATTTTCTAATCATGATAAAAGTTGGATTATGAGGATTATGAGTAAATCGATGAATAATTCCAAGCTAAACATAGTTCAGCTCTAATATATGGTGGAGCAACCTATTAGGTTCCATGACAATTAGGAAATGAATATGACCTGTTTGTGTCATACAGTTACGTATAACCTTGATTAAGTGATATTTTGATGGGTGTGTTTGATGTGGTTTGAAATATTAAATTTTAATTTGGTAAAGGCAAATATTCAAACAATTTAGAAATTTCCTGGATTTTACAAGTTCGATATCTGGATTTTACTTCGATATCTGAAGTTATAAAGTATGGGTGATAGCACTGACCCTTGGGACTCTATTAATAAAGATTTAATAATTTTAGTAATATAATCGGAAACATATTCTTATCAAAAGGTTTTCAATATCGAGAAAAATAGGGTCAGTTGAATTTTTATTTATTAGTTGGGTCTTAAAATATTTGGTGCTATAGCCAAGTCGAAATCCGAATTGTTGGTTAGGTAATATACTGTTTGAGGACAAATGTTTTTCGATTCGGTGTTTGATAACTCGTTTAAATAGTTTTACTAAAGAATCAAGTAAGCTAATTTTTAGTTTTTTAGAAGACATTTATCTTTCCCAACCTTGGATATAGGTATTAATTTTTTTGCGACTTTGCAGTTTTGTGGAAAATAGGTTATACTTTCTAACAGTAATAAAAATTGTATGTTAAAAATACTATTGCTTACCGGGGTAAATTTTAATGAGTGGTTATTCATACTTTTCAGTCAAACCACCCAATTGTAATTCTTCTTAAAAACTTTAATAAATCTCTTTAATAAATTAATCCATTAAACAAATTACTAAATATATTTGTGTTATTTCCTCATTTTTCAATAAAAACCCCAATTTTCTTTCATTCGTACATTCACCATAATTTTGCAGTGCGATAATAATAAAAATTCTTTTTATAATTTAAAATTTAAATTTTCTTTCAAATTTAAAATGTAAATCCTCTAATTGTAAAATAATGGTATATATTGAAATTGAAAATGAAATAATAGAGAATATTTGTTTTAGTTGTTGTATTTATCGAATAATTATTTATTTGCAACAATTAATTTTAAAAATATTATACATTTAGATACGACTTAGGATGGCAAATTTTAAAATTACATAATATAAATTACAAATATATTTTCATATCCGTTTTTATTAGTATATAGCTATATAATAGCGTTGGAGGCAGGCGCCTTTTTTTATTATTTTTAAACTACCATATTTAACAAACAAAATTATGCCAATTTATTATTCTATATTATTCTCATTTAATTTATATTTAATTTAATATTATAATAATACATTTTTAATAATAATAAAATTTCAATCATTTTTGTTGATTTTTTTTTAAATAAATAAAATATTATTGTTTCTCAGTTCGATATAAAAAAACAACTCATATAAAAAATATCTTTTGTCCATTACACAAAATTGAAAATCAATTTTCACATTGTAATAAAATATATAAAATATGATTTTAATAAATAAAATAGTAGAAAATTTATATATTTATATATAAACAGTATATTCTGTAGAACACTTTACTGCCGATAGTTCGAGAATTTTATTGTTAGGATAGTTCCTTTGACTTATTAGGATTTATAACTAAAATCGGTTTAAAAAAAAAAAAAGATTCCAACAGACCATTCGACCAGTCCGTTTTATAATTGTATTTGTTATTGAGCATAATTTCTATATCTGATTCTTTTATTTCGCTATATCTTCCTGAAAAAAATAAATTTTTGGGACGTCATGTACCTCAAACTCCTAGATCCAACGAATATTGTTGAGCTACCATAACTTTTACTTTGTATCTAGCTATATGTAAAATGATCACACATATTTTCTATATTCAACGAAATCATAACGAATTTTACAAAATTGTCACAAGTCACAACCTTAGGTGTAGTAAAGTGTTCTAGAGATCTCACTTTAAATAAATATACAGTAAAATAACGATGGCATTTGTCCGGTCATAATATTTAAAAGGGTATTGTATGCGTTTATGTATATTGTATATGTGCAACGACAAAATCAAATATTTATGTTAAAAAAACAATTATGTTATTGTTTTCTGGTTAGAACATATATATAAACACGTATATATACGTTTAGGAAAATTCAATGATATTTTCCAATTCAATGGAAGTCGTATATTATAGTAAAATAATTGGTTATACAAACAATACAGGTTGCAATAAAGTTAAAATAAAGGAAAACGATGTTTAACTTCAATCATTTGACATATCCAGAGTTTTCAATGCTACGAATTTTTTTTTCATTTTATGCTCATATACGTTAGCATTATCGGCATCATACATTACTTTGGTCATCGCAGCATTAATATTACAATGGTACTGTCAGATTTTGCCTCTCTGTGACTTTACATAACATTAAGGAATTTTGCCATCTGTACAATCGACCTCCAATCGACTCTTTTATCGTCATTTCATTACAATTTAGTAGTTTTGAAAAGTAAGACCGCCATACCAAGAGAATATAAGTTTCGTTTATTCTGAATTCGCCATTTCCGACTAAGGTGGTGGATCTAAGATTGAAATATTAAGTAAGATTCCCGACACGATCTAACTTTGCGATCGCGCACGATTTCACTGTGGCTAGCACATTCTTTTCTCATAAAAATATCCACTTGGAAACATGGACACACTCTCGTAAGACGTCTCGCAGTCAAATTGATCATGAGTTAATTACTAAGGGGCGGTCTCGGGTCATCCAAGATGTGAGATTTTATCGGTCGGCTGCTAAATTTGTAGGCAGTGATCATCATCAATTGGTCACTGCAAAACTAAGATGGCAGTTTTTATACAAGTCAGGGCTCACATGAAAACGTAACTTACGTTTGAACTGTTAAGATCTGATAAACTAAGCTGCGAAAGAACGATATGAGAATCTTGTTAGCACGATACTCTTTTATCTCATGTAAAAATTTATCTTTCGTGAAAGTGAAACACCTCAGGACAACATCTTGTACCGTCAGTCCAACCAGGTTCTGGCATCTGCTATGTAATTGGATTGAATAGCAACGGTGTCAGAGAACTACTGGATCCACTTGTACAATTCTTAGCTTCCGTTGGTCTCAAAATCAATAAGTCCAAAACAAAACATATTATTACTGGTTTCAGAGACTAAGACGCAATTTTTTGTTTTCTTGTCTTAATTCCGCTAGAACTATAGGTAATTCCCCAATTTGAAGAGTTTTAATATTTTCTTGAGATGGCTTAATCGTCTTTAGCTATGTAGTGTATAACTACTTACATTTGTTGTCCGTAAAGTTAGAGATCGTACAATTTTCCTACTCTTTTGAAAGATGTTAGGTAAACTTTGACTCATTTCATTATTATCTATATCTATAGCAGAATCCATGGAACCGACCTCCTAAGAGTGTGGATTTTCCTGATAATATACCTGGGGTTGTTATATTGTTTTATTCGTTGCTATCGGTTTCCGCATTTAGTACTTCAGCCGAGTATATCCCTAATATATCGTTGTCAGGGTGGTATTACGTGGAGGTACACTAAGCACTTGGTAGATTCAGGTAACTACATCGTTAGAATAAAATAATTAAAATGTTTAATTTGATTGAAACCCTTGATTTAGTGATCTGTAGGTACTGCAGTATCTCATATAGTTCTGAAATATTTTGTCGATTTTGTTTGTAGGTCTAATAGCGTTCCAAATCCATAAATGTAGCTGTTTAGTCTTTATGCAAATATTTCATTGATACGCGAAAACACACCACAAATTGTTCTGATTTATTTATGCACCTTGTTAGACGGCGTACAGACAGTATGTTAAAAAATATGTTAGAAGTAGCGTATGTTAACAGTATGTTAAAAAGTTCTTTTAAAGAGAGTTAGTTATATTTCATTTAGTTATTCATTTGCGCTTGTACATTATCAAGTTGCTTGTTTAATATGTTAAATGTTTCTTTGATAATTTGGAGTCACATTTGGACACACCGCGGTATTGAGTTTAATACCCGCCGCTGACAACTAAGCCGTGACCAATTGTGCGTAAAACGTACGTTGGGCTGACAACCTACAACGATTACTGATTGTAAAAATATGGTCTGAAAGATTTGGTAAAAGATCTCAGAAAAGGGTTAACTTTGGCCTGTAACTAATCTAGTACTAATTTTATATTAACCATAAATCGATCAGTTAAACCTAGAACACACACCTAAATTAGTACATTATTTGATTACTAACCATAAATGGATAAGTTAAGCTACTCATTACTAGGGTAACACCCAAGAAACACACCAAAAATTAGTATTATAGTTCCATATGTCTACACTAGAATACGCCACTTTCTATGTAAATCAGAAAACAAAATGCCGGATTTTTGAGTTTTGGTACCTCCATAAGAAAATACATGGGATTTTGTGCTGGAAGTCACATAGTATACCTACTATGTGTTGGATTCGCATTTTTTGCGAATGAGTTTTATCATCCGTGACAATCGGTGATACAAACAGTTTTGTTTTGTAGCGCTGTTATTTTTGTTTTGTATTTACTTTTGATCAAGCAGATAAATTTAAACAACTAAACTTGGTTACCAGTAGAAAAAACCTCTACATGATGATTTTCTATATTCATTTAGTGTGTTTGCATTTTGGTTGAAGTAGCGTATTTCTGAGATAACATCAGTAATGTTTGCGAATACATTAATAAACTATTTCGCTTTTATTTCGCAAGTTATTTGTTGTCTTTAGTTTTAATAACTGAATCTGGTAGCGTTTTTGGTGGATTTAGAACAACCAATATTTTAGCCTTGCGGTCTTAGTTCTTGATTGAACTAAGTTGTTTTGTTATATTGAACATTTAAAAAAAACTCAAGCTGCTTGAGTGGCAGCTAAAATGTTAATTCTTTTTAATGTTTTAGAAACATTATTTGTTGTTACTTGTACTTTATGCTATTTTATTAGTTAGTATATTCAAATTATTATTAAAATTAGTGTGAATTAATTTTGTATTTATAAGGATCGCCCACTTGCAAATATTTTACATAACCACTTTTAGCGAAAATCTCACACAAAAAGTCATAAACCCGATTGTTTTATCAACCACAAATAATTTGCTTTATACTTTTATTTAATTCGCATTTAATTTTAAACGTTATGTGTATCTATAACGATACCTACATGCTTTTCATTTGCAAACCAGGGAAAAATTTTTGTTTCATACAATTCTGCCGAAAATAAAGAAAACAAAATTTTATTCACAGAACCGAACATTTTTCATTTGTACAAATGAAAATGGAAAAATGATATAATATTCCAGCATTGAAAAAAAACACACAGTATACATTAACACACAATATGAGTCTCTTTGAATATGACAATAAAAATAAAATTTTTGTTGGGAAATTGTTTGTTGTTCTGTGAGTTTTTTTTTTTTTTTTTGTATGTTGTGCATATTCACATTCCATTTGTAGTTTTGTTTTGTACAGGGTTAGTTTGTATTCGATATCGTTGGTTTAAAGATAAATTATTTTATGTTTAAAGTTATTTTGTTTGCTATTTTCTTGTTGAAAAAAAAAAAAACTAAAATAAAAAATTGTATTATATAAAATGTTTGGTAATGGTTATTGTTTCAACAAACTTTAAATATTTTGTCTAAACATACCAACCAATGTGTGTTTCATGCATCAAGCATATATTATATTACAGTTTATTTATTTATATAAATTAAAATAACAGTCATATTCATATTTATTTCATTAAAAAAAAAATCCCCAACTTAAACAAAAAAATAGTTTAAATAAATAAAACTAAACTATGATTATATTTAGCGGATAAATGAATGAATATCTCTCTCTATTTATGTATAGATTTCCATAATTACTGTTGATAAAAATAGAAATCATAAACAACCAAACATTGTTAAAAATTTAAATAAATAATATTTTGAATCTAATTATGTAAATATATGAAATAAATTATTTTTTAATTAAAATATTTTAATTTTTATTGTTTTAATTTGTGTGTGTGTGTAGTAAAATCTTTTACACTATATCGTTGTAATTTTTACAGTGTGAATGTTAAAATAAATTTAACGAATGTAATTTTAAATTATAAAATAGACGAATCTGTATACTGTCATCATTGATCTTTGTTTTAAACAAAAAAAAAATGCAGATTAATTGACAGGGAATGTGTTCATTGGGAGCAAGACTGCCGTAGATTTAGTTTTTTTTGGTCAGTAAAGCACCTAATTTACATATAACATTTATTTTGTCCTAACTTATTAAGTTATTATATAATCCATCTAGCAATTGTTAATTAATTTACATTTGTTAGATATAGCCTAATGGCTAGTCCCATACATAAATATTATATTAATATTTGCTAAAATACAATATAATTTTGGTTTACAATAGCTGTGTTGCTTTCTGTGTTGCTAAGCGAGTTTTACTTTAATATCTCAATGCAACAGCTTTTGGCTTTATGCATTTTCATCATTCTGTGTAGGTAAAATAAAACAATTATGTCAAATTTCTTGTGATGTGATGATAATTTCTGTGATTTTAAATATGATTTTAAATAAAAAAAATGAAAAAATTACCGCTTGTGGTGAACACTGTAACTATAAAATGGTTTTATTCCCCTTAATTTAAACATTTTTTGGCTTACACATAAAGTCGATTCGGCTTTTTACAATGCAATTGTTGTTGTAATCTTTTTCGGCTTTGTGAAAGAAACACAGCTAATGACTAGATTCATCGGGTTGTATTGATCAAATATAATTTTATTGATCTCAGCCTGCTGAAGGTTTTATTGAAATCTATACACAACTTTTTTTTGTTGGTTTTTGATTCTTAGCGAATTCTGCTTATAATGCGTTACCTCGTATAGGTTGTATAGTCCTTGATTATTCTACAGGTTTATTGTCTCAGCGATTCTTTGATATTATAAATGTTTAGCTACTTTACATCTACGGTAATTTGTGGGATGTTACCCTTTACAATTTACGCATATTGCTGCAGTATTTTTGTCTAATCTGCACATGCTCGTAAGATGCTTACCAGTACATTTGACACATTTTGAATTAAAAGTAAGCATTAAAAGCGGTAGTCCTCTTCTTACCACATGTGTTTGTCTTTATCACTTTCGGTTATCTTTTTAGATATGGTGCTGTATATAGGTCTCTAACCATAACCTTATCTTATCTTCATAAGTACCATTGAAACTTGTCAGCATCAAGCTTCATGGTTAGTGGTCGATATGTTTTTGAGTTTGGTACATTTACTATCCAGACACCGTTGTTAAGTGCTATTAGCTTGTATTCTTCCTTATCCGTGATAATTTTACTCAAGTTATTGATAGTACAGTGATCTTAGACACCAACTATATTAATAGGTGGTGGTTGGTTTATCTTTTTTGGTTTAGGATCTTTATTGCACTTGAGTTGTTTCACTTGTCCATGTTACTTGTTCAATATATTCTGGTTGCTTTTGTTTTACATTACTTTGAGTTTTATCATTTTTTGTGGTGAGTGCTGTTTGCTCGATGTATTCTGGCAATGAGTCGGTTTTTTGAAGGCTTGCTTTTTTCAATGCCCAAAGATTTTCTCTGGGTGGTTTAAAATCACTTTGATCGATAGTACAGGATGGCTGAAGTATTGAAATGTGCAGAACATTAAAGCGAATCTAAATGTACTATGACGTGAAATATTAAATGCGAGATAGTTCTCAGAAAAGATTCTTGTTATATATGATATAACAAAGAGGTTTTAGTGGTAATTTGAAGCCACTTTTATTGATTTAATATCGAAACTGTTTTAATTCTTTTGACTGTTTGCTTTTTCAAGTCTTATCTTGCGCCGTAGTAAAATAAATTGAAACTATATGCTTCATGTATTGTTATAACAAAATAAGACAGGTAGAAAAATCGGTAGGGCGAGTTCGAAAGAAATAGTTTCGAAGGAAAATTATGAAATGATTTTATATTGCCTTATAGTAAGGCAATTTTTCTAAAAAAATTTATTTATAACGGAACAATGTTCACATTTTGGTTTATAGAATACATATAATTAAAAAAAACCAAGTGACATTTTCCGATTTAATGGAAATTGAATTCGCATCTAACTGTCGACCCTTTTCTCACGTACACCTTGAACTAAAATTTATAAGGATAACTTTTTCAATTAAACGAATTTTTATTTATTTTAAAAACAAAAACAAATTAATATTTTTATCGGAATCGTGCATCTCCTGTCATTCTGGCTAGGCATTTAATTTTTTTTTCAATTCTGCTGCAAGGAAGGAAAATTTAAGACATCGGAAATAGGAAAATCACTCTCTAGACATTTTTTTTTGTTTGTATTTCAATTTTAAATGATAATAATTTTTTGTGTTTATTTCAAAAAGATTTTGTGTTGGCGATCGGTTTTATTTATGTGAGAATAAAATTTTATGCGAATACGACTACGAAGAACGTTTAGTATTTGCATCGATGGCCAATCATCCAATGTTAAAACGTCATGCTACTAATATATCACAAACACAGCAATCACAACAGCAACAGCAGCAACAACAACATCAACAGGGTCATAATATAATGAGTTTAGGGCAACCACCAACAGCATCTGCGGTTACATCGTCGAATGGTATGACACTATCAGTAAATGGACAACGAACAAATGGTGATCACAATAACAACACGGGGCCATCAACACCAAATACGGGACAGTCATCGTTTGGAACGCCTGCTCATATGAAAGCAACACTGGGCACATCGAGTTAAATATTTAAATTAATTTTTATGTTATCATTTGTAATAATTTAATTATTACATTTTTTTTTATCATTTGTTAATTAATTTTTATGATTTATATATAAATATATATATATATATATATATATATATATATATATATATATATATATATATATATATATATATATATATATATATATATATATATATATATATATATATATATATATATATATATATATATATATATATATATATATATATATATATATATATATATATATATATATATATATATATATATATATATATATATATATATATATATATATATATATATATATATATATATATATATATATATATATATATATATATATATATATATATATATATATATATATATATATATATATATATATATATATATATATATATATATATATATATATATATATATATATATATATATATATATATATATATATATATATATATATATATATATATATATATATATATATATATATATGTATATATACATATATATATATATATATATATATATATATATATATATACATATATATATATATATATATATATATATATATATATATATATATATATATATATATATATATATATATATATATATATATATATATAAAATTTATATATAAAATTATAATCAGTCATTGTTTATATTTTGACAAATAAGCGGTTGTATAGCGCTTTAAAAATATGTCAAAATTACATTAGTATTTATCTTAAACTAATTTTCAAATATGTAATGTTGAAAAAGTACCTCAAATATTTTATAAATGAATAATCTCGTATTTGCTCAAAACATTCTTAAATATCCCGGAAGTCCTAATTGCCCCTGTTATACTCAAACAATGTATATATTTATATATTGAAAGATATATAATTAAAAACCAAAGAGTAAAAAAATATAAATAAATTATTTGTGCCAAATTTAAAACATTATTTTATAGTTTTTCTAGTGCAATATTTAATTATAATAATTAATTTTTATTTTTTTTTACCACCGAACTATTTTATTAAATTTATTTTTTTTACGTTTACGGATTTTGTTGACTAATTATATTATATTATAAATATATATTTAATGTACAAATTTTTGTTTATAAGTTCATTTTTAATAAAAAAAATTATAATAAAAACTATTTAGAAAAATATCTTAATTAAAATACCAAAAATAAATTAGATGTTAAATAAATAAAAAAATGATATTAATTTAATGCACAACTATTCTTAAATTAATTCTTAAATTATTGTTATGTTATGCGAATTGGTTTTGGTGCAGATTTTGTCATTGTTACGAAAATCGAATGCAATAAATTAAAATAAAATAACAAAATAAATCTTCATCTGCAAGAAAAGTAAGTACTGATTTATTATCTGCTTAACATTTATATAATATATAAGACATAATAAAAATAAAAGTTCATGGTTCTCACCATAAAATAAAAGGAAACATTTTTATCCTTTTTCCTTGTTTTTTCTTTTATAGGTATAATCTGGATATAAAAAGCAGCTAAAAAAACTTTACAATTCGTGATTGAAATGGAGACGTTTTAATATTATTGAGTTGTCTGCATTCAGGCACAAAAAAATCCGAAATAAAGTTAACAGCATAGGAATGAGTAAAACTTTTCTTCATTTTTAATCCGTTTAATTATAAAGTTAAAATTAAGTTGTTTTTATTGTTTTATGTTTTTTAAGTTTTAAAAAAAATTTATGATCTGCATGAATATATTCTAGATAGTGAGGTTATGTTATGTGATTCATACAATCTGAAATTAACCACGAAATTGTAATTTAACAATACAATAAAGTGCTTGTAGTAGATTTAATAGTTTCTATGTGACTGTATAATAAATAGTAATGAAATATTGATAAAGAATGCTAATTTTATCATTTGTAGACTTTGTGATAAATTAAAAATATTAATGAAAGATAAATAACTCATGAATACGATCAAATAGAATAATTATATTATAATACCAGTGATATAAAAATCTAAAAATGTTTGTTGTGTCAAAGTGTAACCAGAAATAAATACATATTGTAAGAGTTTTTTAGATAATAACTAATCAGGAGATACTTATCAACCTTAGAAAGGATTAACAAAACAAATAACAAAACACCCTTCTTTGGTAGGTCAGTATGTCGTATCCAGCAGCTAAAGATACTAGAGGAATAAATTAAAACAAATCAATAAACAGCATAAATATTGACCATTGGCATTAGACACTGTCACAAATCGACAACTGAACCACCAAAACTGTAGCAGGAACAACAAGGTTAGTACAAGTTGAAAAGGATCGATACAATTAAATTCGTAAATTTGCAAAGGCGATTTGTTGAAATATATAGATATTTTACAGCAGTACTTATACTGATGGCCAGAGCTTTTGATTAGGGTATCATCACAATCGGCCACTTTTACGTGTTTTATTGACTTTTTCTCAATTTCGTCAATCTGTAAAAGCTAATCCCTTTGCTATTTTGTTTTGCATACAAATTTTATATATATATATATATATATATATATATATATATATATATATATATATATATAAATATATATATATATATATATATATATATATATATATATATATATATATATATATATATATATATAAATATATATATATATATATATATATATATATATATATATAAATATATATATATATATATATATATATATATATATATATATATATATATATATATAAATATATATATATATATATATATATATATATATATATATATATATATATATATATATATAAATATATATATATATATATATATATATATATATATATATATATATATATATATAATATATATATATATATATATATATATATATATATATATATATATAAATATATATATATATATATTATATATATATATATATATATATATATATTATATATATATATATATATATATATATATATATATATATATATATATATATATATATATATATATATATATATATATATATATATATATATATATATATATATATATATATATATATATATATATATATATGAAATTACTGCTTCTGTATGGATG
>OY744477.1:178045929-178163429 GCA_963556175.1 Tipula confusa
GAATTAATGCAATGAATACAACAAAAAAAGAGTTTTAGCCCCAGGTGATAAATCAGCACACTAAGCGCAATTCGATGAAAATAAAATGGCGCTAAAATTAGATAATAATTAAGTGCTTAAAGTTCTTCAAATTGGTACTTGAAGTTAAAAAATTACTTTTACGGTGGATAATTTACCTTTATGTGTACATTTCATTGGTACAATTATCAAAATAATACAAATTGATACCGAAATGCATATATAACGTGACATTTTTCAATTACTCAAATATTTACAGAATTTTGAGATTTGTGCATACTTTTGAGACATTTTGAATGAGAAACTTTTTGTAAATAAGCCAAAATGATACGGAAATACATACTTAAGATGACATTTAATAATATCACTTTACGCATAGATTTTAGTGACAAATTGGTCAAAATAACACAGAATAATACCGAAATGTATGCCTAAGGTTAAAATTTTCAAATATTATAATAATTTTCTAATTTTGTGACTATATGCGTACATTTCAGTGATAAATCTTTCAAAATAGGACAAAATGTTACCCAAATGTGTGCGATAGGGGGCATTTGTCAATTTTGAAACGATTGATAATTTGCAACTGTAAATTTTCGGTTTATGTACATTTATACTATGTTTTATCGTAAGTCTGGTTTTTGTGGAATAAATAAAAATTAATAAGTTAATAAAAAATTAATAAGTTAATAATAAGGGGATTATATTTATAAAAGAAATGTCCTGCACTCGAATCCCTTCCAGTATTTCAAACAAATTAAGGTTATTTTAGCTCGGTGTAGTTCCGTAGGTATACTTTTATTACATTCTTCCAATGAATTCGACAGTTTAATGACATCATTTGCTGAAAATTCAGTTCTGAAATTAAAGTCACCATGTATCCAACCAATAAGGCATCTTTTCATCAGCCCAAGTTCCAATAAATGCAATGAATCTGCTATTATAAAATCTTCGACTAGATTTACTGATTGAAGATCGCCTAAAGGCGTTCTTTCCTTAAGGTGGTCTTAGTCGGTTTGGTTGCGAAACTTATCATTCGTCCTTAAAGCACAATTAATTCTCGGAAAGCTCATATACCGTCATCTGTAATAATCGTATTCACCAATGACCTCGCATTTTTGACAACCATGAGCACTGTTGAAATTTATGGTTTCTACATATAAATAAAGTAAAAATTGTATTTTGAAAATATCGCAAAACAGATATTGACATTTTTTGATAAGGATAATTACTTTACCTTTAATGAATGCTCTTGCTGGAGAATCACAGATGAAGCAGCGAATGGACGTTTTTATTTCGAAACCATTAATGTTAATTGTATTATTTAAAATGTGTTTCATTTCTTCGACAAAATCCTTTAAGTATAATTGCAATGAAGGTTTATCTTCTCCACAGTAAACAGCAACTACCATTGGGCGCATTTCTTTCATTCCATCTATTATTGCTAGGCCAAAATTGGTTTCTAGAGCTATATATCGGTAATCCATCGATGTTGAATGTAAATGAAATATTTGTTGGTTCCTTAATGTTGGCAAATATATTTCGTAGGCAATTTTCCAAGCCGTTGTACCAAAATTTACCGCTGTCCATTGGCTTCACTTGATTGCATCGAGGTGTTTTCTACAAACTGCGGCCGGTCCCTTGGTAACCATGAAAACCCAAATATAATTAATATCCTCAATAAATCACTTAACGCGCTAAGTGTTATGTGATAAGTGAGCGCCCTTTTTCTCAGTTCCTTTGAAATAGAAGGACTTAAAGGAACATTTGTCACTGTCATGACAAAGTTCGATATTTATATTTCTGGTCATTTATTATCATTCTGGTAATTTTTGTGTACATATGTACGGGTTTGGCTAGTTGGGAATGATGTATGGAAAATTAATACATCTGATTCTAAGACGTATAGAGCTTTGGCTACAAAGCTAAATACCGATGAAAATGAGTGGTTTACTAATGAAGATAAGAATGATCGCCCAATTAAAGTTATGACTAGAGGCCTCCATTAAACTTGTTTAAAGGAAGATATAATAGAAGACCTAATAGGCAATACATTTATAATCATGTCGAAGATTAGACTAGACTTTGGAAAACGTAAATTTATTTTAAAGTGCTATCTTAAGTTTGAAAACATAGTGGAAGTGCAAAGACAGTTTAGAAAGGGAATTTCATATAGATCCACCTACAAGACTTACCATTACTCGCATCAGAAATAAATTTGACCGAGACGGGGCTATTCAAGATTTCCGCAAACAGCGTTCTGGGAGACCACGGACATCCACAAGCACCGCAAGAGAAGAAGAACTGCTTGAAACATATCGCGAAACTTCAAGAAAATCTGTTCGCCAAGCAGCACGTGAAGTAGAGATTTCAAAATCAAGTGTCCATCGCATTTTGAAGCGCGTACGATGGAAGTTATATTCCAGGATTAATTCACGCCCTCAATGAAGACGATTTTGATCGGAGAGTGCAGTTTTGTAAATGGTTTTTGGCGAAATGTGCAGAGGACGTAGAGTTTTCACATAAAATTATTTGGAGTGATGAGGCTTCATTTAAATTAAACGGCTCGATAAACCGCCACAATTGCAGCTACTGGGCACCAGAGAATCCTCACGTTACAGAGGAACATAATCTAAATTTACCAGGAGTTACAGTGTGGTGTGGATCGTCAGAGCGGTTTAATTGCGATATTCTTTTTTGATAGCACTGTGACTGGTGCCGTTTATTTGAATTTGCTACGAGAAAATGTCATGCAAGAATACCTTGAACAGTTAGGGGATAGCACAGATTTTTATTTTCAGCAAGATGGAGCACCTCCTCACTACCATCGTGATGTGAGAGCTTACCTAATTTTCTATTCTATTGCTTCGCGTTATCAGCAATGTTTAGATAAAAATGGGCATCAATTTGAATACTTGCGCTGACTAATGAAATTCTACATCTATCTTTTTTATTTTATACTATTAATTTGTAATATATCTAAATAAATACTGTTTTTATAATCAAGTAAAGTGCGTATAATTTTTTTTGGGACAATATGTATATATAAATATATATATATATATATATATATATATATATATATATATATATATATATATATATATATATATATATATATATACATATATATATATATATATATATATATATATATATATATATATATATATATATATATATATATATATATATTTAAGTTGAAGTGCAAGTATACCGAGCCAATAAATGATAACTAAAAAAAACTTTCTTAATTAAGTACCACTCGTTTATATTAAATTTATAACAACACATTTAAGATATGATAAATTTTACTAAAGTTTTCATCTTAATTATTATTATTATAAAATTTTCGTTTTATCTTTTATTATATTTAAACGCGGGAAAAAAGAAAACAATCCAATTTTTACTTTACATATACTAGTAAAGTTGTCGCTTTAGTATTTCTCTTGTGGTGAATATAATATGAAAACAATTTTTATTTAAAAAAAAAAAACCAAGAATACAGCGTACAGCAATTAGGAAAATGGAAAATAATCTGTTTAACTGTATATATATAATATATAAATTATGCTGTGCAAAGGCAATTTAAAATGTAAAACGATTTCGAATGAATAATTTGAAGCAATTTTTTCGCTTTTATAGTATACTTACTATACCCGTTTTCTTATCGCAGTATATATTTTCTGGTAATAAAATCGAATTAAATTAGTCTATTTGCTGTTTTGAGTGTATATAAGTTGTTTTTTATGTTTATCAAAACAATAGTTGACAAACTATAAACTTATTTTTATGAAATTTTGGATTTAGAGTATAAATAAAATTTAAGTATGAGAACAAAATTTGAGCCCATTTTTTAATATAAATATCAATATTGCTTTGTTGTGGTATGCCTTTTATCATGGTAAATTATTATTTTTTTAATTTATATTAAAATTTAATAATCAAACGAGTTTCTCATTCCATTTCAATAATAATATACATTTTGTGTGTATGTACGAAAAACCGTGGAAAATATTTACTTAAACATTAAATTGAAAGAAAATATACTGACATATAATAAAGAAATTATCAGTTCATTGAATTTAGGAGAACTATAAATATTGACATTTTTTATTCGTAGAGGGTAAAATTTTTAATGAAAAAATTTAATTGACATTTTAAATACGACAAAGAATTTGGTGCGAGAATATATGGTAAAATTACAGATTCCCACCTCAATGAGTAAAATATTGTTTGTCTTTAAGTTTAACGATACACAAAAAAAGCTTATCATATGAATACATTAAAATAATTATGAAGCACAAAATATTATCTTAAGCATACGAGAAGGAATATATGTAAAAGGTCTTATAGGTACTTAGTATACATAAAGTTTATATAATTTTTAGGAAGATGATGGTATAAAAACTTTTTCGTACATTCTGAATTAATAAGGATACACACTTAAATACTTAAAGTTTTTAAAACTTGTAACAAATTTATATTATTCAAATTAAGAAGTTTTTACGTTTTTTTTTTTTTTTATTTCGTTCACCTAAGTCTTTTTACCATATTGATGATTAACTCTCAAAGAAACACCCTTATATAAAATATTAAATATGCGGTAAAATTACTTAAATTCGAAATAATTTAAGAAATTCAAATAATTTATTAGTTATGATATAATATATCAGACTCTAATCGAATCATCTCTAAATAAGTCAATTATAGTAATCCATAATATAAAGTTCGCCGTTATATTGTACTAAAAAAGATCCTTTATCTTTACTTTTATATATCGTTACTAAGTAAATATAAAACGTCTCGATATCATATTCACCTAATCTTGGTCCAAAATAACTAAACCCATATCCAGACAATAAATATTTACTTAAATTAGTTTGCAAGCAATTATACGATAATCTTATTTCTAACACAATCATTTTCTGTTCTCCCAAAACATTTTTAGTATTAAATTTATCTTCTGCTTATTATATATAATATATAAATATATATAATGGTTTTGAAACAAAGTCTTTATTTGTTATATGTGACATTATATTTAAAAATAATAGTTTTTTATTTCGGCATAAGAATACAGAAACTATCGTTAAATTAGGGGTTGGAAAAATATAAAAGATTTTTGTAAAAATGACTTTTTTTTTCTCAAAAATATTATTAATTTTAAAAGTTTCTTATCAAACATTTTCAGTTGGTATTAGTTTTTCATTTTAAGTTTTATGTGGTTTTAACCCTTTCTGCACAACATATTTAAATACATATATAGTTACAAATATGATATAATATTCAGTCAATGCTTACGGGTTATTTTATAAAGATTATAACTCACATAACTGGTCCAGTATTTTCTCTACTATTAGTCGACTAAAAACAAAAAGTGATTGTCCCAATATGGTGAGCATACAAGTTTATTTATAATTGTTTATATATGTGCGGGTATGATTATAATTAATGGTTTAAACAAAGTCAAAATGTTTTAAAAAGATAAAGTAGTAAGAATCTGAATATTCAGTAATTTCCATTATAAATACTAAAAACTTTCTCATAACATACAATAGTGTCACCATATATGACAATTATAGACGGACATATAATTGATAAGAAAGTTTTTTCAATCTTGGTGCTTTCGCCTGTTAGGCATGCGACTAGCCAATCTGTTTATTTGTGTAAATGTGACCGCGGAAGTCAACCAACTAAAGATAAAGATTGATTTTATAATAATTTAGAAGATCTGGGGCCCTATTCTCGAATTACACCGATATGTCCACATGTGGACAACTTTCAAAATTCCCTATCAATTTCCTTGGTACTTCCACATATAAATTCCACATGTAAGAAATACAATAACAAAAACTCAATACATGTAATAATATTTTAATGATTTTAATAAGAAATTCATGTAATTAAATAATTTAATTTATATAGATTAATATAATTAAAAATATAATTAATTGCATCTAAATAAGACAATACTATAAATAGAAAACAAATATGTATTAAATTATGTAAATTATCATACACAGGGAAAAATGTCACATGCATATACCCAATCGGTAATATTTCCATAATTTTTGATTTCGGTACACTGTTATGAATTTTAACAGATATCACGGGGAAAATGGATGTGGAATTCGAGAATAGGGCCCCTGATGAAAATCGATAACAAAGCTTGCATCAGAATAATTAAATGATCACTTTAAACAGACAAAAGATCGATTTATGTGAAACTATATTATGAGTGAAACTATATTATGAGTGATGAAAAAAATGCCCCCTTAGAAACATACGATGCATACCCGTGAAAGCCGCAGCTCAAAGTCAATAAGTTAATTTCAATGTGCAACTCAATAAAGAAGTCACCGGATTATTTACATATCTTCAGATTTAAGTCTATTGGGAAGTAGGATGTATAACGCAGAAAAACTTATGAAATATTGTATTGCTATAGATCTAGTGCATTTAATCAACCCATCCTTAAAGGACCTTGCGAGCAGTTAAAGCTCAGTGGGTGCACTCCGATTAACAACAAAATAAATCAAATTAAGCTTCAACATATATACAACATAAATTTATATATTGCTGCAACATTAAAATATTTATTGATATTTTTATATCGATGAACGAAAAAGGCGTGGCAACGCTAGGATCATCGTTACTTTTTATTATAAACAATGTAAAAAAAGGTGGAGCTTTAGACAAATAAAATATATGAAAGCTTTGTTAAACATGTCTTTAAACTGTGCGATATATATATATATATATATATATATATATATATATATATATATATATATATATATATATATATATATATATAAATAGATATATATATATATATAAATATAAATATATATATATATATATATATATATATATATATATATATATATATATATATATATATATATATATATATATATATATATATATATATAAGTAAAACCAAATATCAATGTTCTAATCATATTTAGAAACATATTATATATTAGGGTGAAATCGAATAGATCCGTTTTGACCATAAAATCGAAAGATAATACAATTTGCTTAATTTATAATCAATCTGATAAAATAAATCGATGATGACAATATAATAAAATTAATAGAAAAATAGATATTTGTAAAATGGAATCGAATTCAATTTTTAGAAAAACAAAAAAAATTAGAGTATTAGTTTATCTTTAATTCGATCAGAATTAGGAAATTGTGATATATATAAAAGGAGAAGCTTAGTCATATTGCTGCCACTCATCAGTTTGTTAAACATAAATAAAAAGTTGATCAATATACTATAACATAAAAATATACTAAACATATTTTTTTATTACATGCTAAGTCACACATACGATTTACATACAAAATAAAAGTTATGTTGCAATAAATAAATTTTTCAATATTACAACCCCTTTATATATATATATATATATATATATATATATATATATATATATATATATATATATATATATATATATATATATATATATATATATATATATATATATATATATATATATATATATTTATATATATATATATATATATATATATATATATATATATATATATATATATATATATATATATATATATATATATATTTTCAACTCCTTATATAACGATTTAACGATTGTTGATTTATTTGTTGACACCGTATAAGGAAGTAAAATGTAAAGGAAGTAAAATGGCATAAAGGGAACAATATAATGTGAGTTTATTTCTCATATTAGTATAATATTAAACTAATCAACCCAACACACCATTATGTATATGATGGCATATATTCAATGAAAATTTATACTGAACAACGTATACGATGTAATGTACATGTGTTCAACAAGACATTTTCTTATTTTTTTTAATATTACGAAGCATGTGTAATTTAGTTAAGAGAATAAATCACCTTTGCTGTATATTTGTAAAAATGTGTATATAATTTATTATATATATATATATATATATATATATATATATATATATATATATATATATATATATATATATATATATATAACAAGGATGTTATAGGTATAAGTATATACAAAAATAAAAAATAACAATGTATAACTCTTTAAAACAAAATTTAAGATAAACTTTAATTTATTATTTGAATATAAATATATATTTATATATATATATATATATATATATATATATATATATATATATATATATATATATATTATATTTATTTAAATTGATAATATATTATCATTGTTTAATTAGTAAGCCAAACCGAGTGTAATAAAATTTATAATGTAATTAAAAAATATAAATTTACCAAATCCTATTTTTACTTCATTCCTGTTGGTACATTTAAGTAAAAAAAACGTAATTGTATACATTTCTAAATTAATATTCCATTTAAAATGGTATACTATATACATAATTGCAATTTTTAAATATAGTTGACAACAACAACGATCAATTCCACATTGACAACAACAATAGTGGTAAGAAATAAAAATATAACAACATTTAGGTGTTTTAATTTTTTTTTGTATTTTTTGTTTTTTTTTTTCGAAAAAAGTCACAGCTAATGAATCCGAAAAAACACAAATTTTTGAACGTGCAGATGCGGGTAAAACGTATTCTTCTTTTGTTCTGAAGACCATAACTTTTAAAAATACCAATATATAGACTGAATAAAACAGATATGAGTTCTATTAGCATGCGCGATGCGGGTGAAAAAAAACCCAAGAAAACCATTTAAAATATAAATTAAAATTAATAGAGTTGTGTAATTTATCGAAATTATTATTTTTATAAACAATAATTTATTAACTATGTAAACATGTTTCTTTTATATACAAAATAAATATACAAACAGCCGTTTATCATATTTTATTGTTTTTATTTGGCTATAAATAAAAAGCTTTCGCAGCAATATCCAACATTATTTTATATTTACCTATTTCTGTATTTTGGTTTAATTCAACATGTGTTGAATACAACAGTTAAGCACATATATGTGTATGTCGTATGGTAATGTAATATAAATATATATATATATATATATATATATATATATATATATATATATATATATATATATATATATATATATATATATATAAATCAAACATCCCAATAAACAGCCACTTAACACAGACACTATATAAAAGATTTTTATATTAACTTGTCGTTTCCATATATCAGAAAACAACAGCCAATGTAGATAATCCAATAAAAATGAGAATGATAATAAATTGCCTGAATGTCAGCTAAATTGTCTTAAATAAATTTTACTTGTATCTCTTCCGTTTTTTTTTTATATGATGTGATACTAAATGTTATGTTGGATCGTAAAAAAATTGTCTTCTTATACTGTGTATAACAGATTTATATGTCGTCTTTATGCCACATTTTATCATAATCACGCGGTGCGAGGTACATTGTTATTTTAATGACTATAATGTTTTTTATTTATTATTTTTTGTGACAAATAAATAATCATTATGTGTAAAAATGAGTTGTAACATTTGGGGGTATTACACAATAATTTTTGGATGGTAAACAAAGGAGCAAAATAGTTTTTACTCATTCACCTTATTTATAATACTAATAAATCATAAAGAAAAGTTTGTAATTTACAAAAAAATAAATAAATGAGATAAGGTTCTCATAAGATAATAAACAAAACATGTTACATATTAGTTCGCATAAATCTTGGATAATTTATTTGTATTATGTGCTAAACGAATAAGTCGTGGAATCCCTTACCTAAAAAACGAAATCTACTTCGCTAAATGTTCATTAATTCTTTACTATAATAGAAACTTTTCTACAAAGAAAGGATTTTTATTATATTGTGTCTAGAATATTATATATTTAAACCCATTTTAAACATTAAACTTTAATCGTCCCATGAATTTCGTAGACAAAAAAATGTACTAACTAAAACATGAAATTAATCTTCTACTATTCCACGCAACCCTGATAAAAAAAAGGATAATTAGATATAAATTTTTTCTTCTTTTTTTTGTGCAGATATATAACCCTCTAACCACACTATCATGGCTAATGAATGGCTTTCATTTAAAATGGTCATTTGTTATTATTTAGTACATACATATAATAGCATGAGTAGGATAAAAAATGTTCTATCCCAAATTTTTATACTTGTGTATACACATATATGATGTAAAATGTTTTTCTCATCAAGACAAAATAATTTATCTTTTGGTTCACACAAGGGTGTTAGGATATAAACTAATTAAAAGGATTTTTTCAAATACAAATTACATTACTTAAACTTTAATTAATTATTAATATTTTTAAATGTAATATAATAACCTAGGGCTGGTCATTTTTATATATGGATTATTTATGAATTAATGAGGCAAATAATTTATATATATAAAAATAGATCCGACTAAAGACGTTGCGTGTCCTTTCTCAATTATTATTTTCAATTATCTTTTCGAAACGATGGAAGAATAAATAATTTACAGCATCATCATTTATTTTATAAATAACACCTGCATCACATATTCAGGTAATTAACGTATATCCCGTAACACATATATGTATATATATATATATATATATATATATATATATATATATATATATATATATATATATATATATATATATATATATATATATATATATATATATACAATTATGTTCCTTTTCTAGCAATTAATCGATTTTGGAAAAATGTGTACATATATAGACATGTAGTCTGGGTAATTTTCATACTCATATCACAGATGTAATTTATTTGCAATGTCCGAGTATACGTTTTTCAGATAAACTTCGTTATATATAGCAAGGACCAAACTACGGGAAAATAAATCTCAAAGGATTAATATTTAGCCCAAATCATAAATTATTGTTGGCGATTTGTTTGTTAATCGCCATCATTTATACCCGTCTCCTCGTTATATCAACAATAACAAAAAATAAAAAAAAAAAAATGGTGAATGTAAACGATAAAAATATATTTAACAATTGTTTTTTGGCTGTATATATGTAATATGTATATAAATAAGAGAATTAAAGTAATTTTAATAAATTCATTTTGTGTTCGATTTTAATTGGGGATGATAATTTAATGATAATAAATAACATCGATTTTGTAATTCAAAAAAAGCAATTAAATTATATGGTCGGTAGGGTTACCTAAACTTTACAGCATTAGAAAGTAAATTATTAAACATTTTCTAATACAATGCAGTTCATTGCAAACGTAAAATATAAACTCAATTCTTTTGAATACAACTTATTTTGATTGAACTGAGGGTATCTAGGGGGTAAACAGTACTAATATAATTGTCTCCCGGTTAGCTATCCAAACAAAGTTTGACAGCCAGTCATAAATTAAATTTTATTGGGAAATTGTTTAAGCTGAATGATAAAGTGTATAGCAGGACTATTACTACGCTTACACCAGTAGCAAATAAGTATTGTAGTGTGACCGTAAGGTAAAATACTGTACTAAATGTTATAATATAATACTTTTTATAATGTTATATACTATTAAAGTAGCTATGGTGTGTAAGTGATACTAGCTTATTTTTGTACACGCTGAACGAAAAGATAACAATTGTTTTGTATTCTTAAAATTTAAAAGAATTTTCACGGTGTTTGAATCCAACTTATAATTATTAGCGATACATCGAGTCCTTAAAATAAAAAAACCGGGTATCGAGTACCCGGGCTTATTTAAGTTACCCAGCTATTTATTTTGTTATTAATTATTTGTGAAAAATGGGAAACAACCGTTTTATTCGTTTTTTGTCTTTAATAAGCTAAATAATCCAGATAATAGTAAATTGTAACGGGTGGCACTTCATGGCTCGTTACAGGGGCTCACATCTTTCTTCTCTCGGATTAGTGGTCCGAAGTTACTAATTCCACTTGTCCTTTTGTATCTATTGATTCACCAAATTGTATAATGCAGCTTATCAAGGCCCAAAAGCGGCTCCTCCAAAACCCACGACCATATCTTCGCACTGAACTAGCGGAATATATTTAGCTGCGTTGGGGAGACTATTCAGGAACTATTAAACTATTCAGGACTCAGGTTTGCACCTTGGATCCTGTTCATTACAAAGTATATATAAAATGTATATATAAAATATAAAATGCAAGACGCATGGTATTGTTTAGATGAATTTATAAATGAAAATGAAGTTTGAAGTTCGATCTTAACTACTTCAAAAGAAAGTTTGAATCTTATTATTTGTTAATAAAATAAATGACCGGATCCGAATAACAACCGGGTACTTATAAAATAGCCGGGTAAGCCGCATACCGGATAATTTTCGGGAACTCAGTGCAACACTAATAATTATACAAATAATCGATTAGTATTAAAAATCGTTCGATTTTTTCGCCTAGATTACAGACTAACTTTTCGACTATATACATTACGCTATTAACCACCAGAGTTTATCGAAAAGTCATTATTACAAAAGAAACTACTTTTATTTGGAAACATTTGACGGTAGAATGAGTGTGATCATAATACACGTATTAATTTTGGCAATATTATGTAGAATCTAAATTAATTTCAATGATCAATAAATTCCAAATATTAGAGCCGAAACCTGAAGTATATGCTTCACAAGGCAGTGTGGACGTTAACTATTTCAAAATAGACACAGTAGTGACAATTCCCTTGCTGGAAATGAAATTACCCGACTTTGATATTCCGTCTTATTTTAATGAAGGTCTGTTGCCTTCCGAAGCTAAGATATTACAAGCAAGTTTGGATAACCGTCTTAAAATGAATCCATAACTAAAATGCTACATATGAAATATATTTATTTCATATGTAACTCAAGAAAATAATGCAAAGGCTACTTTTATAAATGTGTTTTAGAACCATTACAATTCATTTAAAGCTCTTAAATTCCTGTAGCTGAATGAGATCTTTTACTTAGTGTGATTATCGATCCAGTCAATTTTTCAAATCAAAAAGGCCATTAGATCGGACCTCTACAATTAAAAAGGTAATTAATCTTTAATCCAAACATCAAGTTAATTTACAAAACAATTAAACACTGTTAAAATACTGTCAGTCTTAACCATATAGTTACCGATAAAATATATTACAATACACTATATATAAATGAGCAAATATAACAATTTTGACGTTTAAAAAGTTTTTAATTTAGTTTACACACAAGGCACAGCCAATATTCTATTGTCACTAGTGCCATCTATTATTGACTGAGCGTAATGTGCAATCGAAAAGTTTAGTCTGTAATTTAGTCGAAAAAATTAGACTCAGGTCTCAGTATTAAAATATTAATAAACAGAATTTTAAGCTGTATGCGCGTGCAAATTACCAATGAAAACTTTATTATTAAAAAACCAACACTGAGTTCATATTTAACTCGCAAAAATTAAGTGAAGCAATTAAGGAAAACTACTCTCTCTCAGCTCTCGATATTAGTATTAAATTATTAATACTGCTTTAAAATATTCATACATTTGCCCATTTTTAAAATGAATTAATAGTTAATAACACACGTAATAGTGGTCCGATTTTGATGACTGATATCCTTAATCGAAAGCATAAAAATTCCGAAAGAGATAAGCCTTTACAGATTTCCGAAAATAAATGAATATAGTCAATAACACACGTAATAGCGGTTTGATTTATTTGATTGTTTATTTATTTTACTAAAACCAACAACAATGTATTTTTAATCCTAATATACCAAAAACTTCTATCATAAAAGTCAAACTCATCGCGTAGCACAGGCGGGAATTTATAAAAAACATATAAAGTTCACTATTTCCTTGTGTAATAGTACCATACAAAAACAATAAACTTTTTTTGATATTTTAGTGGCTATGACAAATTAGATATACAACGCACATTACTAACATAGACGATTTTGGTTTTATACCCCACAAATTATTAAAAAGTGTTTGATTCTGTCCAGCAAATGCATTAGATAAATTCGGCTTTTTAACTAAAGAAGGCTTTGTTAATACACATTTAGACTGTGTCCGAAAGATAAATATTTGTGAATATAAATTTTTGATATTTATTTGATGAAAACGAAGACCCAAATTATCACGGTCAGTTGCTATATGATGATTTTTGCAAATACCAAAACTATATTCAACAATTTTATTCACAAATATTTTTAATGGGTTTTCGGACACAGTCTTAGAAATGTTTCACTTGGTTGGTTTGTTTGAAATGTTTGAATTGGTTAACTTGGTGAAGAATATCTTCTAATGATGATCTTAGTGATTCTTCTAGAATTTTTCTAGGTCAGTATTCACCCACTTGTGCTTAAAGAGTGTGCATATTTTGTTCTGTCCTAACTACTGAATTAATTTTTCGATGAGTTTGGTTAGGTGGGCTGTTTCTAATTTTTGGGAATCCAGTTTTTTCAAACCTATTTTCAAAAGTGAACAAAAAGCATATATCGAAAACTATACCGTGTCGATTTGTTTATCTTGTCGAGTATTTTAAAACTATTCGAATAATTGGTTAAGGATCGTAATTTGTGTCTTATTAAGAATTCGATCTCAGTGTATCAAAAAAATAAAAATAAAATGCATTTAGTGAGTATACTGACTTGCACAAACTTTGGCTTAACGAATCTATATGTGTAAAGTTATGAATGTTTCAAGAAAGCTCGCAAGTGCTTTGAAAATACATATAATTACTAGAATTCGGCAACTTGTTCACTCGAAATTGGTCCTTTAAAACCCATATTGATATAGATGTGTCAATATAACGTTATATGGTGTAACGTTGAAATTAAAAAAATTAGAAGCGCAAAAAGTTAAAATTGCACAGTGCGCCAAATTGGCTAGAACTGGGCCTACACAGAGATTATGAAGGAGTTAAATATGATACCCCTGTGCCGCATATGAAACCTCCTTAGTAAAATAATAGTACGGATGAAGATTCGGGCGAAGAGGACGCTAACAATTGTTTTAGTAAAAGTCATATTCTGGCAGTAGTAAACTAAACTTGATCATCATTGATGAAATTTAACGTATGTATCCATCTACGAGTAAAAACGATTATAAAAACGAAAACCAAAAAACTAAATCAAATAACAATAAAATATAACCGTGTCAATCATGAGATAGTTTTGTGGTTGTAGAAGAAAGTATATTTGACCAATTTTGTTACACCACTAGGTTGTGGCAACTTAAATATTTAGGAAATTTAAGAGTTGAAATTACGTTTATTTAGTAAAGCTTTGCAGCATCACCGAGTATACCAAAAAAGTTATAAATTTATGTATCTACCAGATTATTGGTACACTTTAGAGTAATAAATTATAAGAGATTGTTTTTTATGTTAATCCGTTATCTTTTTCGCTTCAAACTATATGCTCATATATATATAAACATCAAGTTTATTTTATGTTCAAATCCATCTTAAAATGTTATATCTCTATATGTATATGAGCTTATTTGTTATAAACAAAAATAAATTACTTATACTTACAAAAAAAAATTATAAAAGCTGTATGTATACCAAAAGAAAATCGCAAATTTTTCTTTTTTTAATTTTCCTTGTATTTAAATTTTCCGTACCAACATTTCTGCGCATTGAATATGACAAAAACATTGATTTACCGAACCGAAAAAAGGAGGCGTTTAGGAACAAAATAAATACAAAAAAAGCTTTGGGCGTGCCTAATTTATGTGGCGTTGAGGTGGAGCTTAATTTTAAAGCTTTTTTGTTCGTTGCGATATAAAAAAGCTTTTAATGGTAATTTTTAACTTGTTATTGTTAAAGTTATATTTTTTTGGGAAAACAGTTTTTTTTAATATAATTTTTAGAATGGAAACCATAAAGCTGTCTCAAAAAAGTTTATGAAGAATGGAAGCTGAATGTGATTGTGTTTAGTTTTTTTGCTAGATAAATGATAAAATGTTTAAAGCACATTGAATATTTGTATAACAATAAGATTTTTATGAGATTTTCTATTGATTTTATTTAAAATTTTATAAACTATATTAAACTTTAATTAAAATTTTATAAACTATATTAAACTTTAATAGTAAACTTTAGCGGATAATTTGAAACATTGACTCATACAAAAATATTTTGATTTATTCTAAATTAAAAACTTGATGCTCAAGAAAAATTTAAGGTTATAATGTTCAGTTATGGTACTGAATTAAACGAAAATTAAAGGGTGTCCCAAAATTACGCAAGATTTGAATTTGCCACTATTTGTGCAGTAAATTGTTGGCAATCCTGAAAAAAAAAAACAATTTGACCGCTGAGAGTTTGGGGTTAATAAAAATGGAGCGTTACACGATACAACAACGTGTTTTCATTATTGAACAATATCTCAATAATAATGAAAGTTTGGCGGCCAAAGTTTAAAAATGTCGTACAAAATATAGTTGGAATAGTGTTTTAACTTCGTCAACTGTGAAGAGATTAATTTAAAAATTCAGGGAGACTGGATCATGTGACTGTCGAAAAATAAATGCAACCACAACGTGTCACTGTTTATTGTGCATTTTGGGCTGGAGGCATCATTGGAACTTTTTTAAAAATGGAAGCAGTGACTGTTACTGGTGCTCGATATCACAAGATAACACAGTTTTTTCTGATACAATTAGATAATATTGATGTGGCCAATATGTGGTTTCAACAAGACGTTGCCTCATGCCTTACAGCCAGTAAAACAATTCAATTATTGCATGAGACATTTCCTGGTCGTGTACTCTCTCGTTTCGGTGATCATAATTGGCCCCTAGATCGTGTGATTTAACACTATTAGATTTCTTTTTATGGGGTTATTTGAAGTCAAAGGTCTATGTCAACAAGCCCACAACCACCCGTGCATTACAGGATGAAATTAAACGCTGCATCAACGAAATTTATACAGAAGCCACATTTATACAGAATGGTCATGGGAAATTGAGGCCATTTGCCCGATGTATTATATTATTCCATAAATAACCCTATCCTATGTACTTTATGATTCAATACAAAAATAACAATCTAAGGACTTTTATTTTTCAATAAAAAAATAACAATATTGGTTATTTTTGGGACACCCTTTAAAATCAGACATGCTACAAATGTTACAAGTAGACTGTATAGTGCGTGCACTTTAAAATTACTAAATATTTTTTAAAAGTCAAGAAACGCTCTTCAAGCGAAAATATGATTGTTTCGTGCAGCGAAACATGAGGCTGAGGAGCTGTCAAAATTTCAAGAGTTACCATAGTAAAAGTGTTGCCTTAGGCTATAATTTAAAAAGAACCCAATAGATGGCTAACCCTTATAGAAAAATATATGCTGATATATAGGCAGAAACTCTTCAACATAAAATAAGCTACTACTTTATATAAGCATATACTGAAATCAATATGGACTTACGGTATTTAATTTGGGGTTGTTTCCTAAGATCATACCAAGGATTCTAAATATGGTACTAAAAAACACCGTCGATACACCATGGTACGTCAGACATAACGACCTACATATAGTTGAGGTCTCTATGAACACCAGTGGGTCTGGTTTTAAATGTAATCCAGAAAACTGCAAGAAGACAAGAATATGTTAGACAAGAATATATAAGTTATGTGAATATCGAAGCAATTTAGCTTTTAAACAATATTATACGCAGAATCAAAAGAACCAAATTTGTTGAGCTAGTTTAATTGTTAGGACATACGTTCTTTAGTCCATTAGTCAAAAAAAAAGATGGCTGAACTTAAAATAAATTGGGTAAAGCTAAAGATTTCGGTTGATACAACGAAGAAACAACGAACCATATATTAGATGTTTGCAACTTTTACAATAACCTTGAAGGTCGTCAGTCAGGTGCTCATTGTACACATATTTGCAGGAATGATATGTAGCTATCGCCTTATATAACGGATGTGTAAATTAAATTATAAATTGAGTCTTTTAAGATTACTATCATCATGCTTATATATCATGCTTATATAATCTAGTAGCCAATTGCATCACATTTATATAACAAACCACAATTATAATAAATTTCCCAAGCTTATAATTGAAAACGAATTATATAATTATCAGTCCCAATTTAATACTAAATTATTCCTGTCCAATTTTTTTTTTTTTTAAGATTTAACTAACCAAACACGACCAGCTTTATTTCCATAACAAAAAACCTTAAAAATCATTATTTATCCATTTAAAAATTATTAAAAAAAAAGTTATATAATTTTTAAGATTTTTTTTACCCTGAATCTTATGAATACCATCTCGCGATGCGATGAATATAGGAATGTATATATAGTGAAACCCACCGCGGAATAAAAAATATAAGATACCCTTACTTAAAATATACTTTGCTGCAAAATGGTACAATCGTGGAGGGAAAAAAATTGTGAGGAAAAATTATATTGAACGACTTTCAAACGACTTAAAAGGTATTATCGAGTTCATTTAAATATTTTAAGATTTCAGTCTCGTTTTTTTTTTTTTTATATTCCCACTCATCTTATTTTATTTTTTTCATATCTTGTATCGTGTTGTTTTTTAAAATAAAAAAATTTCACATGCGGGAAAGGGTATTCGATTGCGGGTGAAATGCGAAAAAAAATCCAGTTACTTATTTTATTTTGTTTATTTCTTATGCTCGCGCTAATTTTGTTACGGATTATCACATTTTGTTTGAAAATTAATGTAATGCTCACATGACAATACCAAATGGAACTGAATGCCAAAGCACTATGCGTATATAAAGACTAACTACCAAAATTATTGTGCGATAAGAAATCTCCCTACAGCGTAATATAAATATATAAATGTATAAATAACGAAATCTTATTTTATATAATTGAGATAATAATGTTTTCATTTGTATATATATATATAAGTATTGTTATAAGACGAAAAATACGTGAAAAATATTTCAAAAAAATTATCTTGAGATGAAAAGTTTTACGATTTTTATTTTTTTTTTTTTTGTATTTTTTGTTTTATGGGTAAGTCTTTATTGTGTAATAGAAAGACACAATAGGAGATTATATAAGATGTACGAAACATAAATTTGTCAAATAAAAATCTTTTTAAATTAGTTAATAAAATGATCTAATTAATAAAAATAACAGAATAATGTTAATTTTGTTATTTTAATTTTATTTTTTAAGCAGATAAAACGTTAATTGCTTTTGTTTTAAAGTTTTTGCTGGGATTATGTTTTTGTATGTAAGTACACGGCTTTACATTGTATGTGATATACATAAATGGGTAATAATGGAATATTGTATAGTACAACTTCGATTTAATGGTAGTCATCGGGTATAAAAGGAACAAATGTTTTCAGTCTTCTAGTTGTTTGCTTTTGATGTTAAGTTTGGATTTCTGTAAATTGTATACCAAGGGGAACGTGTCGTCATTCAGTTCATTCCACATTCGCGTACTCCTAACAAAAAATGAGTTTTTAAATTTATTGGTCCTGGCGAATTTGGTTTCCAGATTGTATCGGTACATAGTGCATCACAAATTACACGGGCCTTGACAAATTAGGCATTAATCCATAATTAGGCAAATTTTCGGGCAAAGAGATTAGCTTTTTCTTGGGGAGTAGAAAAAACATTGTCCCCATTTTTCAGAGGAGGTATTGATGATTCCCTAAACTATTCAAGGAGTTTTCCTCAACTTTGCGAGCCAAGGACCAAAAAGTCCAATTGCTATAGCACTGCTTTAGGACCGACGTTTAGGAAGAACATTCACTTGGCATGACCACGACACCGGGAATTCCGCTATAAGCTAATAGTCAGAGTTTCCTAAAGCAGTACTCACGGAGATACTGTATTTCTCTGCATAAGATGTTAAAAACAGATTCAATAGATGATCTGTATCGTTGACCCGATCTGGTATTTTCATAGGCTGATCTACAAGCTGTGTTAGTTGGTTTAAAGCTGCAAACATTTGCAGCCACCTCACCAACCGGTGTAACAGACTTAGAATGAGGGAACCACTTGTCATTGTGGACATTGAAATCACCTGCCATAGCGATTTCAGCATTTGGTGATTTCTGAAGGATGTCAAAATAGAGTCTGGTCAGAGTATCAAATTCAAAACGTTTTATTTGCGATAGTTGTGCTTCATTAAAGACAACATAGGAAGAGGGAGTATTTTGAGACATGGATTTCAACCCAAATGAAGCTGAAATCATTATTCGTACTTTGGCCTAAGAAACTGGGAATGGAAAAATGTATATCGTTGCGGCACTTACGAAAGAATTATTAATCTTTGGGATTTAAAACATGCTACAAGTATTTTGAAACGAAAAATCATTCCAGAGGATTATACGATTTAACCTTCCAAGTAGTAGAATATGAACCACTGAGAGAAATATTTATAAACTATTATTGTCATTGCATTCAAAAGATCTATTGATAATATTTTTGCATTTACCGGAGCTCAAATTACGAACATTAATGATTTTTACTAATTATATAGCAAATCGCATTCGTCTGAGACAACCAAAGCGTAAATTTTATAACGACGGTGGAATTGTGCGAACAAAAGCTCAGTTTCGATCTGATGAGGAATCGTAATAATTTTGTTAAAAAATTAATGGTAATTTCATCAGGCGATGGCGACCGAGTGCTATGTGTATTTGCTACTTTACGCTCTATATATATTTATGTACAGTGTACATGTAGCGATAAAGAATTATATGAATGTGCACGAGAATTATATGAATGTTTTTGTGTTTGTGTAGCGATGGTCGCTACAATTTGGATTTAAAAGTAATTGTTTTAAGTGGAAAATTGCTTCCATTAAGACCAAACTAATAAAAAACTTAAATCGTTCGATTTTACTACCAGAAGATGTACGGCAAAAATATTTTTAGAGAAGTAGAGTTAGAGAGTATGCACACTTCAGGTAGTGTCAACACTCTATACGCTCTATCCTTTGCGAACATTTTTACGAAATGTTAGATCTACTATACCATGTTTCCTTGAACTAAGTCTTGATGTTGGTATAATATTATGTTTAAGTTTAATTCTCGTATCATCCCCTTTAATCGTTTTCATATATTAACACACACGTCTAAATTTTAAAAAAAAAAAACTTGATTGACGTTTTCTGTAAATTTTAACTTTATACACAAATTTATTTCTATATATAAGATACACTCGTATCTTATGACAAGTTTCCATCTTAATTTCGAACAATTAAAGCATCACATTATTAATTAAATATATTCTTGAAAAACTTTTAAAAAATACAAAATGTCAAATTTGATAAAAATAATTTCTTTTTCCAACAACAACAACAACAAAATGTTAACCCTATACAGCATTAATGTGTTATTCATTAACTAAAAAAACAATACATCAAAAATCATCTCATTGAAAATTGTGTTGACGAACAATACAAAAACTTTTTCATTTCTTTTTCCGGAGAAAAATTATTTTCAAATAAATATGAAACATGTGACATGTAAATAATTTAATTTATTTCACATAAATTGAAATTTGCGAATGTGTTATATAATTTGTATTTATCTTATCAAACACGTTCGTGAACAGCGTGCAAATAATATAAAGTTTTGTATAATTTTTTAACTCCACGGATGAACTAGTTTTACAAAATTGAATTTATCTATTATTAATAATAAAATATGTCGTCTTTAGAAAGTATATATGTATATATATATATATATATATATATATATATATATATATATATATATATATATATATATATATATATATATATATATATATATATATATATATATATATATATATATATATATATATATACGAGATAAGAACTTTGGTAACATTTTAGATTTTATTGTTTTTAAATCTCAACCCTTTTACATAAAACAAAATTAGTTTTTCTTATATAGTAAAATATAGATAAGATTAAATTTATTTTCCAAGTAAAGGGAACAAAATAATGTCGTTCATAAACTAAATAATTCAAACTTTAATCCTTTTTATATATATATATACGATTGTAAGATTTTCGAAAGTTTAACGTTATTTCAAAATTAAAGAATTGATTTTGATATCGTAATATTAAATTTGAAAATTTAATTTAACCGAATAAATAGATATATAAAAATAAAACACATTAATATATACTATATTAGAAAACTAAATTAAGATATAATAATAATTTTAATTAACTATGGAGGGTCGGACTTTATATATTATTTACAAAATTGAGAAGGATGAAGAAAGTTAACATAAGCATTCAAATAGCATATTTTCTTTGGTCTAACAAACTTTTTATGGTTTTTATGTTTCTGTTTATTACTTTTATTAGATTGTTAAGTCTTTATAACATGATCAATATAATCTGGTACACATAAGTGAAATTAAGGTCAGTGGAATGTTAATTTATATATATATATATATATATATATATATATATATATATATATATATATATATATATATATATATATATATATATATATATATATATATAACTATCTCAAGGAATTTATAAATCTTAAAACTCTACTAAACTCAAACCAAATGATTTATTCCCAATTCAACATAAGAACTTCACACAACCATATCACCCCTATTATATTATTATTTTGTTAGATCGTTAAAAGATGTTTACTATACAAAAAAATGTTGTGTTTGCTTAAGACAAAAGCATGAAAAAAACATTGTAATTGTAATCATAATAATAATAATAACCACAATGGACGTTGTTAATTTCAACTGATGCTTCACTTGGGAAACATTATCTAGAGGGATGTTAGGTATATATATAAATACTTGTAACAAAATAAAAGATAACGACAGCAAAAAAAAAAAAAATACCGGGCAAGAAATTATCTAACAACCATTAAAAGGTGTAAACGACGCTTTTCTTTTGTGAGGTTTGACTACAGAAATTAAATGGATTGTTATTATTGAGGAGATTCATAATGGTACTTAAACTAATTTTGTTTTTGTTTTTATATTTATATGCGTGTATACATCTAATATATAAAAAGATAGGGTTATATTTTGGTTATAACACGGATGAATTTATATTTTATACTAAGATAACATGGAACCATTATCACTCTTTTATGAGTTTGATTAGATTTGACTATATGAGACAGTTTTTTACAGTACATTTTTAAAACTGATAAATTTCAAATAAATGTAGAAACAACAACATTTAGGAGTAAAAATATTTAGCTATGTCGCAATATTTAATATTACAATAACACGAAACCACATTTAGGCGAATTAATTTTATCAATTATGTATTTTAAAATTTAATGATTCGACAAATTATACACAAATATGAAATTATAAATAGGGTGACTGATATGAAACGAAAGACGCTAACATCCTTCATAATTGAGTATAAAGGACAGTAAAGTAATAAAAATTGAACCACAAGAATCTGCAGTATAGTACTTAACTACTACTATTCACCTGATCTGAGAATATAATGGGTGAACATGTTAAGATTTAATGGTAGTTGACGATGTTGGCAGTGCATACAAGAAGAAAGAAAATAGTAGTACTCTTTAATCAGGGCATAAAGAGTGCTTTAGAAATAATAAAACGGGTGGTGGTTGTTATACTTAATTTAAGAGCCTATATACTAGAAGAAAATTTTAGGCACGAGCGTACTTCGCAATATAGCTTGTTCGCTTGCAGATTGAGAAAAATTAGTATACAAGTAAATGTATATAGAATTATCTAAATCATTTATTTATGGCATTTTTAATGGGATCGTAACTCCACAACAAGTTTTAAATTTAAATGATAAATAGGCTCGTACACATTGAATTAAGCGCAATTTTATATAGGAACTTTTGTTGTTTAACTTTTGTTTAGTCAAAAAGTTTTTAAACTATATAAGAAAAATATTCCGTACCTCAAATCGGTATGGAAACATAAATGTAAAAACTGCGGTAAACAGGACAATTTTTTACGTTCACTGGACACATATCTTAATTCTGCAATTATGTTTGAACAGTTTTAGTCAGTTCAAAATTTAAAATTTCCATACCGACACATAACATATAAATGAGAACACAATGGTGATATCAAATGTTACAGAACGAAAATGTACTACCTTAGCGAAGTGTTTGTAAGTACAACAGCCTATTTTGTAAACAAATTAAAATAAAACTGTCTACGTGATTATAATAATAATATATACAATTTAAATATAGTAGAACTATATAGTTCAAATTCACTAAATATTTGTCACGGAATATAAGGTGTTTATGATGTTCAATTTTCAACAACCGAACCAGATGTTACCAATTATACTAAATTGAATTAAAGTGACATTGAAATAAAGACACAATCAACTGAAAGTCACATCACGACCACATGCACCATGGTTGTAGTTTATCCCGGATTTAAATTTATAAAAAATAATTAATAAGAAAATTTAGCGATCACTAAATATATCACTATTGCGATAAGTAATTTTCCTCTAAACTCGAAATAAGCTATAATGTATACTAATCACTTATAGGTACTTGGAAATGTATTCTAAATTACTAGAATCACGATATACGCATTTTAAGAACAAACTCAAATATCATAATAAATATTTAAACAAATTCAATCAATTCTAAAATAAAACAGTTTCGTTTCAATTGGATATAAGATTCTATCAACATCATATATTCGAATGGGTCTCAATTTATTTTATATGCTTCGTATCTATATATACGTATACCCAAAAATTGAATCAAAATTGTTTTCGACATCGTCTTATCAGCCACCCTCTCCTATTTTATAGTTATACAGAAACCAAAAGTTTGTTTCTTTTATTTATTCGGTACAAAATACCAGCAGGACCAAAAAAAATAAATAAAAAGAATAACAATCATCAATCATAAACAATCTGATAAGAGATAAAAATTCAATTGTCTTGATTGATGACATGGCATTTAGTTCGCATCTATATAGTTTATGGTTGTTCTTTAACAGTGAAAATTTTATTTTATTACCTCCTTATATTTACACTTTTTGGTTGAGTTAGCATAAAAACCGACGATACATATAAAAAAGAAAACATAATTATTTTGGTTTTTGGTGTTTCCGATTTGGGAGCAAAAATAATTTGGGGAAGGAAATTATGATTGTAGTGGTTTGGTGGATCATTAAAAATGTTTCCCGCGCTTACTTCTTTTATATATATATATATATATATATATATATATATATATATATATATATATATATATATATATATAAATTATGTGATGCATTCACAGTCGAATTTTCTAAAAGTAACTTAATTATCGTGTTTATTGTTCATATTTAAAACCGAAAAACTTTTAAAAACTTTACTCATTTCACAATTTAAGATGATTGTACCATTAAGTAGTAGCTATACTGTTTGCACGGCAGAAACAAACAATTAAATTAAAACAATCGTATACAAAAAAAGTTTATATATTCGAATTTGTTTTATTTAATTTAAAGAGTTTTGTACTATTTAATTATAGCGAAGATTTACATTGTACGATTTTAATTAAATAGTAAAAAACATTTTGTTTTTTTTTTCGTTTTTTTAAATCGGGTTAAAATAATTTTCTGTACCAAAAAAAAAATTATTGTCATTTGCCTGAATGTATACAAAGAAATCGAATAGAAGCGATTGTTGTTGTTGTCAACTAATTTATATATGTTTTTGTTGTCATTTTGTTTTTCCCATTATGATGGTAAATATTTTCATATAGACATAGTTGCGTTGCACAGTGAATTTTTAATTCATTCAAAAGACTATAAAAATTAAATAGATCGTTAATCTCAAATATTAAAAAATTTCTTATTTTAATTTCTAAATTATACAATTGGGAAATTAAATATTCAAAACTTTTTCTTTTAATTCTCTTGTGTTCTAATATATAGAAGAAAAACTTATTGAGTAAAACGAAATGAACACTATATATATTTATATATATATATATATATATATATATATATATATATATATATATATATATATATATATATATATATATATATATATATATATATATATATATATATATATATATATATATATATATATATATATATATATATATATATATATATATATATATATATATATATATATATATATATATATATATATATATATATATATATATATATATATATATATATATATATATATATATATAAACGATATCAGACTAGGTAGTGTACAGATGAATGAAAATTTATTATAATATTTTCTATAAATGGAAAATTTTAAAGTTAAAAACTTGATTCTTTATTTTAACTTCAATTAATTCGTTTTCACTTTTAAACTAAAATAAAATATAAACTATAATCCTATTATAAATATATAAAATAAAAATGTTAAATTTATATTTTAAAGTGTTTTTACATTTTTGTTTTTTAAATAATGTACAGAAATTAAGAAGGGTGGTTAAAATTTAACCCTTTATAAATTTTTACCATCATCATAATTATATAATCATCGTCAGTAGCATTGCAAATGTATTTTACGTGATTACATTATTACCCAAAAAAAAAGTAGAATTAAGCGAATCTCATATATACACCGTGGTGCGTATTTATAGAGGGATGAAAATATATTCATACATATTTTCTTTTGTGTGCGGCGAGCTTTATAATCGATTAAATAAATTTCCATGATTTTAATTAAAAAGATTTAGAATTATTAGGCATGATTAATAGAATTTTTTAATGAATAATTTTAACCCATTTGTTTATATATATTATATATGTATATAATTGTAAAACAGATTTAAAAGCTGCTTATATAGCACTCACTCGTTAAATTCGGATGTCTTTTAGCCCTTACATACATGAGCGCATATATTGTCATAAATAACTATATTTAGAAATATAAAAAAACTTACATATATTTATTATTTTGTTATCAGTTTTTTTCAATGTGAAAACTTTTATCATTATAATAACTTTTATGAATACTTACTTATAAAAAGAAAAGTGAATAACGTTTATTTATGCCCTAAAACTGGAAGAAAACCCCACATACAAAATATAACCGAAAAACAAATAATATTTATAACCAAAAAAAAATTAAAGATAAGATTTTATCATCGATGTATTTTTTTTTTGTCTTAATTTTTTATTGTGTTTTTCTTCGTTTTTCATCGGAAAAAGAAACTGGCATAATGGTAAACCCCCACTTTACTATTTTTATATTTATTGTTTTATTGAGAAAAATAGGGTGCCAATATAACACTTTAACTATACTATTTTACCGAAGCTGACATTTTTAGGATCATCAAAAAAGTCAGTATATATAACAAGTACCCATTTACGCCAGTTAATTTTATATATAAACAGATTAAGCACCCATTGATCTGAAGTATAGGGCTTCTCAAACTAGATCCTGAGATCACGGCGGTAAAATTGCTACCCGTTAGTAATCGTTTTCGTTATGTTTTAGAATTTTATTTTGAATTGAGATATGATCTGCAACAAAAGCAAGGCAACTATTATGTGCAAAGGATTTTAAATCAGCAGGCTTCTCCGTTTATTAGAATATTTATATAAAGATTTGGAATTAGAATTGAGTAATAAAAGACCACATTAAGACGCTGAATTGGGAATAAAAAAACACAACGTAACATAACGTGGTTTGTGTTAAAAAAGGAATATATGGAAGAGATAGTCATAAAATTAGCTTCAGCGGACGGGAAATTAGATTTTGTAATAGATCGGATTTGGTAAAAACTCCAATTGAAATGGTTGAAAACAGTTATTAAAATTTACGTATTTTATTTGACTTATGATATAAAAGCTTATGATATAAAACCTTATATCATATAAGCTTTTCGAACTACTGTCCTAATAAAAAGAAGATTATAAAGCATTATGAGCTCCAGAAATATGCTAAAGATCATATCCAAGCTACAAATATCTATTTGGAAGAATGGTCTGGGAAATTTGTAATGTCGGCTTTCTAGCAACGGGAGATTACAACACTAAACATGTGCAATAGGGTTCGAAGTTGGCGCAAGAAATTGACGACGAAGTTCATCCAAGCAACTCTACGAAGCAAAAATATGAGAAAAACATAGTTGTTCTATGTAATTCGAGGAATAGCGCGCACCAATGCTTAAGTCGAAGACTGTTAAGATTAATCATTAGATCACTCACCAGTAATAGTTACACGAAGTACAAGCATTAAAAACTGAATCATCTCAACGTTTAACAAATAAACTAACGAAATGGATTCTTATATATAAACATAGTAGATGTAAATTTTCATTTGGATGTCTCACTTCGCTCACCAGAAGACATTGACGCTGCAATAGAAAACTTAAGACAAATAATACAAATGGCAGCAAAACAGATCAAAAGAGTGCAAAAATTCTGAAAAAAATAATAAGCTTTCAAGTATTCAGAAGTTATTGCCAGAAAAGCGGGCAATTCAGCGGATATATGGCATCTTCACCAACATTGGCTTATAAAGACGAATGAATGTAAATCAACACATGTAACATTCACACTGAATAAACGTATATGTCCAGCAGTAAAATTAAACAATATCACAATTCCTCAACAAACAAATGTCAAATATCTCGGTCTTCATCTTGATAGAAGATTGTCATGGAAACAAAACGCAATCAACTAAAATTATCCAAAACGTACTGGCTGATTGCCTGCAAGGTTCTACAAAAAAATCTTAATACAAAACGATCATAAGCTCATATGGTATACAACTCCCATAGTTCAATTAGTGCATCAAATATAGATATTGTACAAAGAATACAAGCAAAGATACTTCGTAGCATTACAAATGCCCCATGGTATATTCGAAACAACAACATCCATAGAGACCTAGAAATCAAAACTGTTAAAGAAACAATAAAATCATGCAGTCTAAAATACCAACTGACACTGGAAACACACTGCGAAATATTCAGAAGCGGATAAGACTTATAAAATTTAGTTTCCATAAGAAATAACTGAACACCAGATATTAAAAATATTAAGCAGGATAAACTCTCAACAAGGAAGTGATGGCATAAAAAATGTGGTTTTGCTAGATTAGAAACATAAAGTTCTCTGAAGATTTAACAGCATTAATCAATCGAAGCCTATTAGCAGTAGTACCAGCTTTATGCAAAATATTAAATCAAAAAACTACAAAGCCAAACACAGCAAAACAGTTGCTGTCAATAAACCACAAAGCATTCAGGAAACAGAATATTCACATAGAAATTACGAAACTGGAGCCAGAAACTTTGCGCAACGTAATGCAAAATGTTTTAAAAAGAGCAAATAACTACCAAGAGCAAAATGGCAGCCAGTTAAAAGATGTAATTTTTCACACTTAGAAATGTCAATTATGCTAAATACATAAAAATAAATAAATTTGGATGTTGCTGTTATCCAAATTGGAAATGCAGAAACTATGACCTAAACGTAATTGTTAAGAACATAACAAAATGATTTAATCATATTTAATCTTTTTAAATTACGGAAAAACGTACTAAGTTAGATCAGGCACTAAGTTACAGATCATCGGACATTTTATGTTTTATAAAAAAATATTTTAAGAACAATAAAATAAGTACCTTTTAGGATTATTTACATAAATATGGCTGATGATTTATACAATATTTAAATTTAAATAAATAATTATATAAGAAAATTTAATTGATTTTATTATCTCCTTAGAAAAACCCGGAATTTCCTGGGACCTCTAAAATGGGTAATTTTTATCAGTACAACGGTTTTTAACCGTACAACTAAAACCTGTTCAGTTAATTATTGCTGGGAACATTTTATATTTATATTCCCAAGACACTTAAAAAAAGGAACAGCAGCCAAAAACGTGTCTAGGGTTTATGAAATTAATTATCAATCGGTTCTGAATTTTATGTCTTACTAAAACTAGTTACTAGTTAGTAGTTATTGCATTAAGCAAAATGTACATTTTTGTTATCACTTATGGTATATTTAACTAATTATACTATACATATATCCTAAATTTACTATATATTTTCCGAGGTGGTTTATTGTGTGTTGGAAAAAATACATAAACATAGCCTTGTCGAAAAATAAATAATAAAAAGGTTAAATCACGTAAAATTAATAGCATTTTAATGTTCCTATTCTTCGTCCTTAAGAAAAATGACCTAAATCAACCCTTTTACATAATATACATTTATATAAATCAATTCTTATTATATTTTTCTGAAATATATAAATACGAGTATCAACTGTAAAACTAATGAAGAAAAATTAACTTTTAAAACCATCGTATAGACACACTTGGTGTTCAAATAAAGGGTTGGAAGATGCGGTATATAAAGAAGATAGCTAAGTAAAGTAATTAGAGATGAGAAATTGGCCATAATTTATGATGATTTCGTGTACTGACTCAAAGTCATTGGCGTAAACACCTTTTAATAAAAATGTATGCTGAATTTATATATATATATATATATATATATATATATATATATATATATATATATATATATATATATATATATATATATATATATATATATATATATATTTAATAGCTGTAAAAATATAATCCTTAAAAAAGGAAACCAAAACATTTTTTTTTTTATATTTTGATTTGTTTGCTTAGGGTAGATAAATATCATATTTTATGGCATTTCTTTTGTCCAGAATATTTATTTAAATATGATGATTTATGTGACAAACTCTTGTGCGATTAATCCTTAAGATATTAGCACTTTTTCGGCATGATATTCCAATGTGTACCGCAAAATCTAGATAATTGAAATATTTTGGATCATTTTTCATAACCAAATACTATACATTTATATAAATAATCTTATTAAAATAAACATTTCTTATTTATATGCGTTTCTAAACTAAAGGGAGATGAAAATCCCCAAGAGTTTATCCTCACAACAAAATTTAGTTATGGAAATTGAATTTTAATGATTTGGTCATTTGAATGCCATTCATATACATGTATTTCTATTTAATATGACAGGAAATGAATTATGAATTTTTTGATTACTTAAAGAGCATGATCAAATTCCGGTATGACGTTATTTATGGTAAGTTAGATATAACTAAGGTTTCCAGGTTTATATATATATATATATATATATATATATATATATATATATATATATATATATATATATATATAAATATATATATATATATATATATATATATATATATATATATATATATATATATATCCTTTTCATGGAAAGCTTAATTTAGGGATAAAAGTTGCACACATTATAAATTTAATTCTGTTGAACAACAAAACAAGGATACATAATTTATATTTCTTCAAGGATACATGTCCGATAGGATGTTGTATTGTTAAATAAAAGTATTATTTCTTATAATGGTAAACAATTAATCTCTGTCCACAAAATCACAAATACACATAAAAACTTACAATTATTTAAGGGATCGAAAAACAATGTATATAAATACGAAAAGGAAAAAGGATATATATATATATATATATATATATATATATATATATATATATATATATATATATATATATATATATATCGGTGTATCGTAAGTGATATTTTATTTTGTGGTTTATTATTATTCGACTACCGCATATATTTCTATATAATAATTAAGTTGAATAATTAGACATTTGTTTATCATGATGTTGCCGATGGGGATGGAAAACGTTGCCTATTATTTAAGATTAAGTTTTTCGATTGAGTTTCCTGTTTAATCTATTTAAGCGTTTAAATTGGATTTAATTGATGATATATTCGTATTGTACCAATCGGACGTTGGTTTGAATTTGTAAATAGTTTATACATATATGTTTTTAGATAATTCGATTAAAAATTCTCGCAAGTATAAATAATCTATCTATTTAAAGTTTTCCAATTATGTATTTTTGAAAACAACTTTAATTGTCCATTAGGGCGCGCACATTCATCTTAAATTTTTTAATTTTGCTCACAGGAAATAATTAATTATGAATGTGGTCGTTTCGAAAATTGTAGGAAAAATCATTTAAAAAACAACATAAATATACAATTCGAACTACATATTTTTTATGCGCTTTAAAACCGGAAATAAACGGAAAAATTATGTATATATATATATATATATATATATATATATATATATATATATATATATATATATATATATATATATATATATATATATATATATATATATATAAATATATATATGTATATATAAAGAATCATCATAGTACACTCATATTTATTTATATACAAGTAGACAGAGAAATGAACGACATAAAATAAATAAAAATAAATCTCTTGTGGCACAACATCCACACATTAATTTCCGGTATTTTAATTTTAACACAAATATTTTTGTTCTAAAATGTTTTTCATCTCCGCTTTGGAATGATATTCCTACTTTAATATGCAAGCTTTAACTAAGAGTAAAATGTTAACAACAACGTTTTTGATGGCAGCCAATTCGACACTATGTGCTAATGTACTTTAACGTAGCATTGATTGTTATCGAATAAAAAACACAACCCACAATCAAATGTTCTTTTTTCATATTGCTAATTTTTTCTAAATATTTTATCCATTTTTTGTCCATCATATTTTACTGCTTCTTACATTTGTTTTATGCCACATTTTTTTATAATCGTACGAATATTTGAAAACCCAAACCATATATAGTACAATATAAAGACAGTTAGCAAAGATATACAATATATATATAAAGACAGTAAAAATGTTTTTTAATCGAAAAACATGTCAATAATCGAAAAGAATATGAAGTTAAATAAATGATTATTTTAATAGAAAACGACTTTTGTATTTTAAGATAAAAGTTTCATTTTTGTTTTGCGAAATTAAACAGATATAAGATGTATATTGTCTTATTTATTTTTAGTGCTTTAGGGTAAATTTGGGTAGAAAGGGAATAGTGTATATATAAGTATAGTTAAATAAATAAATTATAAATGTTAATCCCCGCAAGTATAATATGTATAATGTATATAAATATAAACAGAAGAAAGTGTCAAGTGTGTTTAAGTAAATGTTAAACGAAAAGACAGTTTTGAAAATAAGTCACTTTAATTAATCTAAATAATATATAAATCCTTCAACTATTAATCACAGCATAATATAAAATCATTACCTTCCCCCATACGCCATTTATATATCCGTGTAGATTTTAAAGTCCATTAAAAATGTCGTAAACCCTCAATTAATGTTAAACAAGCTTTTTCTTCTTGCTATACTACTCCATATATGTATATGCTTGTACATAAGCATAATTAATCTTATAAAGCAATTTAGGGTTACACTACTATACATGTATATTTTGCACTTGTTTAATCCATTGAAAATAATAAATTCATTAATTTATTTGAAGTTTTTTTTAAACGGTATAACAAGAGGTAATTTCTTATTATATACATATATACATATATACATATATATATATATATATATATATATATATATATATATATATATATATATATATATATATATATATATATATATATATATATATATATATATATATATATATATATATATATATATATATATATATATATATATATATATATATATATATATATATATATATATATATAAATTTTTTAAATTTATTTTACGATCAATTAAAATTTATATTTATACATAAATGGATTTACTTTGATAAATTAACTATGATTAATTAAATAAAATAATTTTTTTTGCAATATTTACTATTTACTGTGGTATACCCCTAAATGACAATATATTTCGTAATGATGGAAACCTATTATAACAAAATATCGAAGAAACACACCAAATTTAAATATTATCTTGTTGTTGTCAATCAAATCTTGTTGTTGTCAAATTTATATAATAACTAATTAACTTATTTCTAAACAAATAACGATTGGTAATAAATTTGCTAAACAAATTTTAGTGATTTAAACAAATGATGTACGTGTATTAAATCGACAAAAAGTAAAAACTTTCAACATATGTGCATAACCGTGTACAGATATGTAAATACATAAAATATAACGATATAGTAATTTTCATTTTTATCATTTTAACACCTCATATATACATATATACATTTTCCGAACGAAACGAGAGATATTAAAATTTATAATGATTTTTCTTTTTTTTTTCCTCCACCGGTTTGAGATAACGAAAATACTGTATATATATACGTTATATATGTCTGTCTATCGGTATATATATATATTTATATATAATATTTATAAAAGGTAGAGTAGCTAAATGGAATATTTTATAGTTTCCTGAAGTTAAATGATTTCTATTTAACATTTTAATGTTTGTTTTGTATGGTTTGGAATAATTTAATAAAAAAAAATGTACACGAAACAGATTTTCTCGCAAAATATACAACTGGTAAATATATATGTATATTTATATAATATAGGTCGATTTATAATAGAAAGAGTATTGGTTATAATTTTGGTTGCGTACACCACATAATTACAATGTAATAATGAAAAGTTTCCTTTTATTTTGTATTGTGATCTAGATAACCGTGCGGTAACAAAGCCATAGAGCGTTATATTCTTCTCATAAGTATTATAACCATTTTAACTTCTTTTCTTATCATTCTTATCATCATTCTATTTATGTATATATGTATATACACTTTAGCATTGATATTATATACATTGCACCCTACATAATATACATAGTAAAAAAAATAACACCCCAAACCATTTATAATAAAATTATAAAACATTTTCACAAAATTTACTCATGTTAAAGTTAATTTAATGATCGATCATTTTTTTTTATATTCGGCATTCACACTCAATCAGATCCTTTTTTGTATATTTTGTAATGTTGTTGTTGGTCGGATATATAAAGGAAATATTTTGGTTGGGAAATTTATTTTTCTCTGGTTAACCACAAAAATGTTATTGAATATATTTTAGAGGTTTGGTTTTGTATATATGTATACATATAAACATATATCAAGTGTTTGTATAAAAAAGGATATGGAGTATAGAGGTATGTTAAATATCCTGGTTATACTCCCTTTACACGTATCCATTAAACGATATGATGTTATCATTATGTAATAATATAAAATAAATCGAATTAAAAAATTTGTTATTTATTAGTTGCAGGACACAACAAAATCGCATCTCATCTGTGTTTACTAAATGTAGCACCGCAACCAAACAAATTATTACTCTTTTTTTTCTGACAACATTTATTCTTATCAGAATTTTTATATCTAGAAAACGATTCTATTACAAAGCCAGATACACAGGACTAATTTTTGGATGCTTTGTTGTATTTTTTGCATTCAAAACTAATCGTTTGTAAATGAATAGATAAAATTTTATGGATTTCGAATGTAAAATAGATATATGTATATATGTATATAGAGTATATAAAAAATCAATACAAGTAAAATATTTGTCAATGGAATATATAAGGGATTATTGAATTATATATGAGTATACATTTTTATACATATCAGCCTTGTAGATACATATTTTAGGTAAGTCAAAAAATTAGAATATGCGCTATATTTAAATTATGTTTTATTCAGTAAAGGAAACAAGCGCAATATTTAGCAAAAAAAAAACTCGCTATAGTATCGCATACAAACTTTTATAGATTATGAATTTAAAATAAAAAGTTTATATGAAATCAACACAAAAATAAAAAATTAAATTAATTAATTTGTTAAAATTTACTTACAGTTAAATTTTTTGGCTCATGTCTCGACTAATGTTGAATTAACGATATATCGCCTATCCATTATTTTAAATTCGTAACGCAACCTAAAATTTAAAGAAAAAATAATTATTATCATAGAAACGAACCAATGAACAACAATTTTATATCGTTTACTCAAAAGTAATTAATATTTTAGATTTACCTACATGTTCAATATACAAACTACAGTAAATTTAAACAGGTACAATGTGATTTTAATACTATATATAACATGTACTTCATGCAAACCTATTAAATGATATTTTGCTATATATATAACATAAAATTAATACCTACCAAGATATTATATTATGAATTATGTTGATAAAATAATTAAAATATGATGATTACTATTTGTTTTATGTGTGGTGGATGAGGTTATAGATAATTATTTGTTTTAAGTATTTTGTGGATATCATTTCAAAGAGACAACATAATAATATATAAGTGAAGAGTTTTTGTTAATTAATTTATGATGATGATTATGACAAGATAATATTTTTGTAAAATGTTAATATATAGGGGATTTAAATAATTTGCATATTTATGTCATATAAATACTGGGACTAGCGTGAATGACTTTTAATATATATGTGCTGGGATTATTTACACTTATAAATATATATATATATTTATATATAAATATATATATATATATATATATATATATATATATATATATATATATATATATATATATATATATATATATATACATATATATATATATATATATATATATATAAAAAAATATAAATATAAATATAAATATAAATATAATATATATATATATATATATATATATATATATATATATATATATATATATATATATATATATATATATATATATATATATATATATATATAAAGCGGTTGACACGAATAGTACCGTTGGATTCCTTGATCAAACCGAACATGACTTTACTTCTAGCACTTCGCACTGGAAGCCCCCCTATCAAGTTATAGACGTTTGAAGAGGAGCCTTCCAACGTCGTACCTTGTATTAAAGATAACTCAATATCTAGAGAAAGAACCATTTGTATTTCCCAATGTTTATATCGTTAAAAAGCTGATTAAATTTTTGCTGATTATTTCTTTCAAATAAGGTATAATAAGTATGAATATTTACGTTAAAAGTATTTCAAATTAAAACAAAACTTTAAGAATTGAAATTTTTTTAAGCAATAAACTTTAATTAAATAAATTATTTACAGTAGAAAAAATATTTATAGTAAATGATTAAATAATCAAAGTTAACTGTTAACAAAATGGTTATGTTTCATGAAATAATTAAATATAAATTAGTCTTTAAACAATCGTAGGCCATCTAAAAATGAATTAGTTATTTATCATTTATTAAAACATGAATCTTTATACCTCTAACGAATATGTGGGTATGATATGCATTTTATACGAGGCTAATGGAGCTCGGACCGTTGCTCAACGGATATATCGAAATCAATACCCTAATCGTAGATTGCCATCTGTTACTACTTTGGTTAATGTAGATCGGAATTTGCGGGAGAATGGCACTTTTTTAAATGATCGGAGAGATCTACCAGGACGTACATCAACATCACACCATAATGCTGATAGAGTGCTGCATGAATTGCAAAATCTATCGTACACAGGCAAATTAAAAAAGAAAAACTCCATCCTTAACATTACCAAAGAGTACAAGACATTTTGGAAAGTGATAAAATATCAAGAACAAATTTTTGTGAATGGGTAATTGAGCAACAAACACGAGATTTTTGGTTTCCGAAGAAGATAATTTTCACAGATGAAGGCTGCATTTACTCAGAACGGATGAATAAATTAACATATCATGCATTCCTGGTCATTAAATAATTCACATTTAAAAATTGTAAACTGTTACCAACATAAATTCACAGTAAATGTATGGTGTGGTATTTTTGAAGACGAATTACTAGGACCGATCATACTTCTAGATAGATTAGATGGTGTAAAATATTTAAATTTTTTAAAAAACCAATTTGAAGAACTATTGGAAAAAGTTCCATTGTTAAATTTACGATGTATGTGGTTTATGCATGATGGTGCGCCACCAAAATTTGCAAGAAATGTACGATCCCACTTAAACACTTTGTTTCCAAGGCAGTTGATTGGCCGCGAAGGGCGTATACATTGACCAGCAATATCACCGGATCTAAATCCGTTAGATTTTTACCTCTGAAGCCATTTAAAAACTAGTTTATTGTTCATCTGTCCCAGATAAAGCAACGTTAATTGCTAGAATATATAAAGCTTGTAACGAAATCAAACGATTGAGAAAAAGAAATGGTTCTTTCTCTAGATATTGAGTTATCTTTAATACAAGTACTCGACGTTGGAAGGGTCCTCCTCAAACGTCTATAACTTGATAGGGCGGGCTTCACAGTGCAAAGTGGTAGAAGTAGTCGTATTCGCTTTGATCGAGGAATCCAACGGTAGTACTATTCGTGTCAGTCACTTTAGGGACACCCTGTATATATATATATATATATATATATATATATATATATATATATATATATATATATAACGAGTACATAGTAAAAATCACTTCTTAATCGACTCGCTGTCCAAACAAAAAGTCTATAAAAATAAATATGTTAGATGTTTTTCCAACATCATCATCATCAAGACAATATTTTTCATAATATTTTTTACGATGATTTCCTAACAACAAACAGGAAATAAAAGATTGGAAAAATTCCCTTAGGGTGGGACCATAAATACATTTTATCATTATTATATATGGCTATAAAAAAAGACATGTTAAGAAAAAAAATTTAATCGGTCAACATATCACCATATCCTTATTATTGTTCACAATATTTATAGAAAAAAAAAAAATATATATATATATATATATAAAAGAAGGATATAAATAGAAGAAAATATATCGGTAAACGGACGTAATCCGTAAAGATAAGTTTATTTATCTGTTTGTACTCTCCTTGTTGTGTTGTGATTGTTTTTTGTATAATATTTTGGACAAATAAAGATAAATCAAATCTCGGATATAATTTAAAAAATAAATAAATTTTTTTTTTGTGTTATTAAATTATGATTTTTTACAGCAGTGCTACAGGGCGAAAAACGTTTCAATACCCCATTCCCGAATGTGTTAAAATAACGTATTTAATAGATCGATTAAATTCCTTTATAAACATATACCTTTACTTTATCTACACAGTTAATATTTCGGTTTATAAAATACATTGAGGGTTGAATTTATTTTATTTTCTTTCTTATATTTTTATAAAGATTGAGCTGTTGAACGTGAAAATATAAATCAAATCCGTTTCGATATAAAATAAAACATCTTGTTGTTTGTTATTTGTGTAATAAATTTATGTTGTTTTGCTTTGTTATATATATAGAAAATACATGGGTTCTCTAAATTATTGATTATATGGGTAATTAAACATAGTTTGGCACCCGTTTTTGTACGGAAGCTATTGTCATTAATCGTAATTTTGTACGGTTAGTAGATAATTAATTAAGTCAAAGGTCAATAGATTTTGTGATAGTTGGCATACGTAAACCAAAAACTATTTTGTACATCTTATTTTAAGCGTTGACATGTAAATAGCTACTGAATTATCTAAATACGTAATTCAGTTTCAATCCATTGGATGCATGTAAATTGAAAGCGCCTCGTTTTAAAAGGCTGAAGCAGGAGAACATGATATAGTGACATTTAACCTATTTACCAACATAACAACCCAGTACAGCCTTTGTACTCAAAAAAAAAAATATTGTTTAAAAACGGGGGATCGTAAAGCATAGAATCGGAATGGGGTTTCTTATTACCTGGACCACTCTGTACCAAAATAATAAATCAACTTTGCGATAACACCTCAGAAGATGCCTTTTATTTTACGAGTTATTTTCTACAAAAAAGAAAACTTACTGATAAAGACTAACGAATTAATTCAATAATTTTACGAATTTTTATTTTATTTATATATTATGAAATACATAATTTTTTAATAATTTAAATCCGTTAAGAAATCACGGGATTAAAATTTATCACTGAAATGAGTTAAAAGGGCTCCAACCCAAAACAAATTACATGCAACAAATTCATCAAATAAAAAAATTTTAAGTTTTCGTAATAAATTTGATACTCGTACGTAATTTTCCCAGGCGGATGAAAAAATATTTGAGATGTTACTGTTTCCAATTTCTTTCAATAACTAAAATGTGATTAAGTTATTTTTACAAATTACATATTGGGGCGCCATACAAGGAGATACAATATTTGAGTGAGATAAAATCTTTTAAGTGGTAGGACAATGTAGCGCATGCCCATTTTTCAACTGGAGAAATTATTTCATTCATAAATTCTTAAACCGTACCATTAATTTGAATTATTATGCATACATGGGTAACCATAAAGCGAGAAGTCCAAAAATGTTGATTTTACGCGCGAATATCCATCAATAACACATCAAATCGACTATATTACGATTACGATCGAGGCAGTAATCCAAATTCTCGACAAAAAAAATCAAAATTTATATTAATATCGTGATTGGAATATAATATATTCTCGATATAACACGCAGCAATTTTATCTTTATTAAATTCACCACAAAATATTATTGACTTACATTTTGATCCCGACGTAAATAAATACTTTAGAGAGATAATCTGTATATATTATTTTCTAGATCGAGTTACTATTCCGATAATCACTTGGGGAAACATAAAAATATGGTGAAACATTAATAATAAAAAATTGGAAATCGTTTTATCGTCCATAATGCAATTTATAACCCGTGCAATGGTAGTTTGCATTGCAGAAATCAAATAATAAATTTATGAATTACCAAATTATTTTGTCTTAAAACGAAAACAGGATATTTTCATTTTTTATGTACGAATATGTTCATACATATGTTATCTATTCAAAAATGTATGAAATGAGCTCACGTACCAAATCAAAATTCAAATATCGTTTGTCTAAAAATATAAAGTAAACTCACATGTTTTTCACGCTATTTATATTATATTATTGTTATCCTTTCGATTTTTGAGAATGGTTATTGCTATTATTAAATTTTGCGAAATGCACAAAACAAAAAAAAAAAACAAGAACTCCCATATGGTTTACAGGGCATCAATAATTCGATTATAGGTTTTCAAATCTTAAAGCGGAAAAATTGGATTATTTACATTGGAAGTTTATATTTTCAAATTCCGTTGATTTACATATATTTACGCGTAATAATATAATTTTGTAATCTTCCCTCAATTTAGGAATAAGGACTCGGCTTCATTTAATAATTTTAATAATAAAACTTCTTATCATAATACAAAAGTTAAATTTTTAATTAAATAAAAAATAAAATAAACTATTACAATATTTTCAGCTTATCTTCTTATTTATAAGTATCTAAAAATTTATACAACCGAATTATCTATGACAGCCGAGACCAACAAATAGATAAAACATAACATTAATAACATAAAAAATCCCAATAATGGTGAGCTGAATATGAATTGGCCGAGCGCAAATGACCCGGCAATAATCATTAAATTATAGTATGATGCTAAAAAACGTAGAGACAGCCTAGGGCTCAAATATTGCTCCTTTAACCGGCTGTAACCTAGTGATAGAGAAATAGATAGGTAAACTTTTATTTTAATGCAAAAATTATTCGCCTTACCCGCTGATTTATCAAATACTTGTATAACTTGTGGCGCAATTAATATTTGACGACTCAATTTTCCTGATAAGCTGTTCTTGTGCCAAAGTGCTGTAAGCTCATTGCCGTACATTAAGTTAATTTTACACGATAGTTGATAAAAAAAGCGGACCAGAACTGTGCACTCAACGCGTTGCACAGGAATTAACTCAGAATCACCGGCGTAATTGATTTGAAGAGCACGTTTTTTCATCATCGGCGGTGACAAATTTTTTGGATTTGAAACATCCAATTCACAGCTAACATCATTTTGTAATAAATCGTTTGAAACTCCAGACACATTACGATACTTCATGGACAGGTTTGGTACAAAATTAGCGAGTTCGACGTTAAATATTTTGCCCAATGAGAATGTACATATACTAATGATTTCTGGTATTTTTTTTCTTTCAGCCATATTCCACGCACCAAAATTAGGTCCTGACCAACCCGAAAACCACCATCGCAACCACCCGAAAAAACCTTTAAATTGTTCAGCAATCTCTTGTTCAAGAGCGGCAATTTGTTCGGTCACTATTAGAGCCGCCTCGTGCAAACTTACGACTAAATTTTGTACCTGATCTTGAATGTCATCGCCAAACATGGGAATATATGTATCATCCTGGAAATAGGTATCTTGTCGAAAGCTTCCAATTTCCTGAATGGTTCGAGAATTATTTGAACGAAAGCTCATTCCTTTCATAGGCGTATCGTTGCGTCGCGGTGAATTATTATAGAAAGTCGATTGATTTCCAGTAGCATTACAAAAACTCTGGCTAAACGAAAATTCATATGATCTTAATATTTCGGATAAATTTGACTGACTGAACACTTTAAGCATACGATAAACCATGCAGCAATTTCGGTAGCTCGTAAGATCAAGTGACAAAAATCGTGATAAAAGTTGAACATAAATTTGTGTATAGCACACGATATTTTCAAGTATAAAATTCTCGTGCTTCGCACTTATTGGTAGATCTGACATTACACTAACATTTCGATTATAAGTGTAACGCCACGGTTGGATGTAGCTTAGCCAAAGTTCAAGTACAACAGAAAAAGAACTGTCGAGCGGCCAACGAGACATAATGGTTCGTAGAAAAATATACATTCGAGCATTTAGCATAGGTTGAGCCATTTTTCGTAACGAAGCCATCGACGTAAGATCAAATTCGGCTGAGTTACCAAACGCATGGATCTGTTTGACCAGTATACGAACGACTCGCATGAATTCATTGCTCGGTAAATCACCGACTGCATCACATTCAAATCTTAGCCAGGTATCGATAAATAGATAGAGAACTGATTCGCTACGCCAAGCAAATTGTCGTGGTAAATCGGGTGCTCGAGTGGCCGAGTTGTTAGCGGGTGAAAAATGCGAGATGGCCGACATTGAAAGATATTTAGGTGAACGAGTTGGAGGTTGGACGTGTTGTACAGGCATGATTTGTGATGATTTAGTACTGCATACATTTTGAGGTAGTACCACCGATTCAGGATCACTTGGTAAAAATGAACACAGATAGTCGGCAGCTAAGAAGAAGTACAAACTCTTCAACTTATCATTTTGTATCGTGAGTGCGGCGGAATATTCTTTATGAATCGGAATAGTACCATGAATTGCAAAATTAAGCATGTAAAAGTCGAACGCGTCTGAAACGGAAACATAATAATTAAGATTTAAGTTTTAAGGAATAAATTGAGTCCGAATATACTTAATGCGAGAGAATTGATTCGTCGTTCGAACGGATCAATATTAATAATATCCGAATAAAATGCTGGATATCGTCCAGTTTCCAACATTTGTCTCATTTTTTCCTAAAACAAATAAATTGGAAAACAAATTCAGACGAATGCATTATTTTATCTAGAACATGGAACTTACAGGTATAAGCGTTATTGGAATTTCAAATTTTTGTGCATCATTTAATAGTCGGTAACACAATCGGAACATAGGACCAAGCGGCACAAAAAAATTATATAACGTATCATATTCATGCGAATTTACAGCCCGTGTTATTGTTCGAAAACCCCAACCAGCACCACCCTTCCAACCAAAAATTGATTGAATCAATCTTGGATAGATATCTTGCAATTGTTTTGTACTCAATTTATCAATTAACATACCAATTTCTTGACATCGATTGAAAATAGGATAGTTCAAAACTTCCATAAACCGGGAGTAATAAATCTAAAAAAACACAAAAAGTTTGAGGTTAGATCACTTCCCGCAAAATCAACACGCAATACTCTCTTACCGCTGTATCGTCCATAATAAGATATACAATTTTTATCACAATTAATAGATATGTAAATTAGGCAAATTTTTATTTAAATCTCGTAAGCTCTAACACATATTTCATTTAAATAACGACATAATTTACAATTGTATAACTATACTAACTGCCTTACGACGACATAATACGGAAAAACTGTAAACATTCTTCATTTGACAGCTAAAGCTACCAACACAATAAAAAATATTAAGTATAACAGTTACAGTTAGTGACATCTAGTGATGAGCATTACATACTATTTATTTATATAACAGTTTTAAGATGAAATCATTTTTTAGTTTTTACAACAAGCAGATATTGAAGTTATATGAAAAAATAATGTAGTAACTAAATAGATGACAGTTTCGCTTTAATTATAAAATAAAATTAAAATTTTAAAATTTAAATTTAATATAAAAGGCAGGTAACAACGGAATTACTTACGGATTTGTTACCTTCAATTAAACTGTTATTTTCCGTTAAGTTTTAGATAGTTTTAGAAAATTTGTACTCACTACAAATTCCTAATTAGTCAACGACATTTAAATTTAAATGAAGCAAGTCTCGTTAGTAATTAGAATAAACATCAGTTGAAACTCTTGAACTACCCAGTACTTCTAAAGCTAACATCCGTCAATCGGCTCAAGAATCGCATAAATCCAGACGTACACTACTACAATTCTAATATGCAGTTCAACGCACTTTAAATCCTTATACAATCTGACAATCGAGTTATACGTTTAACCAAAAATAATAAAGCAGAAACTAGTAATAGACCCAAGTTTTGAAATTTCGCAGGAAAATAAATCATGGAAATAAAGTCAAGTATCATAGAAACTAGCCTAGGTAATATGTGGCAACACAAATATTTGCATCATATAAAACGATATAAAAACAAAGAACAAACTGGTACTAAAATAAAAATACCAAACAAAGTATCGATTTTGGAAGTGACTGAAGAACAGGTGTGCGATGCTATTTTCAAACAGACAACCAACCGAAAGAGAGATGAGTGGAAAGTTTGTATCTTCCATTCGAACACTAAATCAGCTTGTTGAAGATAAAAACTGAATCACCCTAAAGCAAGTGAAATACTTAGGTAATTGTGATAGGCTTAATGTGGGATTAAACCAACTCAGCTCAAAAATCCAACTACCCAACGATTTTGAAACCATCGGTACTTTATTCGGGGCTATTGCTTTAAGTTTCCCCAATGTTTTACCGAGATGTTTTGCTTCGGCTAGCACCGTTCGTTACCAGTTGATTGCTGGTCTTCCTACTCTTCTCTTCCCTTGAGGATGCCAATCCATTGACATTCGTATTATATTATTGGTACCTTTTCTGAATGTGTGTCCAATCCATTTCCGGTTTCGTTTATTAATTTCATGTTCAATTTCGATCTGTCTGGTTTGCCACAGAAGTGCCCCATTGATGATTGTATTTGGCCAGAAGCATTTTATTAGACGTTTGAAGCATTATTGATAAATAAATGGAGTATCTTTGTAGTTCGTAACCGGACAGATGAATTCCAGATCTTGTGAAGCACTTTGAACGTATTCCTTGCTTTATTAATGCGTTGGTTGATGTCCTTTTCAGTTCCACCTGCTATCGAGCCAAATCAGCTAGTTTCTGGGCTTTCTGCTGCATATCTGCGTATTTATGCGTTAGAAAACATTTATCATCCGCATAGTCCAGATTGTTGAGTCGCTTTATTGGGTTCCACTGAATGCCACAATATAATACTATTAAGAATAATAGTATTCGATTTTGAGCATTCCTGTACATTTCCTTAATGAGTTCAATTATCTTTCTCCGAATGCCCAATTCGCAGAGTGCTCTCCAGATTGCGCGTCTACTGATCGAGTTGAATGCGCGTTCAAAGTTCATAAAGAGTAGATAAAGTGGTGAGTTCCATTCGTTTGATTGTTCTGTACAGCTTATACCAATTCTAAAGCAAGCTGGTTGACCGCTAGTGATATCCGCTCAAGAATGATCAAGCTAAAAATTTCATTGTACTGTTGAGGAAGGAGATGCCTCTTTAGCTTTTGCACTCTCTAAGGTCGCCTTTCTTCGGAATTGTTATAGTCAAGCCCTCTTTTCATTTCTGTGGGATTCTATCAATATTCCATGGTTCTGCCAATAGTGGAGTTAGAGTTTCTGCCGTCACAGATGCGTCGCTTTTTAGTAATTCTGCTGAAATATTATCCATGTCGGCTGCTTAGTTATTCTTTGGCTTTTGAATAGCTCTTTTAACTTCCCGTTCCGTTGGTGGATGGTTAAGATCCTCATGTTGTTCGCCATTTGTTCCGTTGTCTTTGAAGAACTCTTTCCATCTATTTAGCTGTTGATTTTCTTGTCCAGATGAATCCTTTCTTCCACGTGTCATCTTTAATCCATGGTTTCTTGTGTAGCAGTTTTAACGTAGGCTTCTGCTATTTGTTCTCATTTTTGATCGATGGTATGAGTTTTGTTACTTGGGAGATTGAGTTGGAGCGTTTCTTTGAATGTGCCTTTGGTGAGAGTATTTTTGAATCTCTCAATGTTGAATTTTCTCCGACTGACCTTTACACGTTTTGCTACTGTTGGTTTGATTTTAAATGTAGTTATTACCAATTGGTTATCGCTGTGTAAGTCTGCCTACAGTTTCTTGCATAATTTAGTTCATGTTTACCTATGATTGATGTCATATCGGTGTTATCGATTCCAATTTTTGCGTTGAAATCATCTTGAACATTTTTTTGGTCATTTTTGGGTGTATTGGATATTGTAGCTAGGTCTTCGGCCAAGAAGCCCAATATCATCTGCATATCGAAAAATTTGGCCTGATTTATTAAATATACAGCGCGAAGTTTCAATGTTGCTTTTTCTCACTATGTACCCAAGCGCCAAGTTGAACAGCACAGGCGCGAGTGCATCTCCCTGCCGAACACCAGATGTTTTTTCAAAGGAGTCCGACACAGCTCCCTCAATTACGATTCTACATACAGACCCTGAGGTTGTTAATTTGCACAGAGAAACGAGTTTCTCTGGAATTCCTAGGCATATGAGCGCGGCCCATAAGTTTTCGCGGTTTATACTGTCATATGCCTGTCTGAAGTCTATATACAGTTGGTGTATGGTTATGTTGTACTCCCAACATTTTTCCAAGATCATCTTCATGGTAAAACATTGGTCAGTGGTCGATCGGTTGGGACGAAAACCACATTGATAATCGCCAATGCTGTTTTCGGCGAGAGGGATGAGTCTGGCAAGTACAACATTAGCCAACACTTTGTAAGCAGTGCTCAACAGAGCGATACCACGATAGTTTCCACATTTAAGACAGTCTCCGGCAACTCTTCTTAGTCCCAAATAGAGACGATGGGATCGTAAAGATTTGTTGCAAGAGTAGCGCCTCCGAGCTTAATCAATTCTACGGGGATTTCGTCGAGACCGGGTGCCTTTCCATTTTTTAACCTACTTTTTAACCTAGCGGTATCAAGGACAGTTTCATACAGCTTGACCGCTGCGCAAGAAGACTTGGTTTGGGGGCAGCAAAACAAAATTGTTGAACAGCAGCAAAACAAAATTGTTATCAATACCCAGGAACATCTCCATGGTAAATCTCGGAATTGGCGAGCATAACTTTGATAGCGTCAAAAACTTTAAATATCTCGGGTCAGTTATAACATCGTCGAATGATATGCAGGCAGAAATAAAATCCCGAATCCCTGCCGGACAACGAGTTTTCTACACCCAATCGAAATTATTGCGATCTAAACATATGTCGCAGTCGTGCAATCTCGCACTTTATAAAGTACTCATAAGACCTGTGCTGGCTTTCGGAAGCGACAGCTGGACCATGACCTCTAACGATTGTAGATTGTTATCTACCATCGAAAGGAATGTCATTTGCTCAATCTCTGGTCCAATCAAAGTCGCGGACAACGAATATCGGATTTGTATGAACCACGAGATAAGGCACCTTCTTGGAGGTCATCAAATTCAATCGAGTTAGATGGCTCGGCCACGGTACACGATCTCCACAACAACGAATGACCAATAAAGTGTTTCATCAACAACCAGCCGGTGTTCGTCGTAGAGGAAGACTACGATTGCGGTGACGTGACGCCGTCGAACAAGATCTACATACATTAGGATGTCGAAACTGGAGGACGAGAGCGATGGACCGAGATGGATGGAGGAGGAGGTTTTTCGTTATATTCCATTTTTTACTTTTTTTACTATGATGTTCCCAAGCGATCACGTCTTAAGCAGTTAAGACCTCCGGTCTTGGACACACGTCGTTTATTAGATATACTATATGTACCTTCAATTGAGAATAACCATTAGTGTGAATCTTCATTTAAGAAAGATAAATTACTAAATTATTTAAGTATTACGAATGATTTAATCGTAACATGAGCTTACAAAGAGCATCGAGGTCTGGGGCCCTCCCATTGGCCTTATTATTGTGCAAAAACTAACAATTAAAGGTGCTAACAAATACCCAAAGTACTAGTTTTAACATCTTAAGTGTTTGAACTACTTGCATGTAAATTTCTTTAAATTTTATGTTTGTTTTATTTTATATATTTATAATTTTTCTATTTCTTCGTTTTTGTTTTCGAAGCATCAACAATATTTTGATTTTGATTTCTCGTCTTCTTCGTTTGCAACTGCTTCTTTAGTTTGTTTTAAGACGTTGACTTAACAAGAATAATCATTTTTTTCATAATAAATTTTTAATTATATAAATAAATGCTTTTGTGCATAAAAACTAATTTCAAACACCAAATATGTTTTAATTAATAAGTAAATTTTCTTTAATATTAACGATTTTCTTTTAAATATTTGTGCTAAGTGATTATTTACTACATAAAAACATAAATACAAAACATAAATATTATGTAGCTTGAGTCTTGAGAACGCTTCCTTTACAATTTTAAATTTTTATTTTTTTTTTGCTTCTCATCGTATAACTTACGACAAAAATATATTATTTAATATATACGTACGTACAGTTAAAATTAACTAATTTATTAGGTATATATTGGAAAAATGTATTGTATTTACATCCGGTTTTAAGTTATTAATTGAAAAAATTATTCTAAACGCAATTTTATTTAACTTCCGATTAGAAACGTGATGTTTATAAAATAAAAGTTTTTAATTATAATTAAACAAAAAATAATGTGAAAAAATTAAATTATTTAGTGATCTTACATATATGTATATAATATATATGTATATGATGATATATATATATTAATTGTGAAATGTTTAAACAAAATTTAAAAATGTGTAATCCTCATATGATAATAAGTACTATTTAAAAATAATCGAATTTGTGTATTAAAATAATTAATAAAATATCATATTTTTAATTTAAAAAAATATTATTGGATATTTTTAACGTTTATAATTAATAAATAAATTAATAATAATCATAATGTTTAAAATACAACAGTTTAATCGAAAGGTTCGTACCAATTCTCTATTATTTTATAATAGAGGCACCACCTTTTATAATTCAAATTAGATAACTATAATAAATTAATGTAACCATGTCACGTCACCAATAAATACCCAGTCATTAAGTTTTATCACACCTTTTTACCGAACCAGACGGTTCAAATATATGTTAACTTAAAATCCATTACTAACAGTAGAAAACAACATTTTTTCCTTCAAGTACAATACAAAGAACAAAAACAAGTTCATAAACCATTTGTTGTCTCTTAATTCTATCTTACATACACGACTTTTATCTTTAATATATTTACAAAATGACATGTAAAATTTCAAGTGGGAGTTATAGAGAAGTCATGGCATATTATTATAAATGAAACTTTTTCGAGTTCCCTGTAGCGTCGTTGCAGATGAATTGCAAAAAAGGCAAGACAATAATACCCACGCGCTAGCTTATTTGTACACATAAATATATTTTGCTTGATCGCCTTTTCACAAAATTAACCTACAATAACACCACCGAAGTATAAAACAATAAATTTAATGTTTAAAATGATTCATTTATCATAATTTAGCATAAATATCATATGTCATATTCATTAAATTTATAGTTAAATGAACAAAATTCATTGTATGTAAACAGATCTTATAATAAACTTGCATTTATAAATAAAATTATAGTAAAGAGACATGGAAACGCTTCATAAATTTATATTAGGCCATAAATGTACAATGTGCTACCTATAGTCAGATCGTATAAGTAAAGTGTACTATAAATTAATAGACATGACTTTTCCCGTTTTAAGGGAACTGTTTGCGAAAAAAACAATACCAGTTGCGAGCACAGTTAGCATGGACGAGTTAAAATGTACGAGCCTACACAAATTAAGCTTTAATACTTACAAACCGGGAGCATTACTTTAGACTTAGCTGTCAATAAAAAATTCATTTTTTGTGTCATAAACAAGTTAAGTCAAATATGTATACATAATTGTTTTTATTATGTCTTAACTTTCACGTTATGTTACTACATTTATGCCAAGGAATCAAAATAAACGGTTTAAAGTCCTAAATACATTTGCAGAGGGCTCAGTTGCGAGCAAAGTTAGTTTAGCAAAGACACAATTCTTTATCCTAATGGTTTAATAGCATGTTTACTAGCGGTTTGTCAACTTAAATTATAATAGTTGATATACACACTTACAAACTCTACACACATTGCATTCACTTTATAAACTCTACACGAACCTCGTACACAAATCTATTTCTAAAAAATAAAGATAAAATGTCTAATATAGTTTGTTTATAAACGAAAGGATTAAAGAAGTTTACTGATTTTATTTTATGTATTCGTTTCCTAAACAATATCTATACAACTTTTAATGTTTAAGTAACAAAAAAAATCTATTATTAGATTTCTATAACGCAAACAAAATGTATAACTCGAGTATATTCTGGAAATGTAGATAAATATCAGTTATATACTAAGACCACGTGTTATTGAATTATATTAAACAAAAAGGGCAACTCTCCCACAAAATGCGCGCGTTTTTATAATTAGCTGATAATTATTACATTCACATACTAAAATAATAATTAAATTTAATTTGAATATCTTATTGATTATATTCTTGTACATAATATGTATATTTACTTCCTACTATACAATTATTACAATAAGACATATTCATTATTTCTTCCTGTTTATGTGGTTTAACGGATGCTGGATTATATAAGCGTAACTTAATATTTTAACACGATGTATTTTAAAATATTGATCGATTTAGGCATAGTTACTAATAAATAATTGACTTAGAATGCTATATATATATATATATATATATATATATATATATATATATATATATATATATATATATATATATATATATATATATATTTATATATATATATATAGATATAATTATATTTATACATTATATATATATATATATATATATATATATATATATATATATATATATATATATATATATATATATATATATACTTAAGACATGTGACTTGCTTATAGACATATTATTATCGAGGAAGTCGTTAGTACAAAACTAATTTAAGTATACTACCGGAAGTGACATAAACAATAGAATAACTGATCGTATTTTTGAGGGTATTGCAATCACAAGTTTCACGATCAACATGGTTTCTTTTGGCAATGATTCAAAAATGTTAATAAAAATATACGACCATAAAATGTGCGAGATATTCAATTAACAAGTTAAAGAAATGTTGATGACTATTATTTTACATTATGATAGACGCTAAGTGTCACTATTTGGCGAACATAAGTCTACCTAATGCGATTTAATTTTATATAATGTTAATTTATTCTATATATATACCATATATATAGTTTTGCCGAATAATTATATGTACTTAAATATTTGAATATATTAATGGTGGCATACAAGACAGACATTAAGTTTATTTTATTGATGCAATCTATAAATAAATATACATATATATATATATATATATATATATACTCATTTTATGTATATGTTTTATATTTTGAAATATCTAACTCGTTTTAAATTAAATAAAAAAAAAATTCAAAAAATGTCTAAATTCATTTTTATAGCCGCGCGTTCTATTCATTACTATTCCAGATGCACTTAATATTGTATGTCACACCTAACAATATATTATTATTAAAAAGAAAGTTTTAAGTTCGATATAAAACCCACAATATATATTATGAGTTTATCTTTATACAATAAAAAAACAAATAGATATGTGTATTACTATTTAGGATTACAAAAACCTAGATCAACATTAAATTTCATCGTTATATTGTTTATAAGTCGAGTACATATAATAAACAATTATTTAATCTACGAGTATGAGAACATAAAAATCCGCCCTCGTAGAAAAATATATTTTATATATAATTGCGGATTTTTATAAGACGAATAAATAAAAATTATTTATTAACATACATAAATTATTCTCGAAGACAGATTAATTAATATTTACAAATTTTTGATGGTTTTAACACAATATTTTATGTATAACAAGTTTATCGTGACAATATTAATAAAATATCAACAAAATTGATAGTATTTATTGAATTATTTGTATTAATTATTTATTTATAAGGTAAAAGATAATTTTAAATCGGATTGAACACTATAAGTGATTGTGTCTTAGCTAAATTAATAAATTTGTAAACTTAATTAATTTTTGTACTAAATGACGTACAGATAAACAGATTTCATTTGTATGATAAATTTAATTAATTTCTACCTTTTCTTAAACGAATGCAACCAAATTTATCACACAAATTTAAAAATACATATATTTTAATAAAATCATTCGATTGTGCCCTAGCTAAATTTTATAAAACAACAAATTTATAAATTTTAAAATCTCGGTGTCTCAACTATTATGTCTTAACTATCATATAATGATTAAAATTATAAAAAATTATTTCTGTCGGTTTATAGACATTACCGATTAAAAAGTAGAGTTCAATTATTTTAGTAATCGTATACTTATTTGAAACTTATTTGTGTAGACATACTGATTGGCTGCAATCTTTTTTAATTTGATCGATATACGATATATCGATCAAATTAAAAAAGATTGCATATATAACCGTTTTGCAAGAAAAAGACAAAAAATAAGTTACCTCGGTATGTGACTTATATGAATAAGTAAGTCTACACAAATGAGTTTGAAATAAGTATACGATTCGAAAAGTCCCTAAGTTTTAACTAAATTATTTGCAAACACTTACCCTATCATGAAACCGGATTACGAATTTGTAATTTTTTCAGATGATCGATATGGTAGGTTATTATCCTGAAAAATAAATATACATAAAAATTATAATAAATCTCAACAAAAGGGAAATAGAAAAAACGTTAATCGGCCCTAAACAATCCAAAAACTATTTATTTTCTAATTAAAAATATCTTTTAGTACGTTAACTTTATAATTGGCTAGAGTCTCGAGATAAAAAATCATCCAATTTATTAACAGTTGCGTTATAGAGAAAAAATATTCGCAAAATGGCGGATCAAACCATTTTGTCAATAATTTAGTATTCACCACATTACAATTATTTATTTATTATGTCTTACACTAGATATCTGGCGTTTAGTTTTAAAGCGTTAAAACTAACGTCGACATAAATTAGTTCTAAGTGTTATGATAGTTTATAAGACTTTAATCTCCATGTTATGAATATATAAAATTCAATTTTATACATAAATATAAATATTAAAACAAATCTTAAATTGAATTTAAAAAAATTATTTTGTATATTAACCATAAATCTCTATGATTGATGTTTATTTAGATTGAAAATAAAAAATGCATACGTACACTACGTAAAGCGGATCGTTGTGAACATTTTAAATTTGCAAAATATCATAAAAATTTCAAAAAATTAATTTTCTCTTTTAAAAAATTTAGCTTACTATAATTAGACGGTACAATTGACTAAATATATAGTTATTAACCAATAGGTTTTGATTATTACAAAACGTGTCAATAAATTGAGTACGTAGGTGCGCGAATATTATTACAATTCAAATCACGTTTAAAATATTATGATACAAATCACTAGGTTAAATAGTTGAGTGTTGATTTCGATTGATTGACTAAGAATGTACGACCAAGCATTAAGCAGAATTCCTGGGCCTACCGTACACCAATTTTTACATATACTTGGAGGATAAGGTATAGGATATTAGTTAATTATTGAGATCGACCCGGTTACAGACACCGTGACAGCTAATAGTTAATAAATTGTTGTGGGGCAGTGAAAGGAAAGGTATGTCAGTAATGACGGAATTGGTCCGGTTTCCCAGTAGCCAATATTCAAACTACTGTTAGTATAAGACAATCACAGTTTTATTGAACTGCTCTGCATTCTGCCATCTCTTATCAGCAACTCCTGTAATCTGCAGAGGTTCCCTGAAAACAAAATCTATCAATGAATTAATTGCTATTAGCCATAGGCTGTAAGAAATAGAATTAATTTAAATCTAGAATTATAAATAAATTAATTGTAATATTATAAAATTATAATTCAGCAATCCATATGATGTAATAATTTGGATTAGTATATAATATAATATACTATAATATATATATATATATATATATATATATATATATATATATATATATATATATATATATATATATATATATATATATATATATATATATATATATATATATATATATATAATATATATATATATATATATATATATATATATATAATATATAAAATATAATGTTTAAATCAGTAACCTACTTACGACAACATTATTGCAATTGTGCTATGCAACAAAATCATTCAATCTTATTGACCCTGTCACCTATATTAAAATTATTTTTATTTTGTAAATCCACTCATCATACAACAACAAAACATAATTCCATATTTTGTGCAGCGGACAAATGAAAGTCAAACCGGGTGACCCTCATATATATATAATTCTCTGCGGGCAATATACAAATCGGAATAAAACGAAATCATCTGTTTTTTTGTATTGCGCTCATTGATTTGGGCGATAAAACCGTGACAGTCAAAAATGGAAATTGATAGCATAAACGTATAACTGTATATAGCATAAACAAACCGGCTACATGTAGAGCTATATTGTTTGAGCAGATTACTGCTTACAGATGGAAATGTTCGACATTTAAGTATCTAAAATATTACTCAAAAAAATCTAAAAATTACACATACGAAATAGTCAAATAAAGTTGGAACCTTAGTAATTTTCAGCAAAAGATCAAAACTTTAGTAAATGCTGATAAATGAATTCTTTTAAATATTATATGTATATGAATAAATTGATTAAACAAAAAATGCATCCTAACAGGACGAATACCCACAGTAACAAACAACGTTATCATCGTCCAATATCCATCTTAAATGCGTATCGAGCCGAAAACGATTCCGCAAACTCCACAGCCCCAAGCCACTGGCAGCTGTTGTGTGTGTCGCCAGTAATGACTGGCAACACACACAACAGCTGCCAGTGGCCGCAAGCTGTAGAGTTTGCGGAATCGCTATCGACTCGATATGCCTAAGATGGATTTGAAACGATGATTCGATGATTTGATACTATAGTATTGCCTGCAGTCTGCACTGAAATATGAACAATTTTTTTTCTATATATATTTAACAGAGTGCATTAGTAGTTCTAGCGAATTACAAAATCATCATAAAAAAATGAAAAAAAAAAAATGTATAACTTTCGGTATGTACGCAAAATTTAAATCACTACATATAAATAACATGAATACAAAATAAAATATTACAATATTAATACTACTACCACAGAAAAATATACGCAAATCGAAACGCAATATATATCACTACATGCAATTTGGTAAACAAAATTACAAAACAAAAATAATTGTAGATGAACGTAAAAATTACAATTACATTTAAATTTGGCCTTTGGACAATACGATTCATATGTAAAATTGATCTAATACACCATTCCCTCGCTTAACGAAAACTCTAAACGAAATTTCGTTATTACGGTTTACTTAATAAACTTTCGATTTACGAAATTTTTTTACATGTATATTTTACCTTTTTGAATTTCATTTTACAAAATTTCGTTTCACGAAATTTTATTTTACGAACTTTTCGGAATGAATTAATTTTGTTAAGCGAGGGATAGGTGTAAAAGTATTATCACCACCAATATTATTATTATGCAATAGTATTGGTTTTGAAAATAATAATAAAATTACCAACCATATCATCGTAACAGCTGAATGTATTAAAATGCAGAACTGGTTTTCACAAAATATGATATTATGATCGAGTAACGTACACCATTATGTTAAAAGTCTATACACTTGTAAAATATAAGAGTTATTACAAATGAAAGAAAACTTATATCGGTCTATATGTTGTAAATCTAATATTTTGTCGTATCTATATAAACAAAAATAAAAATCGCGAACCGAAAAGCTTAAACACACAAAATTTTCACATATTACGCACTACACTTTCAAATATTGACTGATTTCATCTAGATAGAATACAATAGGTAATTGGTTTTTGATAATTTTTCCCGTTACTAAATCGTACCATCCATCCAAACTTATATCGGTCTATATGTTATTGTAAATCTAATATTTTGTCGTATCTATATAAACAAAAATAAAAATCGCGAACCGAAAAGCTTAAACACACAAAATTTTCACATATTACGCACTGCACTTTCAAATATTGACTGATTTCATCTAGATAGAATACAATAGGTAATTGGTTTTTGATAATTTTTCCCGTTACTAAACCTTACCATCCAAACATTCAATTATTAGTCAAAAACCAGTCTAATATAGAAATTTAAAAAAAAAGTGAACAGTTGTATATGCAGACTACATATAACAATTGAACATTACCCGAGTTAATAATTAGTATCATCCAAACCAAATGTTTAACGCTGCAGTTGTTAGGACATGTACGTGTCCTATTTTTTTTAGAAAAAGAATCGTTCTGGACAGGGTAAGTCATCGTTATTCATAGGAAAATACGATTTTTTATTTTATTTTGAAGATTTATGATTGTAACTAAAGGATATCCTAAAATTAACGCAAGATTTGAATTTGCCGACATTTATGCAAAACAATTTGACAGATAAGAGTTTAGGGTTAGTAAAATGAAGCGTTACACGATATATATATATATATATATATATATATATATATATATATATATATATATATATATATATATATATATATATATATATTTATATATATATATATATATATATATATATATATATATATATATATATATATATATATATATATATATATATATATATATATATATATATATATGGTTTTATCGTTTTTAAGCCCAAGTTATTATTTTTAGAAATAGACATTTGTACCAAAAAATATTAAAATAAATAATTTTATAAAAACCAATATGGAAGGTGATTGACACTGTTTGGTTAAAATTTGTAAATTAAGTCTAAAATTATTTGCCCGATAAGCATTAATATATCACTAAATAATTAAAACAAAACTCATAAACTAGAAATTCAAAACCTCTTAAAAATTTACAAAACTAATTCACCCATTTTATACACTCAGAAGCTCAGCTCATTCACAATGTTAAAAATTTACTTATTACTGACCATTTTGTTACTTTCTTGTTTTTAAAAAATAATTATATCAGTATTTAGGTCAAGCTAGAATCATGCTTATTTATCATGCTTTAAATAGTAAGTAAAAAGTGCGATTGAAAATAATATCAAAATTTTCTCAATTATTTTATCTTCAATTATTTTTAAAAAAAATTATTTTAGAAAATAATGGATATATATATATATATATATATATATATATATATATATATATATATATATATATATATATATATATGTATATATATATATATATATATATATATATATATATATATATATATATATATATATATATATATATATATATAGATTTACTTTTTGCTTTTAAGATGTTTTTCATGTAGCACAAAATTTTCAGTTTCAATATAATTTAAAAGACTGAAATATCGATTGCATCTAATGAAAATAGTTCTGGTTTGCCAGAAGAAGATTTTACCCTATAGCCACCTTTTTTAGCAACCGGTTTAGGTAAATGTACCGTTCAATTTGCTTCACAACTATAGCGACTGATTCGTTCAATGTTTGTCTTGGCTGATTAGGTGTGGTCTTAGCCACAGTTTACTTGTGTCAAAACTGTTTTCGCTTTATATTTATATTTTAGAATTTTATAAGCGAAAGGTTCATATGAATGCGCTATTATAAGATTCTTATATAGATGAAATATGCAAGATATTGTAAAAAAATAAAAATAAAACATTCACTCTGTATCTAAAAATCTCAGGCCGATAATCTAAAATTTTGAATTCTGCATATTTATTAAATTTCTGCATAAACAAAAATCGGCATTTTGTTCTGTCGACTTTTTCTCAGTCGATATTAAGGGGGGGTCCTGTTTTTATTACTGATTCCATTTAAAATCAGCTACGAAAAACGATAATGAAGTGCAAAGTATGTAAGTAAAACAATTTGGAACCGAAGTATAGCGTATAACTTTTCAAAGTTTGCAATATTAAGGATTCTTATAATAGTGACACAAGTAGATGATCTTGATTTAAGCGTAGAGTTTCAAATAATTCTTAGAGGAAATGGATTTTTGAAAGGCCTTGACTATACTTGCAACATCTAATAGATAATCGAGTGTTAAAAATATAAATTTAAATTGTTTAATTATCGTTATGTTCTTCAAAAAAATATTTACGCTCATTGATTAATCGATGAAAACACAGCGTGGCATGTAGGAAACGTGGTGCGGTTGCGTATACATGTATTATATTATATGAACCCCAGCTACGTAAATATTAAGTTTATCCAACAGCCACGCACTATATTATGATCAAGTAAATTAGTCACATCATTTCCAGGCTAAGCACTAAATAAATAGATCCAAAAACCCATACTGTCTGAAAAATTGTTAAGAAAATAATTTTTGTACTTTATTTCAATCAAAACAGAATTTATATATATATATATATATATATATATATATATATATATATATATATATATATATATATATATATATATAAATATGTAAATTTTAACGGTCTAAATAGAAAGGATAAAATGTTTATCTCCTTACTCTATAGAAACGAATCCTGCATTGAACATCTGTCTGTTGACTATTTCTTGTTCAGTCTTTCTTAGCATCATAAATAATATTATGTAACGCCGGAAATTATATAAACTATATTCTATATGGTACATAAAGATATTGATATTTAAGATTTATGCGTGAGAATTAAAAATGGAAATTCTATATTTTTTTTACATGGTTTGTATAACAGATGAACGGAAGTCCTTTACTATTTATCTATACAATAATACTTAGTTTTAGCATAAAACCGGAAATGTTTAGTAACATATAATTTAAAGCACTTAATATGTTTTGTTTATGTTTCCTGTTTGATAAAACTGTCTAGCCCTTAAATGTAGACTACTAGCAATTTTTTATTTAAACATGCATTAGTATATAACTACCGAAAATCTAAAAACCTTTTATTAGTCTGGATGAATTTTAGTTTGGAAAATGACCATCGAGAGATAGGAAAAATATGTGCACTCTCACCACACGATAAATGAATTAATGGACTTTAAGGCAAATGAAATGATCGATACAAGTTATAAACGTGCGTAAATGTGATCCATACAGTACACCCTTGCAAGTGGTTACTTTACCATGATATGAAATGATACCTTAATAATATAACGTACTCATGGGAAACTATTCTTTATGAAAGTTATTTAACTTAGTTATCAATTCATCAGGCCTTGGCGACTTAGTGCTATGAGTAAAGACTTGACAAATCTTCACTTCAAAGTTTTCTTACGTTTGGTTATACAAGCCTAACTCTAAAATAAACACACGTTGAATTATTTGTAATAATACGAACTAAGAAAATTTTGTTCAGACATTTAGCACCTTCAAAAATTGATTACTTTAAAATGTTTGCTATTGTTATTGAACAATTTATCGGCAAAAGGCTGTTTAAAGATATTGTTTGTCGTCTATATATATAGTAAAGAGCAAATAACAAATATTATATACTTGTGTTAATCACCAAAATACACATGTTTGAACACAAATTTCAATTTTTAACACTAGAATTTTATTAATGGTATAAATTTTTAACCAAATTTTGTTACTACAATGAAAATTTATACTATTGATTTTCTTTTTTATTTCCAGAAAATGCATATATTTTATTGTTTACAACAATTACGACTGCATCTTCTCATATATGTTATATTAACATATTTAACAACATCCGCCCTATGTTTCGGATTACCGTGTGAACAAAAATTTTGGTGGGACACCGTTACAGATTCCTGTCTTGAATGCACCATGTGTAATGATCAAATGGTTGTATTACGGCCATGTCAAACACATCAGGATACAATATGCGGAACAATAAATGATTTAGAATTCGATTGGAGTTGGTTAACAAGAACAGAAAAAACGAATACAAATTGGAAAGAGGTAAATAATTAATATTAGTTAAGTGACCTCAGGAAGTAAAGAATTGTTTAAACTTTAAAAATTATATTGATTATAAATTTTCAATAGCCATTTAATCAATTATTTTAGGCGTACAAAATGATTTTAATGTCTTTTCATTTCTATATGTAAAATAATTTAGCGGCGGAAGGAAACGGAACTTGCCTATAGTGATCAAGATGATGTTTTATTGGATTGGCAAGCAGCTTGTTTAGGATTGGTTGCTGTATTTTGTTTATTATTTGTTATTGCCGTAATATATCTATCACTACATCAAATCAAACAATTAAAACAAATTGAACGACTGAATAAAGGTAAGCCTGGGCTTTGTACAAATATTTATTTTGCGCGCATGTGTATACGTGCATGGGAATTTAAAATTTTTCGATCGTTTTATAAAAATTCTAAGAACTTTTTTGGGTATTAATATTCTAGACGAATATTGTCCTTTCTTATGTATGTTTTTTTAGACATATACAAGCATTTTACATAAAGCGGCCAAATAACGACAATATATTATCGAACACTAAATTATAACTGTATTTATAAATTGATATTCAATTGTGGGTCGCCAAAAACATTGTTCAACAATATTTCATTAAATTTTAACCAGATATTGCCCGCAAAATATATGGAAAATTTTTATATTTCTCGAATCGATTTATGATTTCACGCGCAAATTAAATTGACGCTATACACATGCAAACAAATTATTTCGTAGAAATATCAATTTATAAATAAATCATTAGAAAATCGATATTTTGCAATGAAATCATATAGGAAATTCGTCTTAAAATATTGTTCATTTCCTCGAATTATATATATATATACTTTCTATGCATCTGAATTAAAAATAAAAATAAAAATTAGCGAAATTTTTACCAGTTTCCCTATATATAACATAAATATTTATAATATATTCGACAATTTCCATCATTTTTTATCGAACTGAACTTTGAGGCTGTTGCGTGCATAGACTAAAAATAAATTTGTTGTTTTGTAAAATTTGTATATGTCTTAATATTTTCATATTTCCGGTTTACAAACAGAAATGAAAATCATTTTAAAATTTTTTTTTTTTTTTTTTATTTTTATTTATCTTCCTGCGTGTGCCAAACAACTCACACATTAAAATAAATAAAATTTCGAAATTTTTATGTTATTTTCTTAACATGAAAAACCACTTTAACTTCAAAATTTATGAGCGTCGGATACGATATTGTGAATATAAATTAATCAATTTCATCGAAACATATAGTTACGAGTACCAAACTATTTTTATAAATACAATTTACGAATACTATATATACTGTGTTACTTCCGGATAATATTATTTGTTCCGTTTAATTTAGTCTGATTTGTTTCGCAGGTACATAAATTAAATATTTAAATATCAATATTAATCGAACGAACGTGATAAAATTTTTTTATGGATAACGTTGGCCAAAATATTTATTATTAATAATATAATTTTTACTACAAATAATTTTAATTTTCATAATATATTGAATGTAACAATATGCACGTGGTTTATGAAATCTACGTGAATATATTTTTTAATTATATTAATAGTTTTATTTATTCGATTTCTATAAATTTAAGTAAGTCAATTAAATAACTCCTACATTGTTAAAATATTTAAATAAATAAAAATATAGTAAAAACATTGCGATACATATATAGTACTATATACGGCATAAGCCATTTTGATTTAGCCGCCATTTTAGATTCAGTTAAAATTTTAGATTGGTTAAATATTTTCTTAGGGTCTAGATTCAATATAGATGTTAAATAAAAATTAGACTTAAATATTCGAAACGGTAAAGCGGTAGCCATTTTATAGTTATCATATATGTATGATGCATAAGCAACTAATTTTTAAACATTTACTTTACATATCGTTCATTTTATAGTGAGAAGCTATAGCACATTTTCCAACACCATAATTCAAAAATAGCATATTTCCTATTTAAAAATAACATTTTCATTCATAAATATCTAAATAGAATCATTATAGTTTCTGCCAAATAGTCTTGTAAATAGCACACGCGCATATATATAATAATAGAATAATAAAAAAAAATTAATTGCGACTCTAATAAAAACTAAAGAGTCTGTGACTTTAAAAAAAAATACACTAAAGAATAAATGTTCATTCACTATACTTCATGTCTGTGTCTGATCCATCCCATGCACGCGAAATAATAATAAAAATTGGAGAACCGCACATCATTTTTTTAAAAAAAAACTCGCACATCTATACTAAGTTAAATTTAAATGACCTTTCCTATTTATTTATTTTAAAAATATATATATATGTAATATTCTTGCTTATCTGATTTTTCTATAACGATTTGTTGCTGAATTTTTATAAACAATTTCTAGCTCTGTTTTATTTGGAAATTAAAAAAAAAATTAAACATCTTGTTATAAGATTAATTGAATTTTCTCGTATGAATATTTTACGGATATACATATAAACCTCGAATAACACGGTATAGGCTGACCAGTTTTTTGACGATAAAAGTTTAAGATCGGCTACAGTCTGTTTGTCTAAATTTAGACGTCAAGTAGTTGGGTTATTTGCTATACTCAGCAGCTAAATAAGAATTGAAAGATTTTTATGAAATTTGGCACAGTTAATGTACTTAACAAAACCTACTCTTAGTGGTATCATTGAGCCCAATCAGACCACTATTACAGATTATGTTGTTTTTTTATTATTTTGAAACAGCTTAAATTAGTGAATCTAGAACGATTGGCACTCTACCGAAATAGTTATTTTGATCTTGTTTGTAGCAAACAAGCTTAAGTGGACGAAATATTACCAAATAGAACCACCTCGATTGATAGAAAGCATTCCAATTGCTTGAGTTAAATTTTAAACTAGTAAATTGATACTTTGTTGATTTTTCAAAGGTAAAAAGGGTATAAAGTTGAATAGTAAATGTTTTCTACATTTTAATATAAGTTTGTATATATTTACAAAACCGTATTGTACATAATTTTGTGGACTGTATTATTAGTATTATGTCTTACTTATAAGTATAATATAAGCAGTATACATAACACAAATAGTCTTAAACGAGTGGGTTTTAGACACTAACCACCGTACACAAAATTACTATATCAAATAATCAATTAATGTAATGTTAATAAATGGATATTTGTATATTTGCACTAATTAAAATAAATATTGAAGCGTGTGTAGGAGTTCATATATTAAACACTTAGAATAACGATTTATTTTTCTTTCGTATATATATAGATTACAAAGCATTATGCGCAACATTATCGGAAGTACAAAATCTTGAAAATGGTACAATTATATTTGAAGAAGTTTATAATGATAAGCAACATCATATGAATAATAATCCCATTGAAGTACAATGTATTTATTTGGAACAACTATTGGGTAAGTTTTACTATTTTTAAACTGTATGTATATGACACGAATTACATCATTTCACCATTATAAGTTAGATAAATCTGCCTAACAATTTTTTTTAAGCGCTAATGGCACGGTGTTTAAATAAAGATATTGTATACTTGGAATAAAAAAATTAAAAAAATAACGTTAAAGTGCGGCCATTCTAAGAATTAAAAACTTAACAGTTCTTCGATATGTTGTAACTTTCTTTTCCAAAAACCTAAGGAAATACATCACCTACGGGCTACCCTTGATTTATAAGACCAGAAATTTCACAATTTATTATAATTAATTTTTATTTCTTGATTTTTTTATATCAAGTGTACGGTTGACGATTTATTCTTTTCAATAAGCAAAATATTATAATATATTTTGGATATATAGATAAAATATAGCACAATACGAAATGTTAATATCTAAAAATAAATTAAATTCTAAAATAATTCTATATAAATTTTCAAAATACAAGAAAAGTCTAATTCATCCATCTGGAATTTGATTATTTTGTGCGGCGCCCAAAATATGATTTTTTTGATTTTTTTTAAATATCAGATGTACACACTTTAAATGTATTATTATATTATTAAGAGTTTTATCAAATACATGATAAAATATATACATATATGTATAGAGCAATATATAATATATACAACAACAAGGTTTTAAATGTTAACCTTTTTAAATTTATTAACTGAACTGAAATTTTTAAGATACGTAGGAACTCTTTATCTTCGAGGAACTATCACAAATATTAATAATTACCTGAATAGCAGTTACATCAAAAAATATTGGGCCCAGAACCGAGCACGAAGCAACCCCGCAATGGATTATTCTGATTGGATTTTCCACTAATTTTGACTGATTGTTTTCTCTGAAATGATTGATTAAAAAAATTAGTTAAAGCAGTATCCTTTTCCAAAACCATATTTCAGACTTTATTGAGATGGTATTTTAAGTAATCTAGACCAACATATATTACTTACAAATATTATCAAAACCAGACGATTTCGAATTATCGAAATATACCGTTAATAGTTTAACTTTAACAAAAAATGTATTAATGCGATGGCAAGTTTAATAGAACTCCAAATGGCAAATTTAATAGAACACCATTTCCAACCATAATTTTAAACACTTATGTCATCCACTATGTCATCCACTATGTCATCCCTATAAACGCCATTTATATGGTATTATATCTGAAAATTATTGAAAATTGTATTAGTATCGTTTAGCAATATAAAATTATGTTGGTCCTGCACTAATAGTAAGTAACGATTGATATGATTAGAAAGCATACTTAAATATATATATATATATATATATATATATATATATATATATATATATATATATATATATATATATATATGTATATATATATATATATATATATATATATATATATATATATATATATATATATATATATATATATATATACATATATATATATATATAAATATATATATATATATATATATATATATATATATATATATATATATATATATATATATATATATATATATATATGTATATGTATATATATATATATATATATATATATATATATATATATATATATATATATATATATATATATATATATATATATATATATACATACCATATGGAATCGTACATGAGTTGCACTCGATGTATCAAAAATTGTTCGAACTATATTTATTCGATTTATAAGTAAAAAAAAAAAATATTGTAGAAGAAAAATTTTTTTCTTCTCTCTCTCTTTCGAGTTACACTCAAGGAGTTTTGGGTACATGTATAACATTTTTGATCATATTATCGAAACGGTTTGGCCGAATTTAGGTTTCCTAACGGTTTCTTAACGCTACAAGAATATAAAAAATTATAAAATTATAAGTTTTTAATAAGTTTCAATTTTAAAAGTTAAGTGATTCTTTGAACCTGTATTTCTTGTTACCTCAATAACAAAAAAAATATTTTTTTTTTTATTTTTAAAAACCGTTAAATCACTTGTTAATAATGACACTTTATTCTGTGAAAAAATTAGATTGGCACTAGAACAAAAATTTTAAAAGACAGGCCTTTAAAATCAAAATTGTATATCCTTCCATACTGAAACTTATCTATTTTCGGAATTTTCTAAATTATTTAAATTATGCTGTAACCCATATAATCTTACTCCGCATTCACGTAAGAATCTACAGATTCGTAAAATAACTGAATGTGTTATATCTGAAGCTATGAAGATCAGCAACCTGCAACAACTGAACACAGAAAATTATATTTATGGTGCATGTTGCATGCAAATATTGAGAGTAACCGAAGAAGTTTCAGATATAACTAGCAGTCACACCACACCAGAAGAAAGAGAAATGGAATCAGCTGACATAATTCAAATTGAGGAAAATGAAACTATACTAACCAAGTTATAGGATTAAGCCCATTAAATAAAAGAAAATTGGGGAGCAAAACATATGAAGAGGAAAAAATACAGAGGGTATCTTCAATTTTGAGTCTTGCATCCCAAGTTCCTCTGACATCAGTTTTATTAAAAACGAATTGGATTCCTGGATTTTCAATTTAAAAGAAGCATTCAAAAAGGAAACGAAACAAAACCAAAGATGTACTTGCTAACCACATTGCCAGCTAGTTGGAGTCAAAATCGTATAGAAGATGAATTTGGAGTAAGCAGATACACAAAGCAGGCAAGTGAAACAGCTTGTTGCTACCAAATAGCATTATATAGTTACCCAGATTCTATTAAGGGTAATCGAATATCAGACGATGTAAAAGGTAAAATTTTGGAATATTATCACGACAACGATGTAAGCCGATTATTGCCGGGCATGACAGACGCAATAAAAGTTAAAAAAAACTAAGAGGTTGATGTTGCTTAACCTAAAGGAAGCATACCATAAATACAAACAACAAAATGAAGATGATCGTATCGGATTTTCAAAATTTGCAATGGAACGACCAAGAAAACGCATTTTGCCAGGTGCTCCAGAGACACATTCAGTGTGTGTTTGCATTACACATCAAAATTCAAATTTAATGTACTCAGCTGTCTCAAATTTAGTGCAACCGAGCGATACTAAAGAAGTTTTAAAATATGTAATGTGCAATGTTGAAAATTAACTTATATTTTGCTGCACAAATATATGTTCTGTTTGCAATACAAAGCTTGACGATTTCGTAACGGAGATTTTTATTTTTAAATATTTGTATTATAGTTTGCTAAAATGTATTAATGTTTACTAACACAGTTTAAAGACATTTGAGTAGGAAGAAATATAAACTATTGATTTCAAAGGCCTGTCTTTCAACATTTTTGTTCTAGTGCCAAGTTGTTTTTTTTTTACAGAATAAAGTGTCATTATTAACAAGTGATTTAACGGTAATTTAAAAACTTTTAAAAAAATACTTTTTTTGTTATTGAGGTAACAAGAAATACAGATTCAAAGAATCACTTAACTTTTAAAATTGAAACTTATTAAAAACTAATAATTTTATAATTTTTTATATTCTTGTAGCTCTAAGAAACCGTTAAGAAACCTAAAATCGGCCAAACCGATCTTCTACAAAATTTGTTTTTACTTATAAATCGAATAAATATAGTTCGAACAATTTTTGAGACATCAACTTCCAAAATCCCATTTTTATGTACGATTTCATATGGAATGATCCTATATATATATATATATATATATATATATATATATATATATATATATATATATATATATATATATATATATATATATATGTATGTATATTCAATAAATGTCGGTGAAATTATAGTTTTTCGATATGGGTATAGATAAATATCCCGCTCTTCTGTTGATATGCAATTAATTATAATTTTTAACGCATTTTACATTCATAAATTCTTAAGAACGCCCATCAATCTAATATATCAATAAAAGTTTCCCACATAAAATATATCACATAAGAATATATGTTAAAAGCCAAGTCAGCATTACATATTATAATAATATTTCATACAGTTATAATTTCTATGAAATTTCGGATAAAATCAAAGATTTTTTTTACATAGTTTCATTAAACGTTTGGTTCGGTTTTTATGATTATGTGATATGAATTAATTATTTGAATTTTTCAGTTTGTATGGATTTAATATCGCGACAAAACTTTAAACAATACTTTAAAAGTGTTATGCAAATTTAATAAAAAAAAATGAATTCTTTTATGCATTTTAGAAACCATTTATGAATTTATAGATTTTGAATGCAAAAAATATTGTTTGGCAACAATATATATATATATATATGGTACATATATGTATATATATATATATATATATATATATATATATATATATATATATATATATATATATATATATATATATATATATATATATATATATTTATTCTCATATAGATGTACCCACGCGTCTTGAAACACTAAGTTCAATATATTCACATAGATATTTAAATTGTTATATAAGTTTGGGTGGCCATCAATCATTTTATTATATTAATTATATAATATTATAAATCATATAACCTTGGAGCATGTGTGGCGTGTCTTAATCTGTTGTCGCGAGTTCAAGTACATATATACGCATTTACCATATTATAACATCTGCCTCAAATGGTGTTGATAGATATTATTATGATGATGCACGAGACCATTTATAATCTATCGTATATACATATATTATTGCGACACAAAATAATATAAATAACAATTTTTTTTTTTTTAAATTTAGAACAAAATTATTATTTTTTTTTATTTTGCGGAAAATGTTTGACCAAAATATACTATACATAATATATTTGTAGAATTTGTGCGCGAAAAATACCGCGTACACAAACAATCCAAAACGTTGTTATTCAAATTTGTTTTTATGTAGAATTCTATTAATTTTTTAATATTTCACGACCTTGGATCTACAGCCTTGTATCACAAATTGCTTAATGGTTAAGAAGCGCTCGCATAAACTGAAAAACACAACACTTACAAATTATAATAATAATGGGACGATTTTTTATTTAACTATTAAGTGCGCTGGAATGAATATTAATTATATATAATATATATATATATATATATATATATATATATATATATATATATATATATATATATATATATATATATATATATACATATATATATATATATATATATATATATATATATATATATATTATATATGTATATAGTAAGACGATAATTAATTTCATTTTATATTAGCATATATAGATATGCTATAGACATATGTTTAGAATTTGATTCAAACATTCAAATACAAGAGAAAAGGGTGTCTTAATTTCGACAAATTTTTGTTTGCCAATTCTATTTTTAGGATACTGAAATTTTCGACATGCTATATGGAACAACAATCAACATACGAAAACATTACAAATTCCACTTATATATATATATATATATATATATATATATATATATATATATATATTATATATATATAAATATATATATATATATATATATATATATATATATATATATATATATATATATTGATTGTTTGATTGATTGGTTTAGAATGTTCGACCAAGCATTAAGCAGAATCTCCCGGAAAGCGCCCGGCCTACCTTACACCCATTTTTACATATATTCGGAGGGATAAGGTAGAAAATTAGTAAATAATTGAGATCGACACGGTCACAGACACCGTGACAGCCAATAGTTAGTAAATTTTTATGGAGCAGGGAAAGAAAATGTATGTCAGTACTGATGGAACTGGTCCGGTCTTTTTTTATTTTTTTATTTGTTTGATAAATGAATAAGCTTTGAAAAAAAATAAAAAAATTGATAACTCGTTGGGGTCGAAAATAACGGGAAATGACATTTAAAAAAAAAACACAATTTTTCTTTAATAAGCAATTTTTTTAAAATTGTAATTGTACCGTTATTTATAAGATCTATTCATTCCCGTTCATTTAAGATATAAAACATTCAAATCGGTTAAGTGGTTTTTGAGAAAGAGGACTTCAAAAATTAGCATTTTTAAGAAAAATCAAGAAAAACGTAAAACGCTGTGCGCCACTGTCAAAAAGTACAGTGCCGCAAAAAAAAACAAAAATCATTTTTCATGTTTTTTAAACATAGAATTTTTGAAAAGTTTCATCAAAATCTAAAGGGGTCAGGACAACTCGTGATCGGTTTCACATTATATATATATATATATATATAATATATATATATAATAGATAAAATATAATAATATGACAATATAATGCAGCAAAATCATTCAATCTTATTGACTACCCTGTTACCTATATTAAAATTATTTTTATTTTGTAAATCCACTCTTCATACAACAACAAAACATAATTCCATATTTTGTGCAGCGGACAAATGAAAGTCAAACCGGGTGACCCTCATATATATATAATTCTCTGCGTTTGGGCAATATACAAATCGGAATAAAACGAAATCATCCGTTTTTTTATATTGAGCTCATTGGCTAGGGCGATAAAACCGTGACAGTCAAAAATGCAAATTTATAGCATAAACGTATAACTGTATATAGCATAAACAAACCGGCTACATGTAGAGCTATATTGTTTGAGCAGATGGCAATTACTGCTTACAGATGGAAATGTTCGACATTTAAGTATCTAAAATATTACTCAAAAAAATCTAAAAATTACACACACGAAATAGTCAAATAAAGTTGGAACCTTAGTAATTTTCAGCAAAAGATCAAAACTTTAGTAAATGCTGATAAATGAATTCTTTTAAATATTATATCTATATGAATAAATTGATTAAACAAAAAACAAAAAATGCATCCTAACAGGACGAATACCCACAGTAACAAACAACGTTATCATCGTCCAATATCCATCTTAAATGCGTATCGAGCCGAAAACGATTCCGCAAACTCCACAGCCCCAAGCCACTGGCTACTGTTGTGTGTGTCGCCAGTAATGACTGGCAACACACACAACAGCTGCCAGTGGCCGCAAGCTGTAGAGTTTGCGGAATCGCTATCGACTCGATATGCCTAAGATGGATTTGAAACGATGATTCGGTGATTTGATACTATAGTATTGCCTGCAGTCTGCACTGAAATATGTACAATTTTTTTTCTATATATATTTAACAAGAGTGCATTAGTAGTTCTAGCGAATTACAAAATCATCATAAAAAAATGAAAAAAAAAATGTATAACTTTCGGTATGTACGCAAAATGTAAATCACTACATATAAATAACATGAATAGAAAATAAAATACTACAATATTAATACTACTACCACAGGAAAATATACGCAAATCGAAACGCAATATATATCACTATATGCAATTTGGTAAATAAAATTACAAAACAAAAATAATTGTAGATGAACGTAAAAATTACAATTACATTTAAATTTGGCCTTGGGACAAGACGATTCGTATGAAAAATTGTTCTAATACACCATTCCCTCGCTTAACGCAAGCTCTAACTAGTTTGAACGAAATTTCGCTTTTATATACGGTTTACGTAATAAAATTTCGGTTTACGAAATTTTTTTACATACATATTTTTATTTTAACTTTTCGAGAACGAATTAATTTTGTTAAGCGAGGGATAGGTGTAAGTGTAAAAGTATTATCACCCCCAATATTATTATTATGCAAAATAACAAAACCAATAATTGTATATACGCAATAGTGTTGGTTTTGAAAATAATAATAAAATTACAAACATCGTAACAGCTAAGTGTATTAAAATGCAGAACTGGTTTTCACAAAATATGAATATTATGATCGAGTAATGGACACCATTATGTTAAAAGTCTATACACTTGTACACGATATAATGTCATAAACTTTATTGGGTATCATAAACTTTATCCCGACTATGTATAAAAAATACAAAAAAAAAGAAACAGAATTAGTTGATAGCCGGATACATCACTGTACGGATGTATTTGATTGAAATTAAAACTAATAAAATTAATTACGATATAGGCCGAAATCATTTTTTTAAATTTGGAACTTGACAAATTTAAGAAGTGAGATTATTACTCGAGTGTAATTATTTCGGAGAATAATCAGAGAAACTTCGTTGATTTTGTAGAAAAAAAAAATCGTATAAAATGCCAAGAATTAACGAAACTGATTTTGAAACACTGGTAGCAACTCAAAAGTATACAAGCCGTTTGAATGAAAAAATAATGTGAAATCGTGGAACGAGGAAGACGTGGAAGAAGGAAGAAAAGTTGTTAGTGCTAATGACGAGATCGAGCTGGACCGACCACATGAACAACAATGCAAAGGTTATGCACACATGGTAGATATATTACCATCATTTAGTGGAATCCAGTACAAATGGTAGACGATTGGATTGAACGAATCTAAGAGTTTCAATTGAGATCATGTGACCATTCAGGACGTAACCAAGAAGTGACGCGACAGGGTTGAAACCGATAGAATTGTTGCCCGTATTTTGTCTTAAAATTCCATCCTAAAAACAACTTTACAGTACATAATATGTAAAAGAAATATGCGACACATTCTAACTCAGTTTAATTTAGTTTAGTTTAGTCAAAGTTGGGGCCGAGCTAGCAACGTTTGGGCTGATGCCTTATATTATGCATATTTTATTTTGACCAACTCATTAAACTTAATTTTAAAGGGTGATTTTTTAACTATTTTCTTTTTGGCAACACTGATTTTGACAGGTCACGTATGTTTCGTGTTTTGTGTCACTGTCAAACATCTTCAGTTTGGTCTATAATTTAACCATGAATCGTCTAGCAAACGACGCTTGCAAATCATTGAATTTTATTATCAAAATGCGTGCTCTGTTAAGAAAGTTCATCGCGCGCTTCTTCCATTTTATGGTCAGTTTAATCACTGGTTATTCGGTCTATTGTGACTAAATTATGCACCAAATTTACATTGTTGGACATTAAATCACCAACACGCTTACGTACAGGGCGAACTGAAGAAAATGTCGCAGCTGTATCGGCCAGTGTTAGTGATAACCATCAATTATCGATTCGGCGCCGTTCGCAGCAATTGGGCCTCTGTTACTCAACAACGTAGAAAATTTTGCGGAAGGATTTAGGTGTGAAACCTTACAAAATACAGCAATGCAATAATTGAAGTCGAACAACCTACCACAACGCAGAATTTTTGGTGAATGGGCTCTTGAAAAGTTGGCGGAAGATCCATTTTTTAATCGAAAAATTGTGTTCAGCGACGAAGCTCATTTTTGGATGAATGAATTCGTAAATAAGCAGAATTGTCGATTTTGGAGTGAAGATCAGCCAGGAGCATTGCAAGAGCTACCAATGCATCCAGAAAGAGTTACTGTTTGGTGCGGATTATGGGCTGGTGGCATCATTGGATACTTCTTTCTTTAAAAATGATGCGAAAACGTAACTGATATCCAACTTTTTTTGCCCAAAATGGAAGAGCTTGACTTGCGCATGACATGTGGTTTCAACAAGACGGTGCCACATGCCACACAGCACGCGAAACAATGAACCAATTGAGATGCAAGTTCGGTGAACACTTTATTTCACGTTTGGGACCGGTTAATTGGCCGCCTAGATCGTGCGATTTAACGCCTTTAGATTATTTTTTATGGGGCTATGTTAAGGCTCATGTCTATACTGACAAGCCCGCTTCGATTGACAAATTTGAAGACAGCATTGAAGCTTTTATTCGTGAGGTACCGGCCGAAATATTGGAAAGTGTATGCCAAAATTGGACTAAGCGGGTGGACCATTTGAGGCGGGTGGACCATTTGAGGCGCAGCCGCGGTCAACATTTGCATGAAATAATCTTCAAACATTAAATTATATGGACCGTACTATCGATTCAAATAAAGATTTCATGCATTTTTCTTAATTTTATGTGTCTTTTTTTGACAAATTTCCTATAGCTATTAAAAAATCACCCTTTAGTTAGTTTTGTTGATTTAGGTTAAACATACTTAGGAAACCGCAATATATCTGCCACATCCAATCTTAACGTTTATTTAATGAATTTTAAAATAATTAAAATAACTTTTTCTTTTTTTAAAACTACACCAAACCATTTTTCGATATACCTAGTGTTAACGGATTGTTTTTTATTCACCATTGTACTAGTATAATTCGACCAAATAATATGTTACCGACTATTACATTTCAAAATATAAAGAGGTTAGTTATTTCACGTAGAAGCAAACTGTGCGGTTATAGTCTTTGCTACATTTTATTGAATTTCTTATACATATAACTAGGTAATTATTACCAATACAAATTATTATTTATTAATAGAATTAGAGTTGATTGTATCAATAAATAATTAGCAAACCATTATTAAGTTATAAATCGAAAAAACGCGTGTACAAAGATGAATCATGCGATAAAAAATATGACCACACAGGTCATAATATATGAAAAACACACAGTTACAGCGCAAATTCATGACCTTAATTCTAAATCTGTTGTTATTTAAAAAAAAAAAAAAACATTTTCTTTTAATATTATTACTAATAACATTTTTTTTTTTTTCAAATTTTAATTTTTCAGCTGGTAAAGAAAAATCAAATTTTTCGGGCACTGGAAATATTTATATTGAAGAATCTTCGGCAACGAGTAGAGCATAAAATATAAATTATTATATAACTGCGGATGAAGATAAAGTCTGCAATATTTTATTATAATAGATAAATAAATTTAAATTCGTTTTCGATTGTATTATATAAATATAGATCAATATAATTACGAATTCCATAAACAAACAGAAACAAATGCACATATTGTGGTATTTTAAGAAATAGTTTGACGAGAAACATTTGTTATAATATAAAATGCTGACCTGGTTCTTGCAGTATTTTAATGGATCTAATCCGTATTTAACAAAATCAACTATATTATGTTTGCGAGAAGTATTCTGACGTACTCAATGTACTAAATACTATATACACTAGTATACAATATAAAATACTTATAAAATTGTAGAAATAGTTTCAAACTACAATTTTGGAATCAAGTACTTGACACACGTATAAATATATAAATATTAAGTATTAAAAACTGTAAATAAAATAAAAAAACAACAAAATAATTTTTTTCACTGTATTATATTGTAAATTGTTATATATTTTTAATTATTTTATCATCTAAATATCATATATACCAACTCAATACAACACAATATGTTTTATTTAAATTAATATGCATTAAAATTAAAATTAAATTCATTTGGAAAATATAAATAACAGATATAAAATCTTTAAATGTAAGTATTATGACTTAATCCTATCGCTGAACTAGAACAAACGATTTTGTGGTAAGTAGTCGTAGTCAATCGAACTAGGATATCTGCGACATTTTTGTGTTCGTGGATCATAAATTCTATTTCGTTTACATGGTCCAAATCTTGGTACCACACCATTCCAATATATACTCCCATCTTGATTGTCTCGTCCATTCTGTGGTGCAGCCCCGATGTTAATTACGAGTCCAATTAAAAATGCGCACAACAATATATTTATAATATTTTTAAACATTTTTTTTTTATTTTTTAAACGTTATAAGCGCCCAACGTGTAAAAATTGTATGTTAAGCAATCGATACGGAAGTTTCAATTTATATCAAAAAATTGTATTTATTCAGTGTTAATCATACTTTGATGGGTAAACATCGGAAATATAAAAGATAACTTATTTTGCAAATAATAAAGATCATAATGAATACTATAAATAAATCAATTTAACAATTTAATCAAATATTATTCATTTATGACGAGAAGATTCACATTTTAAATAAAGCGTAAATGGCACACAACAGCGTATAATTTTAACGGCAAACGTAATTTAAATAAAATAGTAACATGTTATGATGAAATACTATGAAATCGCTTACAACAAATTTTCAGTCATATTTTTGTGTATATTCTGGGTGGTCTATCGAGAACAAGCTATATATCACGTTTTTGATGAATATTGTAACTTTAATGAATTTTGATCAGTGATATATACGATATAACATTATTACAATATATAACAAGCAACACAACATTTACTAAACACAATCGCACATCGATCAAATAAAATAATCTAGAAACCTTCAATATTTTATATTTATGATAATAATTAACAGGCTGCTAACCAATAGGTGATAGACCAATTTAAAAGACATGCATGCATATTGTGTACCCGATTTTAGATCTAAATTCCTAACATTTAATAGTCAAAGTAGCTTTAATAAAACAGAATTAATAACCAATGAGATTAACTTAGCATCACGGTAATTTTTTTAAATCATAAAATTACATATATTAAAATAAAGTTTCATCATTTTCAGATAAATAATGTCGTAGAAATTATTCTCAGAATTAAATTTAACCATCATTTCGCGACATTTTCTAAATTTAGAACTTCCCCCGAAATAAAGCACATTATTTATTTGACCAGAAGTTTAAACTGTTTTAAAAATCTAAATCACGCGGCTTAAGTACATCAATATTTACATTGACAAACTTTAAAGATCGTTGTACGTTTTGACCCAAAGTCAACTATAATTCCGACATTATCGTAATTTATAAATACGCAAATACATTTTTTTGGAAAATATAATTCATAATTAGCATATTTCTTTTATGGTCATAATATTTACTTGCATTTTTATCAATATACGAAATAAACGCACGTTCAAAGATACTTGAAGTGTTATAAAATAAATAAAATGACAACAATGACTGTTTTTTTATTCAACCATTTTTTATTTATAGTATTAATTAATACTTTTTTTAACTGGTAAAGCAAAATCTCAATTTTACAATAAGTAGAGCACAGTCGAATTAAGAAAAACTGCTGTAATATTAAGGCGTAATTGAAACACATAAAATTAATTTCACATGTTTGACTATTTTATTCTCTATACAAAAAAAATACTAATTCTTATTAATATAATTTGTTTTAACAAAATAATAAATTCATTTAGAAAATTGACAAGTCATCGACTATAAAGTTGTTGACATTTTCTTTTCCCTGCATCAAAATTTCACTCCTGCCTTTGACGTGGTTTACTGATGACTAACTACTAAATACCTCACGTTCAATGTTAACTCTATATATTCTCCTAGCTTTTAATTAAAACAAACGATTTCGAGGTAAGTACTCAAAATCAAATGTTCTAAAATATCGTCGGCATTTTTTTGTTCGTGGATCATAAATTCTATTTCGTTTACATGGATTAGTCTTGCCAGCAATTCCATTGCGATATATGCTTCCCCTTTGGTTGTTTTGTGGTGCAGCCGCAGTAATTACGAATCCAATCAATATCACGCACAAAATTATATATAATAATTTCTTAAACATTTTTTTAAACTTATTTAAAACGTTATTAGAAGCGCACAACTTGTAAATCTGTTATGCTATATTTTCGATACGGAAGTTTTATTTATACCCAAATATTATTTATTCAAAATTAATCATACTTTGAGAGAGGAAACCTCGAAAATACTCTATAAAGTTTATTTTGTAAATAATATAGTTCATTATTAGAAAAGCAAATAGCTCAGCCAAATATATTATTCATTTTTTTTTTACTGGAATTGATCTGTTCAATAGAGTGTAAATCGTTTACTTTTAAATCAAATAATGTTCGAGACCTTGGCAATCAGCGCAGCGCATTTCGTAATGCAATATTGTGTATGTCAACTACTAACCAACAGATGGTATTGTGTTGCCCAAACCCGATATTGCGAAAACAATGTAGATAATTGTTTATTCAAAAGGATTTACTGTTGCAATGTCACTTTACTATGCATTATTAAAATTATAATATTCTCCTCAGAACTAGAGTTTAAAGATTAGACCTGCAGCGATTGCAACGGCGCCATGATTTGGATAGTACTTCCCCAGGTGGCGGATAGGGGAAAGCTTGCCAGATAAGGCAGGTAACGGGGAAATCAAACACTCGGGGCGGACCAAAAACCAGCACACCCAAGGTAAGGTGATGCTTCATACGCCGAAGGCTGTGTGGCTAAGAGGGTGCTTAGTCGTTAGTATGTAAACCCCAAATTTGGCAACATTCGGTTTAAGCCCCTAGCCTTCTTATGATAACGCAGAATTCTGTCATGTGTGCCCTTTACTTCTCGTGCCACTCGTGGGGATTATAATGATAAGAAATAATAACCTAACAAAATTGAGAAAACGAGACTGATGTGTCTAACAACACCAAATCAATCATCATCTTTGGTTGCCGATACCATGGATCCTGGGTAGGACCAACTATAGCCAAATAAAGGGAACAAATTTCCTAAGAGCACAATAATGTTGAGATCACCAACTCTAAAGGTTCCAAATGTAAGTAGTGGTGAACTTCAATTAAAATCGGCTGCAGCAGTCGCGACTGCGTCCCATGCAACTATAATCAAAGCTCTAGCTGAGTCTAGACAAGAAAATAAAGAATTAAATAAAGTAATTCAATGATGCAGCACTGCATATACAACTTCTAGAAATTTAAAACTTCTTGAAGTTAAAAACCTTAAATATAACCAAAAGATGGATTGATAGTCCATCTGGTCCTGAAGTTCCGTTCGAAATAGAAGCCCAACAGCTATAGAAAACAACAGCAAAGAAACGAAAGGTGATAATTCAATCGAGTACCTAACCTAAAAGGAAGATTTAGAAAGAGGAACCAATTAGGATTGAATAATGAGAAAGTCAAAAAGGGCTCTAAAAAAGCAACAAACACAAGAAATAAATTTTTCCAGTAAAAGGAAAGCTGAGTCGTCCCCAGAAATGAGCACCAACTATCAGCAAGACCAAAAAAGAAACACCACCACCAAGCAATATCACACATTTCGATAAATTTAGCGTTATCCCCACCCTGCTAGATATAGAAGGTGTGAAGTAGCCAAAACATGCGAAATAGAGCAAACAAAAACCAACCAATGAGACCAACGAAAGCAAAAGAAATCCCGACAAAAACTGTAACTGCGCTCCATAGTGCGAAAGAGACAGGGATTTTCATACTCACACGCAGCAAGTCAAGATTTGCTTTATCTGACCCTCACTTAACAACAAAACATGAACAAACCACTAAGAATACTAACCTGGAATGCTAATGGACTACTACAGCATCTTCCAGAGCTAGAAATATTTTTGAATACAGGAAAAATTGATATATGCTTAATAGCATAGAGCCATTTCACTAGAAAGTCTTATGCAAAAATAAAAGGTTACTCTTGTTACCATTCTATATATCCAGCAGACAGAGCTAGGGGTGGAGCAACTATTTTTATCATAGAGAAAACATCAAACACTTCGAAGATGTCAAACTCAAAATAGAGACAGTGAAAATTATATCACTTAGAGTGCAACTAAATAATTACAAGAAGCTACGGGTTGCTGCGATATTTTGTCCACTAAGGCATCAACTTAAAAAGGATGATTACCTATCAATGATCAAAATGATGGGCTTAAATTTCGTCATAGGAGGAGACTTAACAAACATACGCATTGGGGTTCGAGACTAATATCACCTAAAGGTAGAGAACTATTAGAAGCAGGACATCAAATAAACTGTGAATTTCATTCAAGGCGTATTCCTACTTATTGGCCAAGGGACACAAACAAAATACCAGAAGTAATTGACTTTTTCAAAGCTAAAAGAAAAGCCACCAAGGTTAATAAGCGAGAAGACCAATTGGGAAACCTTCGCACTAATTGAGGAAAGTATTGAGCAGTCCCAATCAAAAACCAAACACAACTTGAAAGAGAAGTAGAGCTGCTCATGTACAATATGCAGATCACAGCATAGGAAAGCACTCTTCCTGCCAAAACCTCACAAGAATAAAGACAAACAGCAGATGAAAATACCTTTCTAATGCAAAAAGAAAACGAGTTAGACATACGACCAGTTACAATTAAAGAACTCAAAAATGAAATCAAACATAACCTAAATGTAAAAAATGCTCCTGGATACAATCGTATTACAGGAAAAATTATTAAAAATATGCCAGAAATCTTAAGAAGTTGCTATACATAATTAACGCAACTTTTAGAATGAAATATGTTCCTCAGCAGTGGAAATAGCAGAAGTTATTATGATACTCAAGCCTATTAAGCCACCTAATGAGAAAACGTCATACAGACCTATATCTGTATAACCATCATTGTCCAAGCTTCGAAAAATTACTCCTCAATAAGCTATAAACTCTGAGCCTGGCATCGAGGAGTTCTATGAGATGTTAAAATCATACAATGAAAGGAGATATTTCAGAGTAAAAAATGAAGGAGTGTTCTCATCACTCAAGAGAATTGAAGCAGGCATACCACAAGGAAGCGTGGTGGAACCAGGCTAGTATTTACTTTATTTACCTTTACTGGAGAAACAGATGGAAGTACAATCGAAAAGAAAACCATCAAATTACAACACACTGTAAATGAGATTGTCCACTGGATAAAAAAATGGAGAATAAAATTGAATGAGCTGAAATCAATTCACCAACCTTCACCTACCCAAAAGTTGATCACTTACCTATAATTGGCAGGAAATAACACATCCGAACACGACAAAATGCCTTATGTAAATTAAATTAAATAAAGTTTAAATTTTAATAAACGTTAAATTATTAAATTTTGCTAAACCTACACTGTACGTCGTAACACAATAAAATAGGCAGCAAAATGTTCTTGCTGATATGGTTATCAACTCTCAGTTATTTATTTATAATTTACACATTTATTTTAGCATTAGTTATATATTTACGTTTTAATTTCATTCAAACTACTTACAAATTAAAATTAGTACTGAAAACACATCGAGCTGTCAAATTTTTGTATTGTACCTACAATATTGACTCAAAACAAAAACTTACACTATTGACAAACAGATGGCAACAAAAAATTTAATATAAAAATTATTCGGTAAACGAGTTGATAGTTTATAGTAAATAATTTTAGAAAAAAACACTAGTAAGTAGATTTAGTTTGTCAAGTCGCAGTAGTTAATGGTACATGAATCGAACTATCTTCCATGCCAGTACATAAAAGCTGAAGTATGTCAAGTGCAACCATTAACGCAAATCCTTATCATAAAGAAAAAAGAATCAGATGACTTGTATTTACCAATAACTAATTCTTCGGTTTGGCTGCATTCAATTAAATACCTAGTATTTTAGAACAATTTTAGTAAAGAACTTGCCAAAGTTGTGGCCAGACTTATGTTTATAAGTATTCGAAATGCCTTTCAATGCAATAACAATCGTGATGTTATTCATAGATTTAAGATGCTTTAATGTGTGCGGGATCACAATAAATCAATAAAAGTCATTTGTTTTAACTTACTAATAATTTTTTCTATACATTTTCTAATACATAATTTAAAGTTTTCTAAACGCAACAATTAGTGTCTAGATCTATGCAATCTTCGACATTTTCGAGTTCGTACATCAAAAATTTCGTTCCCTCCACATGGCCTGCCTCTGGCTACTAGTATGTTTCGATATTCATCGCTCCTCAAATTTGGATTACCATTTTGTGGTTCAGCCGAACTAACCGCAAATCCAAACAACATTGTACAAAACAATAAAATAAGTAATTTCTTAAACATTATTTACTATCAACGTTATTCACACTCAATTTAAAAGTATTTTATGTAAAGTTATACATAAGGAAGTTTTATTTTATATCGAAAAGTTATTTACTATTTAACTACAATTTGAGGGCTAAACATATTTAGAATTAAATAGAAAATGCTAATCAAATTTGTAAATATTATGTATAATAATAAACATTTTTTACAGGCCATTGTGAGTCCGTACTGTATCAAAAATTCGGCATTATTGCGATCCCAAACTTGAAGGGATTTTCACCTCTCACGTCCGTCACAGGCAAACTCAAAATTATTCAAATTTTTCATTAATTTATTAACGTTTCAGTGACGATCGAATGGCCAAAATTAAATAAAATAAAAACTTCCGATATTTATTGCTTAAATTTCGTTTTTCAATCATGATTATTTATTAAATAAAACAATTATTATTCCTAATTAAACAAAAACTAAAGTTAAATTTTAAATTGTATAAAACTTGTCTCAAAAATTTCCTTAAAACAAAAGAAAATTGAATGAAAATAATTGTACTATAAATAAAACATATTTTTTATGTTTATTTTTTATTATTTAATCAATTTGTAATAAATTTTCCGAAAAAAATATATATTTTTTTTAAATGTCTGTTGTATTCGCATTTCCCTATCTACGTTACGTTTTTATTTTAAGCTTTGCAGCGAATCAGTCAAATAGGTTACACAAATAAAATAATTAAAAATAATTTTTCTTGCACGAATGATTGATTTTCTTAATTACCAACGACTTATAAAATATAACGATCAATTTTTTTATTTTTTTTTTTAATCCTAACATTAATTAAATACAGCGATGCTTAATACTATAAAGTTGTATATATATAAAAAATAAAAACGCCTTATTTATTATCAAGAGTTTTGAGTTAGGATGCCGCCTTGATCAAATGACCATAGCCATTAAATAATTCCGCGTTAGTTTTTAAAGGAATTTTAGCCACTGCTAAAAATACGGAATGAGAATATTTTTTTCGTATCGTATTAATTGGATCTTTAGGTTTTCGGGCAACAATTGCATTAAAAGCTAACACTATATGTGCAAAATCGTCAACTTTGTATCCTGAGTAAAATTCAAGCGTTTCAGTCCATCCAGATTCGTCATTCATCCGAAGGGCAATAAATAATGCAGCTGCTGCTGATTTTGAGTCACGAAATTGTATTGTGGCATAATCCATCAAAGATAATTCAAGTATATAACGGGCTAGTGTTAGTATTGGCATAGTAATTTTAGATGTGCGAGCGTATCGCCTTAAAAATCGATACGAAAGTGGAATTCCTAAATTAAAATTAATTGATCTAAATACAAGTTTTTCCATTCGAATTAATTGTTTATCGGTGTATGCTCCATCGCATATATAAAGAAAATCCTCGGTTAGAGGTGGGTTATTTTCCTGTAATTATGGAAACGAGTTAATTTTATTTAAGAAAGTTAGACAATAGTAATATAGTCGTACTTCATATTTGCTGGATAAGAACAAGGCAGCAGCTCCTAATAACTGTAATGAGTCCTTTGAAATAGTCGCCTTACTTAAATACAAATCAACAATTTTTACAGCCAAATATAGAGTCTCATGATTTAATTCGAACGACTCTTGCACCTCGACCATCCAATCGACGAGCAAGGAACGCATCCATTTTGTTAAACTTGTTTGTTGCATAATATAATCACTAATCGGAAAATGTTCTTCGCGTTCTTTTAAATAAATGAATATATCAAGTGCATAATGAGACACTTGAAACGGATCATCCCAATTATCTTTATCAAAATCGAAAACGTTCGATGGAATAACGTGCGTACTCAAATCGGGTGAATCAATTAAATTTGCCTCACATTTTTTTGATTTTTTATCTACTTTAGTTGGATTAGTTAGTGAAGTTTCTGGGCTCGAGGCCCGATGTTCCGATCTAAAATAAAAATGAAATTTAAAGCTTTGCTAAACAAAAAAGCTAAAACACGATATCGACTTACATATCTTCAAGTGCCGACATATACATGCTTTCATCGGACTGGAATTCATTTGAAATACGCCTAGTAGTAGGTTTTGCAACAATAACTTGACTATCGCTACGTTTCACAATGGTTTCGGCAACGTGAAGCTGTTCACGACCAGCTACTTTTTTATTTGCTGCGCATTTGGTAGTCTCCGACACCAAATGATCGGGAACCGAAATTAATCCACTACTTTTCATAGCCGCACGAGTTAAAATTTTTGTTGATCTTGGCATAATATTCGGTGGTGGCAATATAAGACCACTACATATTGATCCATTTTGGTTAGAACTACTTTTTGGTGGATTATTATTAACATGGCTAAGAACAGTCTTTTTCGAAACATTTTTAGAAATTTGAGCATCCGGTGCAATTTTTAAGCTTGCATTTGTTAAATTACCTAAAGCTGATCGTTTAATTTTAGAAGTCTTAGAATTTTGAAGCGGGCTGTCATCCGCTTTACGTTTATTTGTAGATATTTTGGTCGCAACCGGATTGTAATTTTGGTCATGAACCCGAGAACGTGTTGTTAAACCACGTTTACCTGCCAACGCTATAGACAAATGTGATTCGCTAGCTCCTTGATTATGGTCACGGGTGCTTCGCGTGGCCATTTTGTAAATATTGTACTTAAATTAAATGTGACTAATATCAGAAGTTGCGGACTGATTGATTGTAAAATTAAAATTAACTTTGTTTGATGACAAGTTAGAGCATCCACCAGTTTTAAATAATAAAAGAATTATAAACCTGGAATTGAATAGAAAAGTCTGTGTTGAATATAATTATAAAAGAAATACTTAATAATAACTCTACATTATGGATTAGTAGGCAAGCATAATTTAAAATCAAACACCCAACTGTACGTAATGCATGTTATCTTGTAATTAGACAATTCACCATCTTCGGCTATAGTAAGTACCTTTTCTTAGAATGATATAAATTTGCGCTAACATGCGTGATTAACTACCCTTAAATATTGGGTAATTCAACCCCTAATTTGTTGACTTAATTTTTAAAGAAAAGTTTGCAACTACAACTGTGTACCTAAAAACAAGATTTTTGATTGACGAATGCCGTAATAATAAGATAAAAAATCAGTAAGCAGCTGTTCTTAGACACACACACACCAAAGGGTGACTTATTATAAAAACTATATTTAAGGGATCGATAACTTTAAGAATATTATCTTACAGGTAGTGAAGTTCTATAACAGACGGCGTCCTTTGCTACCACTCTGTGGACCTAACGCAATCTTTATTTGCCCATACCTGCTTATAACGAGTTTCATAATTTCATTCATGATTTTTAGTATATTCTATATGTACACTAACACCACTTTACACCAAACATAATTTCTAATCCAATTTTATACTATACACGGATTAATTTAAAATTGTGTATATAATAAAACGAGTGTACCAAACATAATTATAGCTTTATTTCATTAATACTAAATAATATACAGTAATTTAAGAATAATTAGAAAACTGTATTGTATTTTGACCGTTACGACATTTAAATCAAAGGATACAGTAACACACACACACGCTCATACAAGTACATATTTTTTTTTATAATATTATCTAGCTACTTACAAAACCGCATTTTAATGGAATATTAAAGCCACAATTTTTTTGTTTTTAAATTAATTCACGAGATTATTATTAAATTTATTATAACAAATATATATATTTAACTTTACTTTCTTTCAATTAATAACAAAATCAAAACAAAAAATAAATTGGCCGCTCTTATCGCGCGCTCGATATATGTGTATATTCTCTCGTTTCGTTCGTTTATTTGTGATATTTGGATGGTTTTTATTTTTATTTTTACGACAAAGCACACATACAATTGAAATATGAATTTGGAGCATTTTGATTGGTTCAATTAAATTTGTTTATTATGTTGGCAACATGATCGTTAACCCTAGTCACATTATTTGAATTTATTTACGTTAATTTCGTGATGGGGTGAAATGTCTAATTTTGACATCGTTTACAATCTAGTTTGAATTAAGATGATTTTATAGTTGAGTTCGTTCATTTGTTCTGTAAAATTATTTTAATGATTTAATGGTTAGTGAAAAAATCGCTGAGCGGATTTAATCAATTGACATTCATTAATTAATATTGCTTGGTCTCTTTTACTCCATTACTATGTATCAAAAATTTTGACGGGAATTTGCTTTTCGACGTTAGTTTTGACGGAAATATGGTTCAACAAATTTTACCTAAATTTCGCAAATAACTTATATTACTATAAGGGAAATCGCGTCGATTTTATGTGCCAACATGATATTAGTTGGGATAAAAATAGTAGATGGCACTAGAGTAGTTGAACGAAATGTTTACATTTTTTTATCTACAGTTTTTTATATTGAACGAATTATTAACGAAACAAAAATTTTAAATCTAAAAAAAAAATTTTAAATTTTATAATCGGGATTGGAGTACATGGGCTTATATTTATATACAATAATAAATAAATAAAACCAAATTTTATTTTTTTTTAATTATTTCATTTCATTAAAATGAATTAACTTCGTTAATTTTTTTCTTACACCAATTTTTTTTAAATTCTCTTGTTTTGCAAAATGAAAAAATCTTATTTTATAATATATATTTATGATAGTTTTAATTAACACGTAAAAATGATTTTCTATATCATTAATATTAAATCTAGAGTATAAGTGATTGCTATTATCTATAAAAATTAAATCGATTAAACTAATATTTTGTATTGATCGTAAAACTAACTTACTATATTCTAATTTTACATTAATATTAACACTACTTTTAAAAATTTTCTCACATTCGACTAAAATTTTGTATGTATTTAATGATGGGGTCATTAATTTACCCCATTTTTTTAAATTAAATAAACCTAGATTTAGCTCCAACCGTGCACTTTTATTTAAAATTTGGAGACATTCCTTACATTTTAAAAATTTAGGCAATTGTTTGGCTTCAATATACCCAGCTAAATACGTTATTATATCACACGAGTATTCATCCAGCTCGACTTCAATTAAATCTAATACAACATCATCATTTAAATTTAATTGATTTGTCTTTCGGCTGGATGAAATAGTTAATATTTCTGGCAAGGAAACATTACCCGTACCTTGCGCTTTTATAGATTTATTAACAACTAGCCGTTTATAGGATGCTATAAATTGTTTGCATGTTGGATTGTCGTTTCGGCCAGTTCGATAACGAATCAACCCAAAAAACAACTCTAAGTGATCCTGGCTAAACTTATATGTTAACAAATAATCTAATTTATCATTTACAATTAATTCATTGTACATAATTTTTAGACTTTCGGAATTTATTAAAAAACCTAAAAATCCTGTATTGAAATTACTTTGTATTACATTTAATTTTTGATGATATTTGTTAACATATTTTAATTCATTGATAGTTTGTTTTAAATATTCTAAATTTTTAAAAAAAGTTTCGTGTGTCGATTTAGAGAGAGGTCGTTTAAAATAATATTTTGCCATTAAACTATTACTATTAAAAATATCAAAACAATCATTAATAATTAGTAAAAATTTAACAGTAGGCATACTGTTAAATTTTAAAAATTGGTTGACGTGCCATCTATTGTTCTCGTTAAAAACGTATAAAAATAAAAAATAAAAAAATTGGTTGACGTGCCATCTATTGTTCTCGTTAAAAACGTTTGGTATGCCATCTAGAATTTTTATCCGAAACAAAATTGAACGAAATCATGTTGTCGTTAGCATTTACTATGGAAATGTTCACGATTTCCCTTATAGTAATATAAGTTATTTGATTTTTAGGTTAGGACTAAAAAATATGTTATTATTTAGAATAAAAATATAACACGCAAATCAAATTAATCTTTATAATGGTATTATGGTCTGCATAAAAAAAAAATTAACTGAAATCAAAAATAGAATTACACTTTTTTGTTTAAAAATCAAAACAAATAGTTTAGGAAATGTAAATAAAAATACGTGAAACGTCAAATTGTAAATACGATTCTGATTTGTAGATGGCAGAACTAGCATGGTAAATGTACTAATTCCCAATGAGCCGATTTAGTTTAGAGTTTAACGTTACAAATGGAAAATTATTTAATCAAATCTTTCGTTCATACATTTTTGACAGTTGCTGTTGAAGTCGTTTTTTTCTGAAATTAGGCTTTTGATTCCTCATGAGAAGGAAACAAAATACCGCTGTTTTTTACAATTTTTTATTTATTTTTTGTTATTTGTTTTTGACATGATTGTCGTGTCTATAGAGTTGCATCGGGTACGTCACAACCTCCTATAGTTTACAGACCCAATATTAGTCGGTTTTTCCATCTATACCTGAAAGTATTGGTAATCGGTAACCTATAGAAATTAAGTAGCTTTTATGGTTGGGTTCGTTTATTCGTTCTGAAATTTTTAAACTAATCATGTTACCCGAAAACTACGTATTTTTTACAAGAGTTGATTCAATATTTTTGACCTGACGAACAAGTATCTTGTTTCCATGTAGAGTTGAAACATGGTCGAGTTGGGATTAACGTTCATGGAAACTGAGTTTGAGGTCGAGTTTCGTTAAATATTTAAAACTTGACGTAAGTATCAAAGTTGGATAGAGTTGAAATTCAAAATGGCGACGATCATTATGGTTTTGACTTTTTCAGTAATAAGCGTCGTTTGCAGTAATTTTCTCGTTAATTAAAATAAACATTAATACAATTTATAATGACGAAATTTCAAATAACTTATATTACTATAAGGGAAATCGTGAACATTTCCATAGTAAATGCTAACGACAACATGATTTCGTTCAATTTTGTTTCGGATAAAAATTCTAGATGGCATACCAAACGTTTTTAACGAGAACAATAGATGGCACGTCAACCAATTTTTTTATTTTTTATTTTTATACGTTTTTAACGAGAACAATAGATGGCACGTCAACCAATTTTTAAAATTTAACAGTATGCCTACTGTTAAATTTTTACTAATTATTAATGATTGTTTTGATATTTTTAATAGTAATAGTTTAATGGCAAAATATTATTTTAAACGACCTCTCTCTAAATCGACACACGAAACTTTTTTTAAAAATTTAGAATATTTAAAACAAACTATCAATGAATTAAAATATGTTAACAAATATCATCAAAAATTAAATGTAATACAAAGTAATTTCAATACAGGATTTTTAGGTTTTTTAATAAATTCCGAAAGTCTAAAAATTATGTACAATGAATTAATTGTAAATGATAAATTAGATTATTTGTTAACATATAAGTTTAGCCAGGATCACTTAGAGTTGTTTTTTGGGTTGATTCGTTATCGAACTGGCCGAAACGACAATCCAACATGCAAACAATTTATAGCATCCTATAAACGGCTAGTTGTTAATAAATCTATAAAAGCGCAAGGTACGGGTAATGTTTCCTTGCCAGAAATATTAACTATTTCATCCAGCCGAAAGACAAATCAATTAAATTTAAATGATGATGTTGTATTAGATTTAATTGAAGTCGAGCTGGATGAATACTCGTGTGATATAATAACGTATTTAGCTGGGTATATTGAAGCCAAACAATTGCCTAAATTTTTAAAATGTAAGGAATGTCTCCAAATTTTAAATAAAAGTGCACGGTTGGAGCTAAATCTAGGTTTATTTAATTTAAAAAAATGGGGTAAATTAATGACCCCATCATTAAATACATACAAAATTTTAGTCGAATGTGAGAAAATTTTTAAAAGTAGTGTTAATATTAATGTAAAATTAGAATATAGTAAGTTAGTTTTACGATCAATACAAAATATTAGTTTAATCGATTTAATTTTTATAGATAATAGCAATCACTTATACTCTAGATTTAATATTAATGATATAGAAAATCATTTTTACGTGTTAATTAAAACTATCATAAATATATATTATAAAATAAGATTTTTTCATTTTGCAAAACAAGAGAATTTAAAAAAAATTGGTGTAAGAAAAAAATTAACGAAGTTAATTCATTTTAATGAAATGAAATAATTAAAAAAAAATAAAATTTGGTTTTATTTATTTATTATTGTATATAAATATAAGCCCATGTACTCCAATCCCGATTATAAAATTTAAAATTTTTTTTTTAGATTTAAAATTTTTGTTTCGTTAATAATTCGTTCAATATAAAAAACTGTAGATAAAAAAATGTAAACATTTCGTTCAACTACTCTAGTGCCATCTACTATTTTTATCCCAACTAATATCATGTTGGCACATAAAATCGACGCGATTTCCCTTATAGTAATATAAGTTATTTGCTAAAAATAGTCGGCTTATTTTTGAACAAGTTTTTCACATTTTCAACTGCATTGCAATTTATCTAAAAAAAATGACATAAAACATATATATGTAAATACAAAATAGTGAATTGGTTCCTACAAAAAATCGATAATCAAATAACCTATGATATTTTTGTTAAATTTTCTTTGTTTTTTTCTAAATTTTGATTTCGTTGGCGTGGTGTAATATTTGAGAGTGCGCGGGTTTAAAACGTGTAAATATTCCGTGTTTTTTTTCTTTTTTCTGGATTTCTGTCGCTTTTTTAAGATAAATACATTCTGTTGGCCTATACTACATGTCACGTAAGTTTATTTTAATTACGGTTGAAAAAGCTTGATTGGTGGTAAATAGAAGATATTTTATTTAATAAATGATATTATAAAAAGTCTAGAGATTTGTAATTAAGACAAAATGTTTTATTATATTTTTAGGCTTTTTCTTGTCGAGCAACTAACCTAGTCACTTAATATAAAATGAGTAATGTACAACTACCAACTACTGGTACAGCACAAACCGGTGAAAATCGTGGTCCAATTAAAATAACACCCAAACAATATGCAACACAGCTAGCGCAATTATTTTTATGTGGCACTTCTGGATGGGCAGTTAGTCATATAGCATACGAGAATAATCCCATAGCATTTGGGGCCTTTACTTTTTTACTTGGCCATGGTTTACTAGGAGTTCTAAAAGTTACAATGAACGATGACAATAAAAAGAAAATCGGTAATTATTACGATTATTCCGAATTTCTTGCAACAATTTTACCACTTCCTCTGGTCAATACGCAAATTTATTTTGACTATAACCATACCGATATGATAGCCTATAGTCATGCAGCATCAAGTTTGTTTCCGGCCGGTTTTAATGCAATAAGTAAAAATTGGAGTGTTGAAGGTCAAACAGATTCAAAAACAACTATAGTTAAATTGGTTAGTTTTTCAAACATTGGATCTCTCGGCTATATAGGAATTACTAATGAAAATTACTGGGCCATTGGACTCAGTATGCTTTCATTACTAAATGAACTGTTTTTTGATTATCTGGAGGAACGATATTCAGCTCCTAAAGGTGACTATAATGCGGTTGCATTAGCTTTCTTCAATATATTTGCTGTGAACGCGCTGAATAGTGTTGGTGAAGTGTAGAAAAGTCAAATTCTATCCAAATTTATCAAAATTATATCAAAAACTTTATATATAATCTATATATGTAATAACATAACATTTTGTATCCCGCGCTCTCTTCTATGGACATACATAATATATTTTATATGCATTTATTTTGTAAATTTTTTAAAAATCAACAATTTTTAGCTAATAAAATATTTGCAAAAAAGTGTTGAAATAATATTAAAATTGTGTTTTCATTCAAAATCAGCGAATGAATTTGAGTGCGGCTTCTTACACTGTAAAGTCACTAAATTTTAGAAGTAAACCTACTACTATGCACGATTACCATCGACAAGTCGTGCTTTTATATCTACGTCCCCATGTAGTAGCACATCTCATGACATTGCTTCTTTACTTCGGGTTGCCAATTGTCGATTGTAGATAGTGCATTTTAGATTATCGGTAAAATTCGTTTAAGTATGATCATGGCAAGAAAATTCTTTAGACTGTTGAGGAGAAATGCCTCATCAGTATGGTAAATCTTTTTAGGCTTGTTATGGAAAAGCGTTCTATCAATTTCCTTAGAATTATACTTGTAAGTCATGCTTCTACTAACAGAAGTGTTAAGATTTTTACTGCTAAAGGTTGCATAGTCCAGATACTAAATTATCAATTCCAGAGGCTTTGTTGTTATATAGATTCGTGTGTAGTGTGCGTTTGTTTACATTTGTCGCTGCTCAAAAATAGGCCGGTTTTAAATAAATTCTGATAGTAGCTGTACGGATAGCATTCAAGTTCGGGGCAACAAAAGTGCAAGTTTGGCACGATTTTAGTTTAACAAATAAAAACAAGCTTACCCAATCCTCCAAAATTAAGACGCCATATTACTTACTCTAATTAATGGATTCTATAAATCGAGCTGGAAATATGCAGTGTTAGTATGCAAATTTTTTTAAAGTTATTTATTAATTTTACAGGTGAAATGAGAATTTAAGACTCTGAAAATGGTAAGAACAAATATTTAGTATATTTACCTATGGGTTGGTTGGGCCGATAGGAGAGTACATATGGCCATTAACTACCATTTAAAACACTATTACTATTGTTAATTTTTTTTTTTTTTATAATTTTATTGGCACTAGTCTAAGGAGCCATCTTATCTCAAAAATAAAGTTAAATTACACAATAAAACAATGATTACTTATTTATAAACAGCAATAACACTTTAACTTATAATATTTTATGTATTTAAACTCTTAAATATTACAAACTTCAACACCCGGCCGTACCAAACAGCTTACCTGTAGACTTCGTTTGCTAATGATGCTTTGGCGCCAAAATATGACATTTCAAACTAGAAAAAATTAAGTAATAGCAGTATTCCTATACAAAATAAAAAATGTTGTTTAAAATAAAAAAGAGACAAGAAAAAATCTCTATTTGTGGGACCAGTACGTCCGATTTTTTTGTTTTTATTGCATTTTTCGTTAAAAAATTATAACACAATAAAAACAAAAAAATCGGAAGTACCATTCTCACAAATAGATTTTTTTTTATTCTTGTCTCTTTTTTATTTTGAACAAAATGTTTTTATTTTGTATGGAATACTGCTATAACATGACGGTATTTTGGTATAGCGTGGTACACTGCAGATATACAATGCCAAGAGAAAGGTTAACACTTTTTTACTATATCGAATATAATTTTTATAGATTTTATATTTAATTAAATTTTTTGTAATAAAAATCCACTTTGCCGTAAGTTCATTTAGAACCAAGGTCATTTCTGCTCTCTCACATGCACATCTTGGCTTTACCTCTCGACTATATATTGAAATAGTTTTAAAAATTTTATTTAAATAAAAAATTTAATTTTAATCAGAATATATTTCTATGAACCGTTTCGGCGAACTAAGTTTAGGCATACATCTAAAGCCGCTTTCACAGAAAAATTCTGCAGAATTCTTCAGTAATATTTCTTCGGCAAAACATGACGGAATTAAATATTGTTTATCTTTTTTAGTAAATTCCGAAAGTGTATACCAACCTAAAATTGAATTTTATTATTTATTACTAAAAAATTACTAAAAAAAGGTAAACAAAATTTAATTCCGTCATGTTTTGCCGAAGAAATATTACTGAAGAATTCTGCAGAATTTTTCTGTGAAAGCGGCTTAAACGAAACCTCAGGCTATTTGAATGAATAAATAAAAAAAATATCAAGCAGCCCAGTTTTGAACCTCCAATATTCGAATTTCAAAACTATTACATGCTTCGCCAACATGCACCTTTGCAGTATAGTATAACTGCTTATCGAAAAGCTTACTTATCTTTCATAAATAATTATTATTATATAAGAACATTTGTGATTTAAGTACCATTAAATATTTGTGTTGCCTTATTTTTCTCGAACAATTGTTCGAACGAGTACTTCGTTAAAGTAGAGGAAATTGCCATTGAACTAGAAAGCCAAAAGGTTACAAAAATGGAACAGATCAAACGAAAAGTTAAAGATGAATTAAAAGATACAACAGTTCATATCGTAACATTCAACACGATCCGCAGTTACCAACATACATCAAAACCTGATTTTTAATATGGACACATAAAAACTAAACAAAATGCGCCAAAGTAATACCAAATGGACATAAAAGTATAGAATGCCATCCAATTAAGTGTGCAAATTCGGAAACAGAACATATGTACCATATTCGACCAGAATCGCCACGCCTTTCAGATGGAAAAGGCAATAATTAAAATTAAAACGATAGACCAGATAACCTACGTCTGTGCTAAGACAAAACGCCAACACGTTTGATAGGACTGGGTAACCAAAACAATCATACAGCGACCTGCTACCTTAAAACACAAAAATTCAGACAAATAACAACCAAAATAAGAACAGAATCAACAATTACAACCAAGGAGGCCAGCGGCATTTAAGAGTTACCCGTTCCTTATACATGAATCCATGAATTTCAATCTAGGAAATAGATAAAGACTGTTAGAATGAAGCCTCAAGAAAAGTAAATTTCTGTGAACTTGTGAGATCATTAGCATCATTTTGTTCCAACTCACTGGTAGTTTCGTAATATAAACCCAGGGGTGCTTAAAACTGTGACGATTGATAAGTTTGTTCCAAGTCAGTTTTGTTGCCACTGTGTCAGCTATTGGTTTATATCGTACCTAGGAAATAAAGAAAAATTAAAGAAAAGTGTAACTGTTGAATAAAAATTTCAAATTACCTTTTTATAGTTATGTATTACCTCAGCTTTACAGTTGTTGTATTCAAACAAAGTGCATTGTCATTAATGTCGATAAGTGCTCTGATACTATTCCATAGTTCTTTGTTGGTAGTTGACTTAAGCCATTTTATACTTCACGGGACAAAGTAACAGGAAAATGGTTACTACCACGTACATATAACAGGGTGCTAAATTTTCATTAATATCAAACGTCTGAAAATTATTAAAAAATAAAAATTATTAAAAAATGTTAGGTGCTTTGTAATGTATCAAATTAGAGGAACCACCACAAATATAATAGAATAGAGCAACTATATAATTATATAAGTAGCAATCTTGCCTGAACCAGTGATTTTTATCACTGGGTTATCTAGAGTAAACATCATTTTTTTAAATTAAACAAAGGCTCAGGCGCAAAATGTTAATACGTACTGAGCTGAGTAGAACTCAGGCACTTGCAATATTCTTTTATCATATAAAACTGATCGAATATGTTAGTATGGTGTTAGATGCATGGATGCGTCGTTTTATGATTCTACTGGACTCTTTTTTGTGTTAAAAATTCAATTAGTAAGGATTAATATGTGTTGACCGACGTGATTTCCACTTTTGCTTTTATATTTCCGTGCTGGAAAAAGCTGGTGGTTCGGATGTATTGATGATTATAGTTTTATAGTTTGCAGACAGTTTCGAATATCTAAAACCAACTTTTGTAGGTGTTTACATTCGAATACTCCATATGGTAATATATGCTGGTTATGACCATATAACCAGCTAACCAGTTTATTGACCATATTTCAATCGTTTTACGTTTAAGTCATCAGATAACTGTGTACACAACTCTTCTGGTGATCAGTAATTTCCAAGCAAATATAGGGCTTCCTAACATAATCTGCGACTTGTATTTTGACTCCAAGACTAAAATTTAAAATAAAATTATTAGAAACTGGACCATAGAAATACATAGTTTAATAATTATTCGCTAACTAATTGTAAATATTGAAACGTTTATTTATGCTCGTAGAATAATTTCTACGAGAAAATACTCTTAAGGTAACTTTATAACAAAACAAAAATTAAAAAAATGTTTTATAAATTATTTAAGATTTTACAGATCATTGGTTCGAAATGAAATTTAATTCAATATTGCTCTACTATGATCGAAACCACCCAAGTTGACGTATCAACAAATCGTGAGTTTATCTTTATAGAGGGCTTCAATACAGATCAATCAAGTTTTTAGATTAATTCAATCGAAACGATTTAATATAATATTTATAAATAGTTTTTTCGAATATCTTTACGTAACAATTTTATTTTATATGGCTTGAGACACCTTTAAGCTGCTACTGTTGACTATAGCAAGGGTGACAAGTTTTCTTTACCATTTAATTGGTTCACGGATTGATAAAATACTAAAATTTGTTGTGAGAAATCTTAACCAATCATGTGCAATAACCCTTTGTCTTGTAAAATCCATATCGATATTATAAAATTGATTTCCCTAACTCATTGTATGCAATTTACTCGTTTATGAAATTCTATAGAAATTCGAAAAGTATTTTATTTTAGGTTTTATTAGACGGCACTAATTTTTATTGCTTTCCATTTCTAATTTGTAATTTTATACTCGTATTTTGTGTGTGTGTGAGATCCTAATCAAAAAGGATTACAATCTGATCGGCGCTAATAATTTACTACATATACGAGCATATACTATAGAATATGGTGCAGTATAAACCTAGAACAAAAAGGTTCGACAGCCATAAAAAATTTATTTCGATTTGATTTTGGTTTGGTGGGATATTTTTCACTTTTGATGTTGTTAACTAATGGCCGTTAAATTTTATTACTTAACCTTTTAAATATTAATTATGTAATATATACACTTGATGATCTTATACATTTGTCGGTGACTTTGATCGATCAGTTAATTTAATCAGACCTGATAAAACAATTTTGCTATACATCTTCGTTATACGCAAAACATGATCCTTTATCAAATAGTTGAACCATGTTGAACATTAATTCGATATGCTGACGGCCAAAATTATATATACATAGGGCTTGCTCGTTTATTTACATAACGATTTTATTTTCAAAATTAAACTTGAATAGATAATCTATCAATAAATTTAAATAAAATCACAATTTAAATACGCAAACGCGTATCCTTTTCTAAATTTGTATACAACTAGTTACAACTATTAAGGGGTTGCATGACATATACATATAGATGAAAGGGGTAAATCGTGAAAACGATTATTTCATGTATAACATGACGTTTTAATTTAAATGGAAAAATATTATAATAAATTTCAAAAATTTCACACCTATTTCAATATTTGCATATAATTATTTTCGTGTCGGATTAGTTATGAACGAACGGGTAAATTGAAAATTCTGTTTAATGTATAGGCTTGGTATAGGTAAGTGTTTGCGCAAAGGATTGGATGAATATAATAAATGTGAATAGAATTATAGAAATGGTTGAGAGCTAACGTCTAACGCATATATCTGAAAAAATATAAGATACAAGTAAAAATCGGTATGGAGACGGATCATGTTTGAGTCGTGACTCGTATAGTTATCCTTGACCTGCCAAGAAGTAAAAAAAAAAATAAAATAAACAGATTTAAAAAAAAAACTATTGTATAAAAAGCTAGTCAGTATTTGGGATTTTTTAGACGCTGTAACTTTTATATAGAAGTTTTTAAATTATACAAGGCTTTTATAAATTTATATATATATATATATATATATATATATATATATATATATATATATATATATATATATATATATATATATATATATATACTAAGTAGGACGTTAATTAACCGCGAAAGAGTTGGGTGAGCTTCGGCCCCAAAACAGATTGCATAGAAATAAACAAACAAATATATATATATATATATATATATATATATATATATATATATATATATATATATATATATATATATATATATATATATATATGTTAGGCTCCACAGCCAAGATCTAGAAATAGACGCAATTATTGTGTTAAATTTTTGATGTTATGAGCTTTATGGATTCGTTTCCTGGTTGCCGTGATTGTAACGTTATTATATCTTAGCTACTGTTTCTTTTTGAAAGTTCGGTTTGTTTTGTCGTAAAGATCGTATTACCAGGTTCGTATATTTTGACTCTAGGGCACCAGCAACTTTAATTATAGAACCAAACTAGTAAACAAGTTCGTAATTATATTCTTCTAAGTGCGCCTTCCATCTTTTCAATTTGGCATTATGATTTCTGTTGCTAAGAGCAAAAGTCAAAGGTTGATGGTCTGTAAGGATTTGAACATTCTTCGCTCCATATAAGTAATCTCTTAGATTATCCAAGGCCCAAAATTTTTCGTTGACTGCATAATTCTCCTCGGTCTTGTTTAAAGATTTCGAAAATATACGTAATTGGTCTATCTTTGACGATATCTTTCTGCGATAGTATACGGCTCCTATTGCTGTGTCCGAGGCGTCGGTAGTCAGATTGAAGGTTTTATCGAAGTTAGGAATTACCAATATTTCAGATGATGATTGAATTCGTTAATATATGATGAAATGATTGAATCTGTTTTTGATCTAATTTGATTTTGATTTTTTTTGATTGGTTCGTTTTGATTTGAGCGTTTTCGCATCTTGTATAAAGTTGGTCAATAGTTTCGCTATCTTCGCATAATCCTTTATGAAACGCAAATTCGAGAAACGATTTTAGTCTCTTCAGATTCTCAGGATTATTTAGATTCCGAATAGCAGCTACTTTCTTTGGATCGACCCTAATCCCTTGGGGTGTGATAATATAACCCAGGAATTTTATATTCTCATTTTAAAGAATTTCAAGCTTTTTCAAGTTTATATTCCCGTTCATCGTTGAGAAGGAGGTTTTTGGTATGTCGGATTTTTTCATTTTGATTTGATGGAATCCCGACGCATAAGATCGATTGAAACTTAAAATTTCCTAGATTCGCGATCGTGTTGTAGGTGTTCGGAATCGGGTAAGTATATGAGATGATGACGGCATTCAATCACTTAAAATCAATGACCATCCTATATTTTTGATAGCATTATTTGAATTTTCTGCTTCAATTCAAAAGAAAGGTGGCCATTTTGAACTTCTAAACTATTTACTTACGAAGCTTGTTCTTCATGAAGTGCTATCTTAATCATTGAGACAAGAGTCAGGATGTTGTTTTTTCGATCAATGACTGCATCGAGTTGTTTCAGTGTATCGCCAATTATGCCGTCGAACGTTTTCAGACTTGGTAGAACAAGAAATTTTTATTGGCACCCGTATCAATTAGGAACTTAAGGGTGTTGCCATTATTCGTTCGATATTTTATTTATGATATGCTCTAGAGGCACTCATCCTAAAATTTAATTCCGCGTTTTCGACTAATTCCTCCTCGTTTTCAAATTCCTCAATGTCCGTTTTTTCGCTTAATAACTGCAAATATTCATCTTTATCCACATCTTCTTGAGTCTCTAAATGGTAAATTCTTTGCTGTTTTCGCGGTTCGTTGTAATATGAGTTTTCCCGTTTGTTTGCCTTGTTGAGTTTGTTGCTGCGGACGGTTCATGTAGTTGATTTGTCTGCTCTGTAACGCTGGATCGGTCTCTATTGATTCTGGTGGTTTATGGTATGTTAACCTGAGTGGCATTATCATGTTTTAGTGCTGAATGTTATATGCCATGTTCTTTTGTGCTAAAGTCATTAGGAATCATAAGATTTCTCCTTAAATCCGGTGGGTTGAAGTTTGGTCGTAAAAAGATTTAGTTTATTAGATCAGTTACCGGATTGCTAATATTTTTGTTATGTATCGCTAAATTCCGAAACATTACATTTTAGATCTCCAGCCAAGATGCGTAAGTCTCTGGTAATGTTTGTGGCTTCTGGATGATCAGCATTCTCGCTAAATCTTCATTAAGTCCCCTGATAAAGACGTCAAGAGCTTGGTTCCAATATGTTTCGATGAGGATAACTCGGGGCATTGTACACTTAGGAGATAGATTCCTGGTAATTCGTGACTCTCCCGTTTAGCCGTAAGCGTTTACATTTGCTACCAGCCTACTAATGGTACGAACTTCACTCACGGTTTATTTTTGTTTTTGCATTGTTTACTTGACACAATATTTCTATTTTCTGGTGATTTCAGGTGTATTGTTGCTATACCGGATAAGCGTATCCGCAAGTTTCGTTGACGCTTCATTGGTTTAATTTGCTGAATCGACACCCCACTTGTTATGATGTTATCTTATGATGCTATTTTCGTGAGATAAAATGTGCTAGACACAATTAGATCATGTGCAATCGAAAAGTGCATCATCGTTTCCCCGTTACCGGAATAACTATTGTTTGTTTCAAGAGTAAAGACCTATATTTTCAAATAAGTCCGACATGATTTCATCAGATCATTCAAGTTGGTATAAAATCAATCTTTATCGTTCGATTGGATTAACATTGGTGGGCGATTTTTACCTGACAACAAAAAATCTTGATTTTTGGAAATTAAAAAATCGAAATTTTGACAATATATAGCTCAAAACAAAATCACCATTGTAAAGCAAAGTATAGAGCCTTCAGACACATGGTTTGCTCTTAGTGGCAATCGATATTTTTGGAGAGCAACGAGTTTCAAATGATTTTCTGTTTATGATTGATATAGCACCATAAAACGAGCTTAGTTTTCTTATATATATATTATATATATATATATATATATATATATATATATATATATATATATATATATATATATATATATAAGCTGTAACGTTACAGATCACTAAAAGATGTTTGCAAACTTTGAATTCTGTTATAATATTAAGCTACTCGTTTCTTACTGACACCTTCTATATTCTTCATTAAGATATGTTAGTTCTTCTTACTTAATCATTTTTATTTGTTACCTTGTCTAATATTGCACTTAATTTAAAGCAACAGTTTAAGAAATAAATAAATCAATGATCGAGCGGAAATATCACAAACAATAATCTTCTATTTGCATTCATCCTCGTATATATATATATATGATCAATACATGGATTCAATCCTTATACATACAAAAAAACTGAATAATACGATCCTTATCTTAAAAGTTTATTTATTCTAAATTGTAAAAGGTTCTAACAATTTTTCGTTTTTATCTTAATACCATCAGCACTAAACAGAAACACTATTGTACATGAAATGAAACACATGATTTCTGTATTTATTTTGACACAATAGGCCCAAAATTGCATCTATCACTTTTCTAATATATATTTATACGTAAAAAAGGAATTTAGTGAAAAGATTTACTGTGTTATTGTTGAAGAAAATAAAAAACTTAAATCCATCAGAAAAGGAGCCGATACGTTCATATATGTAATTCGAAGAAATATCCGAAGTTTTAGTGTTTATTGTTATTCCTTGTTTAAAGTTGAATAACTCTATTTCGAGTAAACTATAAAAGGCTAACTGTGTAACAATACAAAAAAAAACTTTTTTTTATTATAGTACAAGATTAAGGATATTCTCGAATAATAAATAAAATAATTTATTTTTGTTGCTAAATGGATATACATAATTCGTTCGACAAACATTTATATATTGGGTAATCGCACCATGTATACATATATATATATTCTTGAGCTCAGTTGAAATGGGTCAAGTTTTTACAAAACTTAGTAAACTTGCTACTATAATAAATCACTTGTCAAGGAATATTGTATATAGACAAAATGCGGGAGTCTAATATTGTACAGTATAGTTAGTATATGACATATACAGCGCTCTTCAGCCTTGTAACTAACTTACATGCATTTTAATAAAATTAGATCATAAATTATTGTCGACAATTCATTGAGCACAAAGTACAAAACTAATTGAAATTAATAAAACACTAAATCAAAATGGTAACAATTGTTCATTTATTTAATAAACGGGTTGCGCATCCTTGCATTATTATATCCTTTTTTATATAATACAGTAACAAAAAAAAAGAAAAGAGGTAAAGTTGAACTAATATGACAACAACAATTACATATAAACTATATATATAAAGGATATGGTAACATCGAACTATAAAAATTAAATTTAAATGATCTGCCGAATGGTGCGATGATAGGGTTGATTAGACTTTTATTAATAAGGGACTACAACGTGATAATAAAATGATCGTTCTGTATCAGATGTTTTTGACGATTTTGATATTATATCATCGTATAACAAAATTAATGATTTTTTTTTTTTTGGAATTTTAAATTTAATATGTCTCAGCCATGAAAATGCATCGGTTAGAAACTCGTTGCTTGGTGCTTTGGTTATATATATATATATATATATATATATATATATATATATATATATATATATATATATATATATATATATATATATATATATTATATATATAAACACGTGCTAATCATAAAATAAAAATATTAAAATAATCCTAGTTTAATTGGAATAGATTATCCATCAGGTGTATTACGAAGATAATCCTAATCAATTGAACATATTCAACCATGCATTATATTCATAAGTATTGTCATTATAAAACATTTATTATATAGTACATTATATTGCAATTTTAACATTTTAATCTCGCATATTTAAATTATACTTCAGTAACCCATGTATTATACACGTGTAAATGCTTGCATGCATTATAATACATCAAACATAATGTCGCATTAACAAACTATATAGGACAGGAAGAACAAATTCACCCTTTGAAAAACCAATCACATAATGGTCATAGTTCTAAAAACCTATATCCGGATCGGAATCCAAGAACCTTACTTTGTCACCAAATCTACAAAAGGAAGAGCTTCAACCAAACAGATTTTGTGTACCAAAAATATCGATTCAATGATACATTTTTATGTTGAAAGTTGAAACCTTTAAAACCATGGACATTCATCTTCTAAGAGAAACTAATTCAACAATTATAGTTTGGCTTTTTTCTTATTCATTCGTTTTCAATTATAGTCAAAAACGAGATCCCCCTATATTTATATGATATATCTCAAAACATAAAACTATAAGCTTAAAATACTGGCTTTTTTATTGTTAACCCTTTTTCCAAGTGGGCGTACATATTATTTAAAAAATTAATTTTCTATATATGAAAATTTGACCCTTGCATACAATTCTTTTAATGTAAAAAATCGTCTATAAAGTAGTTTACGTCAAGTCTATTAGTTATAGTTTATCGGGTTAAAATTAGCATTGGACTGAAACAATTATACTTGTTTTTTATGCGTCCATTACGACAGAACACGCCCAAAATTTATATATTAGCTGAGTCACCTGGAACCCGACTACACCAAATATTGAAGCGAGGGAGATAAATTTAGACGATTCGATTCCCTCATCCATCAAACTATATCGTATACTGTATACATGCTTCGATAACCTTCCGAACAATACAAAATCAGTTAGTTTTTATTATCTTAACTCTATAATCAATGATGTATGATGTCTTTTTTAACAATATGTAATATACCCTATACAGGAAAAAAACTACCCAAAAAACTGTTAAATTATCATATTATTTATATATATATATATAGTTTCCAAAAAACAGTAAAAAAACAACTATATTTACAAAAAAGGGTATGACAGAAATCAGGCAAATTTCGATTAAATGATTTTTTGCCAAAATCTCCTATTTTCCGGATAATCGATTAAATAAACATAAATATTCTATATACATATAGTATTGTGAGAAATTTAATAAAAAGGGTGGTAAAATAGTACATCGACGAGTATTAAACTATTAAAGTTTCGGCAAACAAAAAAAGCTGAAAAAATTGTATAATTATTTAATTCTGTTCAACAAACAAAGTCCTTTTTATCGTTAAACATATAATTCTATTTTAATGAAAACAAAATATTTCCACCCACATCACATTCGATATGTGTTATTTAAACAATCCGACAGTTCTCCCTTTGAATATATCTGCCTGCTAGCATAAAACTTGAAAATATTAATTTTCCGCTCAATAACAATTAGTTCTCATTAGATGGTAAACATAAAACATGTTTTCACAATGAATGCTAGATATACAATGAAAGAATAAAATAATTGCACTGTAGTAAATATAGAGCAGCATATAATATGTCAACAAATTAAGAAATAGCCATTGTTGTATACATAAACACACTATACACTAATAAAGTCGGGGGTGAAATGCTGTTGCATTGTACTAATTTTATGATATGCAATATGTGTTGCTCTCTTATATATAACATATATATACTAACTGTATTGTTGTGAATATGATTTAGGGCGATATCCAGGTGGCAATGGCTCAAATATATTATCTTGTGCACCTAAAAATTTTCCTGCTATATATCGAACATTATTTATTGAAAAATATTTGTCCTTAGAGCAAAACTATATAGAATATATGATCTCACGAAGATTATGTTAAAAATTTCAGGTGCGCAATAATAGATATACGAATTATACAGCTTTACAACTCCTACAGTTTTTTCTATAAACTATTTTATATGACCTTAAGTTATGTAGGTACAAAAAATTAAATTGAGATTGCAAAAATTTGTCTCTTTAATTCTCATGATCTTTAAGTTATATAAGAGTTCTTCCCATGAAATTAAATTATTTCCATTTGGATGAGTATTATGTTTCTAACAATTTAGTGCTTAAAGGTACATATATACACTTTTTTCGTTAGACGTTAGAACCCTTCTATACTTTTTATATTTAGTATATGACAATAATGCAAAATCACCATCTTACATAACCGATTGTTGATAATACATAGTTCAAAAAAAATATTATTAAGATTTTTGTTTTACTCATTTGGCTTTTATGTTCCGAAACTTTAATCAAAGCATAATTAAACCACAAAAATTAACTGTTTGCTAAATGTCTTAAACTTTCCATTTCTCTATAGTTTCTTGTGCAAACTGTAAAACAATTTAAAAAAAGAATTTACGACACGTTTTATATTTGATTTAACGTCGATTGAACTATTTATGAATAGATATTGAAAGGGTTTATTGGGTTAAAATATTTTGTTCGATATTGATCGGATTAAATTGAAATTTATGGGTGAGAAATGTCCACATATAACCCGTGCCGAAGATATATACTTCTGTCCTTTAAATAAATATTATATATATATATATATATATATATATATATATATATATATATATATATATATATATATATATATATATATATATATATATATATATATATATATGTGGAATCTCTAACTATAAGGTAATGGCCTCTGAATAAGTATAAAGGACTCGTGTATTTCGTAAAGAATATATAAACGAGCATTATATTATATGAACTTAGAATTCCTTCACAGAGTACCCTTGCATTTCATAGGAGGTGACTATTAAGGAATATCTAAAGAAGGTCCAACATTACAGGAAGAACTTATTTCAATTCTACTAAGATGGAGAAAGCACAAAATCGTATATACAGCAGACATCGAAAAAATGTATCAAAAATATCAAAAGATACTCTGGAGAGAAACTGAACAGGAACCCATCAAAGAATACAATTTAACAACAGTAACCTTTGAACGACGAGTAGATATTGAAAGCTCCATAATTTGGAAAGCTCCATATTTGGCTATCCGCACCTTACAACAACTAGCATACGATGAAATGAAAGAATTCCCAAAAGCAGCCAACATTGCATTACAACATTTTTACGTAAATGACTTGCTTTCCGGTAGTAATTCTGTGGAAGAAGCTCTTGTGCAACAACAACAGCTAAAACACCTCTTAAAGAAAGGTGGGTCCAGCTACGCAAATGGGCAAGTAATCATTCTGATTTACTGATCCAGATGCCGGAAAATTCAAGGGCCATCGGCACACGGGACATAAAACTAGATGAAACGTGAAAAACATTAGGAATATCATGGAACCCTGATTTAGACACCTTCGTATTTAAAATTAACTTAAACAAGACTAAGTCAGAAATAATTACTAAGAAAAAATTATTGTCCGAGTTATCGCAAATGTTCGACCCTTTGAGATGGCTAGCATCAACCATTATAATAGCAAAAATATTACTACAACAACTTTGGTTAACTGGATTAGCATGGGATGAACCATTACCAAAAAATATCGCGGTAAAATGGAATAATTTTAAACAATCTTTACATTTGCTCGAACAACTAAAAATACTAAGATAGGTAAACACGAACAACAATACCACCACCAGTACGATCAAAAACACTTCTATCTGTAATTGTCTAAGCCCCCACCAGTGCTAAGCGGATAACAGTCCAATATCGAAAGCTATATCAAGTGTAACCACTGGTATAACAGAGCGTGAGAGATTAAAAGCGTGAGCCCCTAGACTATATGATCAATTATTAACAGTTATCTATGCGTAATAAACGTTTTGAAATAAAATAAAATTTTAACAAAAATTAAATCAAATTATAATACGCTTACTTGCTTGGTTTCCCGACTTTTATGCCACAAATAACGTTTCTTAAACAGACGATAGTTCTGTAACTGTTTGAAGATTAATGGATATGGCATATAGCTGTTTTTTCTTGTTAGGGATGATGTTTGTTTCATAGTTTAAACTTTCTTTTTATCCGTAGACTTAAAGACTCCTTGAACATATACCTAACAAATGGAATAAAATAAGAAAAATAAGAAAATCATAATATAAATAACATAAATAAAAATTACAAAGGACAAATAATTAAATTATCATAAACCCAACTGGGATGAATTCAAGAATTACAACACCTTCCTATAAATTAGTGTAACACCGAGTTTTTGTAACAAATTAAAAAATAACCTGAATTGTGTGTAAACAAACGTGCGTTGGGCTAACTACCTAAAACGTTCGCCAATCTGTATTAATACAATCTGTATAGATCTGTACAATCTGTATGTTGTTAGATCCGCTGTCAAATGTATTCGAAATAATTCATAACAAGAAATTTGTTACAAATTAACGCCGATAAATCATTTTTAGTGTTTTAGAATTTTCAAACAAAAATTGAATTATTACATTTTATGATGGGATTATATTCGTTCTTGCACCGCACCGAACATATATACATATATATAAACTAAGATAATTTTCTTATGTACGCTTTCATCACGCAGCAAAGAAAAGAAACTAAATATAATTTTGTGGTTTTCTGTGTGCCGTATGCACTTCTTACAACAAAAAATGCTTTATTATTATTATATTATTTAATGTTTTAAAATTAAGACAAAAGAAAATATTAAAAAACATAATATTTTTTATGTTGCGGTTTTCTTATAATATATTTTGTCGAAATCTTTTAAGTTTTCTTATATTATTCCTATAATGCGTATAATAACGCGTATAATATAGCAAATATAATTATCGATATAATTTAGGATGTATGTATATGCTTGTATATAAATAATCTGAATACATAATATTATATATTGCCCAGCTTCAGGTTACGATTGTTTTTGGGGTCATGTTACTCGTCATCTTAATCAAACAAAAAACTATTTTTTTTATTTAAATCATTTCGTGCTTGAATTATTCTCTTCAAATATTATATTGAAATTGTGGTTTCCTATATATATATGTATTATATATTAAGATATTAACGAAAAGCATGAGAATATTTTAATACTAAATTGCGGTCGCCATTGAATACTGCACAATAAGAGTTACAAATCTTTAGGTTCAATAATTTAATTACCTTTAAATTTTAAATTGCATTAAAGAATTGTGAAGGCTTGAATACATATATCTCATTCCTTTCTTAAAACAATCTCTTTTATAGATAGTCGATTATAGGATCCTAATGAATTCAATTTGGTACACATCTTTGTCTAAGACCTCGTGTTGTGTAGGTTATATGTCACTCTGCTTTGATTATTTTACTTGGGATATTTCTCTAAATATAGTGTTGTTAAGATTTCTGCTGCCTTATAGATTCATCACTATTGCAGAGTTCACCTAATATATTATCATTTCCAGCGGTTTTATTGTGTTTAAGCTCCTGTAAGGCACTTCTAATTTATCGTTTCATTGGTGGAAGACTGTTGATAGTTTTGTTATGGTTCCCATATCTGGAAAATTGTCATTTGGATCTCTACCTCTTTACAATATATATATATGCACTTTTCCTCGAAAAATAATTTTATCTATACTTAAGAGTTTTATAAATTATTTATAGAACCTTCTTAAATATTGTTATTATGTAACGTTCGCATTTTTTTACGGACCATGGCTTTGTATTTCTTTCGGATTTTCGCTGATTTGTTGGCACTGTAATAATGACTTGGAGTGTTTCTAAGAACAAATGTTGTGTTCTGGTGTCGTGATTTGATTTGCATGATACTATCACCAGTTGCTGATCACTCAATCTTACATAATTTTTGGCTGTCGATTATGCTTGATCTAATGCTGCAGACTTATCTTTCAGAGAACTCAATTATCTCTATCAGATATAATTTCCATTATGTATTCACTCTTTATTCAATTCGACTTTTCCTTACCAATTTTTCAACGTTTTATATACCATACCATACCATTATTATGAAATCGACGCTGAAGAGTTCACCTACTAAAAATTAACATAAACCTCTACACATAAGATCACGTTTTCATTTTTTTTTAACATAAAGCGAACAATAAATGCACAAAAGGATCTTTACTACTAAAAAAAAACTTAAAATTACATAAAACATAAATAAATACATCATTATTACATTGTTCAAAAGCGTTCACCGTGTGTCAATAAATATAAAATATTAGTATTGTACAAGGGGCTAGCGAGCTCGTACACGTAGGTCTCATTACTATGTATATATATATATATATATATATATATATATATATATATATATATATATATATATATATATATATATATATATATATATATATATAACAGGAAAATTAATTTCACAAAAAAAGGAATTCAATTGTTGAATTTTATTCTAGATTTATATCGGGAGGGGTGCAATATCTAACATGAGTATTGAAAGGTATTTGACATTCAACGATATATAAATAAAGTATTTGCTCTTGATGTGCGTTTTATTCATTATTTTGGGATTTTTTGTGATGAGATCAATTATAGTAGTAATGATTGAAAGTTATATTAATAATTTTGTTTGAATAAAGTTGACGTTAGATTGATTGGAAGTTAAATCAAAGTACATGTGCTGGCTGTCAATTTATTAAATTAACGCATTTTATAAATTGACTGATCAATACTATCGACTTACTCTAAATTTTACCGTATGTAATGTTAAAATATTTGCGTTTCTAATCTATAAGTACATATATTCTATTCTTATATAATACTTTTCGAATATATGATACCAAAAGAAACCAACCGTTTTTTGATATTTTAATGCTGTTTTTTTTTTTTATTTTTATTTTAATTAATTAATTAAATAATTAAAATTGCACATAACTAACAATTATTACATAACAAAATAAAAATATATTTTTTTAAATATACATAATCCTTATCATAATTATAATAACTAAACAAAAGAAATAAAATAATCTTATCTCAAAACTTAAAATGTATTTATATATGTATATTTTTATCGATAAAGGAAGAGACTCAAATTTAGTGAGAATTTCGAAATTAAAATAAAAAAAAAAAAAAATTAATTTAAATGAAATGTGGTTTTAAAAATTACTAATCGTAAAATTGGTGGTTAGCTTGAGTTTATTTCATCGATGACGACGAAGTTCGAGAAAAACATTTTAAAATTACAGATCTTTTTAAATCTCTCTCTATATAGTTATGGTATATATATGTATATATATATATATATATATATATATATATATATATATATATATATATATATATATATATATATATATATATATATATATCCATTTTATCGCCTCCACATACCACCACCAACGCCAACGCCAATACCACCCGAAACGCCACGCCGCATTTGTTCCATTCCATCGACATCTTGTCGTTCGCCACGATAACTCCGCTGTTTATCCTCAAAATCACGTAACCTTTGATTATACCGATCGATTTGTTCACGTAGTATAGCATCTTCGTGTATCGCCCGACGTTCATCATATTCCAAACAACCAACACCGTCTAAACGATCTAAATCAATCCATCCACGAAATTTGACACAGACACCGTTCATAATAAAATGTGATTTGATGTGAACCTAGAATGTTAAAATTAAAGGGTTAAATCTAAATTAATTAATTAATTAATGTACATTATATATACGATTAAGCGTTAAATAGTTTTTTTTTTATATTTACATAATGCATAGTATATACTACAGAAACAATGGATCGACCGAAAGGGTTTATTTGTAAACGCGCAGATCATTATTCATTGCATATAATTTTGTGACATATTTTTACACGATGTTTAGACGACGCGCCCTTTTTTATTTTCGGGCTTAACCCTTTTATTTTAAATTTGCGAATGTCACTTTATTTCGTTTTGTTTAAAATATAAAAAAAATACCGAAATAAATAATGACATGACAATAACTCTTTCGTCATGGTCTCGCATAGTATAAAGGTCTATAAAAAAAACAATGAAATGATGCAAAGTTAGTATGTTTTTTACATTAATTCTTGATGCTGCTATTTTTTTTAAAATCAAATTCAGCGCAAAGGGCTTTAACTCACCTACTTCAGGTATATGCTATACCTACTTCAGGTAAAAATATTTCACGCACATTATTTTACGCACAGTCACTGGGTCACATCCGCTCCTGTCTCATTATTTATATACATATATACATATTTACTTGAAAATTATCCACTAATTAATTACATTCCAACCGTAACCGTTTTACTCCTTGTTAAACAATTATGTAATAAGATAACTAATGTGCAATCACTAATAAAATAGTTACAAATTTTTTCCAATACTCGTGTAAAGGGTGTTTTCAAAATATTCAAAACAAAGTCATTTGCGCATATCATATATAATATGTAAAGTCAACCCAAATGTTCAACAAAACATATGTCGTTCAAACGAATTGAATTTTGTTTTAAAAAATTTTATTGGAGTCTTCCGGTCACGCATAGGGTGGTCGAAGTAATAAAAATTCCGAAAAAAGGTTAAGTTTTAAGCAATTTTCTAGAAATTTAATTCCTCCACTCGATATCTATATATAATCATACTCATATATATATATATATATATAAGTGAAATTGATTTAAAAAATGTACACAGGGTGTGTGGCCTTTTTTTAAATAATTGTTCACAGGAAGTAATTTATCTTTTATAAACAAATTTCTGTGAAGAAACAAACTTTTTTTTTTGATCCCAAATAATTGGCACGCGAGCGTCAGTTGTCTGATGAAATTTGATAGTTTTCTTTACTATCGATATATTTGGTAATTGTATGTCTTAAGAAATTTTGTAAAGAACTTAAAAATAAGTGGGTATTATACACATCGGAGTATGTAAGGTCAACACTTAACTTTTGTTGTTTTGGGATATTGATACATTTCCCGTCAAGGATACACTATATATACTTATGTTTGATTGAAAGTTTAATTGAAATAATGAGTACGAACATGTAACAGCATAGAACAGATGTTTTTTTTCGCCAAATTTTAATATACAGGGATTTTACATAAAAAAAACTCGCAATCCACTTAGATCACGTATTCGGAATCATTTCAATATATCCGGGATTGTTTTTATTATACAAGAATACGACAAAAAAGGGTTCTCTTGTGATTTATTTAAACGTATAAGAAAATTGTAATAATGATGTTAAGATTAAAAGATATATTGCTATACTGACGTACGCTGAGGATTAAAATATAATCTTGCGTTTAAAATTTTCAGATAAAATTCCGATTGAATTAAAGATATATATATATATATATATATATATATATATATATATATATATATATATATATATATATATATATATATATATATATATATATATAAACGTGCATCAAATCCTTTCAAATATTTGTCTCCCTCATCCTTATACAGATTTAAATCCTTGTTTATTTTACAAATTAAAATTTAATCATAATTTTTTTGTTTGCTAGTTCGTTCACACCATAAATTCAAAAATATGTTATGCAAATATAGACAATAATTATCCATATAAACACAGTAATGTTTAAAATTATTTGCGCAAAGCAACATTTTTTCCAAAATTAAATTAGTTGGAAAATTAGATCTGAACCAAAGTTTCAACGCTAAAGCCCATAACCAAATTTTAAATTTTATTATTTGTATTATTGCAGTATAAAAAAATATTAAAAAATATTGTTAAATTTATATAAATATATGATGTGGATGGATCCTCCTATAGCTTCTAGATTTTTTCGTTTAAAATAAGCCACATATATATATATATATATATATATATATATATATATATATATATATATATATATATATATATATACATATATATATATATATATATATATATATATATATATATATATATATATATATATATATATATATATATATATATATATATATATATATATCCATTTATTCAGGACTCTTCGGAATCATATATGTGCATACATCAGGAGGTTTTAATGTATATCCAGCTTCAAATGCGTTTTCATTTATGGCTACCAAATATTTATCTGTGTTTATCTCAAACTTTATTTATAGAGATACTGATTTTAACACAGTTTTCTTCCACGTCACTGATGTTTTTTCTCAGAACAGCGGCTTTTTCTCTTTTTGTTATGTTGATAAAGAATTGTTCATTGTATCGCCAACGTCTTTGTTTCAATTAACAAATTTTAAATTATAAATTAAATAGCCGTTGTAGTGATCGAACTACCGATTACTTTAAATTAACTATCTCTATACCTTTATATAGTATATATAACAATAAAACAACCAAGGTACCCAAACCTCCCATTTTAGCAATATAATAAAAATTAGCTTTTGTCCAGATTGGATAACAATTAGGTAATTTGATGACCATCGTCAATATAAGTGATAAACTAAACAAACGACAAACGTCCTTTATTTAAAGGTGTAACAAGAAGCAAATTAAATAAAATATGGGAAGAAAATATATTCGTTCGGAAAATAATAAAATCACCATAGGGATAATTGTATCTTTGACGTTAAAATGTATACATATAGTCACACAAATTGTTATTGTATATAATGTTTCAAATTTCAATAAACATTACATCAAAAATGCTTTATATAATTTCGTTTATATATTTTAAAAAAGCACAGCATGATGTGTTCCAACCTCGTTTAATCCTTAATATTTTTTTTTTATATCTCACATACGTAAGTTTTAATCGAATTACTCCTTTATATAATATATACATATACATTAACATGATGTGCTCGTTAAATAGAAAAATATTTTATGTATTTGTATATATACATAAATACACTTACTTTGCCATGCTCTTTATCAAAATCACATTCACGTTCTTGTGTATATATACCATGGTTTGGATTGAAAACTAACTGTAAATTGGTACCAGATGGTACAAACGATAACTCTGTATGTCCTTCGCGACATGCATTTTGAAAACGTATTTGACGTTCATCTTGTGGACGATCACGATATCCTGTGTATCGTATCTGCGAAAATAAAACAAAATAAAGAATATATAATTAACATAATAAATTAAAATTCTAACCTCAATTTAATTATATATAATTTGGTTATAATAAAATTAATTTATTCAAGCGTTATAAATTGACAAAAATATTAAATCTATATATATGTGTCTGACACATTATGAAATTCTTAATGGCAAAGTCATTTTTTAAGTATCACACTATCGGTCGATTGTTTTTGCCGTTTATTGTTCATAAACGTAAAAAAATAGCTGTAAAAAACCTTAACCGCATCTCTAGTTAGACCTTTTGCACCACTGAGGGCGTTAAAGAAAAGTTTAAGATATTTTATATAAACATTACATGTGCTTCTATAATTATAAAAGAATTAGAATATAAATGTGTCATTAGGTCATTTAACCTTTGTGTGGATTGCAAATTTTACACCCTATATCCACGGCACCTAAGGTACATTTGTTCCTTCATATATGTTTTATAAGGAAAAACCTTTCAATACACATTTTTTCTCAAAAATATGTTTAAAAAAGGTTTGCGTTATGAACACCTATTCAAAAAAATAAGATTTTCGTAAATAACGATTTCGGGAGGAGTGTACAAAAGTAAGCGAAAGACCGGTGGATATTATCGTCCAACCAAAAAATTATTAGCTATTAGCGGTATAATGCTAAATAACAAATTATTTCTAAAATACGTCTGATTGTGTAATCGCAAACAACTCTTTCCTCATTTACGTAGGGCCCGGTTTACCCGATACATTATGATCCAAATCGGCGAGATATGCGGCATTCAAATATTCTTATTGTTTGTGACACAACAACGGTTTATCCTCTCACAGGTCAGCTGTGTAAAGAAAAAAATAACGACGGACAAGAGAAATATAAAAGACAACGTGTCGTATACGAGATTTGTTCCACTTCCATTATCGTTTAAGACTTTTTTATACTATCTTTGTCACTAACTATATGGTTTCGGGACACTCAAAAAACATAAAACGTGCATAAAACCTAACAATTTAATAAAATGCGCAAGAAAGTCAGACTATACTTATGCTTGTTTGGATGTAGCGAAGATGACAGTCACAATTTGCTCGCATGAGCCAGAAAAATCGACAATACACGCAGGTAACATGATGGATATTGTTGGTAAATTTAAACTAGAAATAATCCTATATATTATTAAAGACAGCGTAAATAAAATGGTTCAAATCCTGTGACATTATGCAACCGGTGAACTCAGGCCATGTTTATATTATTGATGTCGCTGCTCTTGTTTCCGATACATAATATTTTCTTAAAAAAAAAATGCAGTCTCCGCCAAGAAAACATAGTCCACATTCATTACTACAAGATAAAGGTAAGGATTTAGCAATGCTAGTCATAGAAGATCGGGCTGCGAACACCAAAGTGATTTCTCGCTTTTCTTCAAAGTTTTTGAGATAGAGTGATATATATATATATATATATATATATATATATATATATATATATATATATATATATATATATATATATATATATATATATAATTACGATCAGTAACAACAACCTGTTCAAAGCATATAGTGTGCAAACAAATTATTATTTAACCCATGACATTGGATTGAATTATAGTACAGGTAACCCAATTTACATCATACAGTCCAGTGCTAAAAGTCTGATTCAATCTGTTAATAATCGTATATATACTTTGGTCTGCTAGCTTCGATCGGTCGTTTTTTATAGTTAACTATATGTGCGTAATATACGGAGAATATAAAAGAGAAGAAACCAATAAAAATTGTATGTCACTATATAGACGCAAAGTGAATCATCCGCGCAATCATGATTAATTATTTTACGATCATATTTGGTGTTGTATATATCGTTTAATCGTGATATGATTGGAAATTACAATTTTGATTTTATCATTTAGTTCACTCCAAGACGATATAACGATTAAATTCATAAAATTTGCCACGAAATTTCCAAACTTGTTAAAGTAAATTCCCGCAAGAAACCCAAGGTAAAAACAAACCTAACACTCCAACAAAAATCTTCATCTTATTACCGCTTTAGCCGGTATTTAAATACACCATATTTATATACGGTCATATGTTTACCTTTCGATTTGGTTAAGATCATTACATCATTTATTTTTAATATATTTGAGAAATGTTTAAAGGAAATTCCATTGATGTTAAATCGACAATGTTGTTGTTGGACGTCTTAAGAGAATTGTAGAAAACAACTTGTGTGCTTATTAACTGTATTTAATGCAAAACTTGAATTATAAAATTTTCTAAGAAGACATCGAGCGTTTATGAATCACCCGCAAGTAATCGTTTGATTACATCGACGCTCTCTCTCTATATATACATAAATTTATATTTTTACACGTGAGAGTGTTACGTACCGACATACTCTTTTAATATATAACAACTGATTCATTCATATAAGTTGTTATAGTTATATGTTGTGCGCTGACTTCGAGGTTATTTCTTACGAAATTGGGTTTTTTAAATGTTTTTTAAGCCGGAATAGTTTTCTTAATGTGATTTGCTAATTTACGTAATTTTTTTGAATGTTGGTATTATCGGTTGGTTTAATATTAATTAGTAAATCTTGAGAGGTTTGTATATAACGATCATAAATATAAAACGGTTTAGAAGTTTATGTTTTTTATCTGTTCTAAGGCCGCGAAGCTCTCCCAACCTTTTTGTGGTTAATTGACGTCCTATACTTTCCGATGTCGCCCGGCAAACAGAGGACGGACGAATACAGATTCGCTTTAAATATATACCCATCTGCAGATTGCATTTTTGAATTAATATTAAAGTGGTCAAGCCAGTATAGCTACATTACTACCGTGAGATCGACCCATACTTTATGATAACCCCACATAGCGGTAACAAGTTTAAACATTTAAACATAACCTAATTAACATTAATTTTCAAAGAAAATAAGCTCGTAAAGCTTGGTGTTGAAATAATTGTAGGACTCCAGTTTAAAAAAAACTTGAATTTGAAAAAAATCGATATATATATATATATATATATATATATATATATATATATATATATATATATATATATATATATATATATATGCGCATATGCAACTTGCCAACTTGTTAATCTGTTGGATCCACGTGTGCACGAATGCATGGTATACAAACAACCTAAAGATAAAATAATTTTTCAACAATTTAGATGATTTGATGGGATCCATATTCTGCTGCAAGACGCCGGAATATATAGTGTTTGTTGATTTTAGTGCTACAGCTAGGGAAAATCAGACAGACTAATACGAAAATATATATATATATATATATAGGTCCTTACTCCCGACAAGTACTCTGTAGAAACCAATTACTGAACACAGCCTAATGACAAGTGTAAAATCGTTTTACAATATATAACACGCAATTACAAAGTATAGTTTCTGCTAGGACAACCGCTAAGTTATCAAGGACCCTGGTTGGGTCACGTTCTGTGAACCGATTATTAGATTAAAAAATTCAAACTTTTACATGATATATATACAAATAGGGCAGTTCATCTGCAGTCAAATCATTAAAAACAATGTCACTCAAAGTCTTGCTTTTTACTTGCTCCTATATATATACAAATTGTTTGTGCATATAGAAATGGTCACATTCCGCAGACTTTTATCGACCATGGTGTTATTAAGCATCAAACACATAAGCTTCCCTTAATTAAAACATAATTGAAGTCAGCGCTTCGTTGGGCTAATTCGTAATGGGAATTCATCAGAATAAAAGTCAATAACTTAAAAAAGGAAACGTTTACTTTCGAAATCTAATAGTTTCTATATATTATACATAATTATATATATATATATAAAATAATTCGTTATATATGCTGATGTTTGAATATCGCATAAGTTACTAAACAGCTGATATTTAAAATAATGTTCAAAATCGCAAACTGTTATATCTGTAACAATAATAAAGGTACCGCTATATATATATATATATATATATATATATATATATATATATATATATATATATATATATACATATATTGTTTACAATTAACCGTTCGGTATAAGTATATTATAATATACTTACTTCTGTTTCTCGACTAAGTCGTCGAAATAGTTCATCACTGTCGAATTTTGTTTTTTGATCAGGCACAACACGAGGCATTTTAAATATAAATCTAGGCTTTTGTGGTTCATACAATCCTAATGTATCATATGGTATCATACCGCTTAGTGCAGCATCATTCATATTCATTACGTTCATTTTTACAGTTATTTTACTAAGCACTATATATAAATATATTTATATAATTTAATCACACTATATAATAGATTAATTCACTAATTTAATTTTTTTTTTCTAAACAATTAACATTAAAATTTAATCACTATAAATTCGGTAAATTAACTAAAACACTTTAATATTTATAACTAACTTCGATATGTCGCACTCAACAGTTGGATGATAACTAAATGAAAATGACTAAACATTTCAAAGTCGTATTAAAGCAAAATAAAAAATATCGAAATTCACCCGTTATAACGTACTCTCGTTGTATATAATGACTTTTTTTTATACAACCCTATGCTACAATACGCTTTATGTATATAAAATACAACGATACGATACCCCTCCCCTTATTTCAGTGGCACAACAAACGTTCTAATTTGGTTGGTGGGAATTTTCTTTATATACTACGCTGTAACCGAATAAGTAAGATATGCATTTATATATATATATATATATATATATATATATATATATATATATATATATATATATATATATATATATATATATATATATATATATATATATATATATATATATATATATATATATATATATATATATATATATATATATATATATATATATATATATATATATATATGTATATATATAAAGATAATCCTATTATTGTATAGTGAGTGTAACAAAGAAAATTTTTGATATTTTTAGATTTTTTGTTGCGGACTGTGATTGAAAATTTTATGTTTTAAGATGGATACGCCTATTATAAAGATGAGTGAAATTATGTTGCCCTTTGTTTGACATGATAATTGGAAAATGTTTGTTTTAAAGTGGAACACTGGC
>OY744477.1:178168429-178335929 GCA_963556175.1 Tipula confusa
GTTTGCGGAATCGCTATCGACTCGATATGCCTAAGATGGATTTGAAACGATGATTCGGTGATTTGATACTATAGTATTGCCTGCAGTCTGCACTGAAATATGTACAATTTTTTTTCTATATATATTTAACAAGAGTGCATTAGTAGTTCTAGCGAATTACAAAATCATCATAAAAAAATGAAAAAAAAAATGTATAACTTTCGGTATGTACGCAAAATGTAAATCACTACATATAAATAACATGAATAGAAAATAAAATACTACAATATTAATACTACTACCACAGAAAAATATACGCAAATCGAAACGCAATATATATCACTATATGCAATTTGGTAAACAAAATTACAAAACAAAAATAATTGTAGATGAACGTAAAAATTACAATTACATTTAAATTTGGCCTTGGGACAAGACGATTCGTATGAAAAATTGTTCTAATACACCATTCCCTCGCTTAACGCAAGCTCTAATTAGTTTGAACGAAATTTCGCTTTTATATACGGTTTACGTAATAAAATTTCGATTTACGAAATTTTTTTACATACATATTTTTATTTTAACTTTTCGAGAACGAATTAATTTTGTTAAGCGAGGGATAGGTGTAAGTGTAAAAGTATTATCACCCCCAATATTATTATTATGCAAAATAACAAAACCAATAATTGTATATACGCAATAGTGTTGGTTTTGAAAATAATAATAAAATTACAAACATCGTAACAGCTAAGTGTATTAAAATGCAGAACTGGTTTCAACAAAATATGAATATTATGATCGAGTAATGTACACCATTATGTTAAAAGTCTATACACTTGTACACGATATAATATCATAAACTTTATTGGGTATCATAAACTTTATCCCGGCTATGTATAAAAAATACAAAAAAAAAAGAAATAGAATTAGTTGATAGCCGGATACATCACTGTACGGATGTATTTGAATCATTTTTTTTTTTAATTTGGCATCTGATAAATTTCAGAATTATTTTACCAAATTCTACGTTGTGTCCACGAAATCAATAGATGTCCCTATAATGGTAATAGGCAACGTTTTATTTTCCTAAGCTGAATTGGTAATTAATGAACGACAAAGTTCAACGATAAAACTTTTATGTAGATGGTGAAATCAAGGAATAGCTGGACCAGGGAATAATTCAGAGAAAGTAATTCTGATTTTTCAAGTCCGATTGTTTTAATTAAGAAGAAGAACGGGAAGGTCACATTATGTGTCAGATTATGGATTTTTTCATGTTCCAATGCATCTAGATTGCTGCAAGTATGTGTCTTTGAAAACACCATTCGGTTTATGTAATTCACCAGCAATATTTCAGAGAACGGTTTTTAGAACAGCAATTCAAGAAGTAAATAATTTTAGTTTATATGGATTATGTCATCATCCAAATAAAAAAAATGAAACCGATTGTTTCGCAAATTTCAAGGCAGGTTCCTAAAAGCAGAAATTGAGTATCTAGGTTATGTCATATAGGCAATGGAATGATGCTTTAAGCAGAAACGTATATAGTTAACATTATATAAGGTCGAATGAACCATTGCATATAGGATACAGAAAAATCAGTCATAATGATGACTATTTGGCTCCGATTATGAAACTATGTGAAGGCCAACCACATATGCTGATTATTATTAAATGAAAAGCGGAATTTCGTATACACAAAAGGATGGTTATGATTTGTTAGTAATCCCGCGTAATATGCAGAAAGAAATCTTAACAAGTATTTACGAACAAGGACATTTTGCAACTTCTAAAACTGAAAGTATTCTGAATAAAGATTTCATTAAAAATGCCTCGAAACATATTAAACAGGTCATTAACAGTTGGATAGCATGTATATACTATCCGAGCGAAAGAAAGGAAAGCAACAAGTGTTGTTACATAAATTGGGAAAATCCAGAAAATCCATTGAAGTGGTTCCGTAACGTGCCAAAAGTATACAAATGTTTTTAAACTCCAGTTATCAGCAAAGTATCGGTATGGCACAATTTAAATTATTAAATGGAAGGGATATGCGATTATCAGAGGATTTAGAATTTTTAAAAATTATTGATGAGGAAATCATCAATAAGTTCATGAAAGAGAGAGATGAGTTTAGATCGGATGCTATAGAGCAAACATGGCACAGGTGCAGAAGGAACATATAAAAACCTGTAATAAAATGCAAAATAAAGACAGAAATCAGGTTGATGAATTGGTCGGAATTCAGCGAACTCAATTTGGACCAAAGTTAAAATTAAGTTTTTTGATCCTTATCTATAATGGTCACCAAAACAAAAGGCAATGAACGATATGAAGTTCAAAAGATTGAATAATGTGAAGGTCCGGTAATAGTCGTGACAATATGAAACCATGGGTTGGACAATTTGATAGGGAGTTCTCTTCCGGCGCAGAAGATGTAAATTAGGAGAACCGAAATGTGGGAATAAGTCTTACCAATAGTGAAAACTATAATACCGAACTCAGCCACCATATATTCAGTAACAGAAAAGAAAAAGAAACAATAGACTAGTCGATAGAAAACTGCTCACCGAGTATAAATATCTTATATTTATATATAATTTTCGATCATTATCACCCGGGTTCTATGTGATTTATGACCTTTCCACATGATTTTCTAGACTTTTTTTTTTAATAAAACCGTATTAAATCAGTTTCAATTTAAATAAATTTTTGTGTAAATTTAAATTAATAAAATTTAAATAATCGCTTTTATTTTTATAGTTAAACATGGTAAGGATGATTATCTCCTTGTTGTTTTGAATATTCAGTTTTTTAATACTTAGTCACGATATAAATGCATCTAGTATAAGGGTATATTTGATTCACCCTTTCTTTTCACACAACTTTATTTAATAACAAGTGCAAATAGTTTTCAAATTTAATTTCCATATTGAAAATTTCCCTTATCCCTTTTAATATATTCGATGAAAATCCTTATTTGATGAGGATAAATACAACGTGACACAAGAATAGTTTAAAAACATATGTTTCTTCACATTTAAATATATTCGATTGAGATTTATATTAAATTTATAATATATAGTTTTAGAAAGCTGCATAAAAGCTTTAGAAAAGGAAAGATAACGAGTTTAAAATACATATCGGTCTTAGATGCGAGATAATTCTGAAGAAAATTGTATTATAGGTTTACATACCGTTAGGGATATACATGAAATTATCATAATAAGCTTCCACTGGTTTGTAAAAGAAGGGCATGCGTATTTCAAACTGTATATTTTCTGACAAAAAGAAAAAGTCGTTTCACTTATTTTAAATTCACATTATTCAAAAAAGAGCAGTCTGGACGAGATTTAATTTTCCAAATAGCAAAATGTTTATCATCGAGGGACTAATTTGTAAGGCGGAAATGAATCTGAAGCCGCTTCGGAAACAGTGTAAACTACTTTTGAGTTCTATTTAGAGGGGAAAACTGAGAACTGGATTTGAAACCCCCATTAATACTAAACCGAGGTTCAAATACGAACATTATACTCTAGAAAGCTTATGTTTTATGTGACTATATAGGTATTTTTTAGATCGTAATTTAAATGTATATTATATATACATGTACACGGATCACTGAGTTGGAATAATTATATCTTGTAGCGGAACATTAACGATAAACTCTTTATTGTGTTACTCGATTTTATATCATAATCAATTAAAATGATGTTCAGAAATGAAATTTACAGTTTAGGACGATCGTATATTAACTGACATTCATAACTAAAAAGGGGTCGAATTATCATGTGTATACATATAAGTTGCACATTTTACAGTTGATTTTAAAGTTATATACGAATCGAACGGGTTAATCTAATTTAATCTATATGTATATACACTATTTTTTAATCCCGTATCCCTTTTTTTATAAATAGTCATGTGACAAAAACTATATAAAGATTTGTTTTGGCAATGAATCAAATTACAAAAAATTGGTGAAGAAATTCAGTATTTTATTTAATTTGACACCTCATATAGTTTTTTTGTTTGCGTCATATGTCAAAATATTATATATCGTATTTATATAGATCCTTTCTTCTAATTTTCAAATAAATAAATAAAATGGGAAAATAGTAAAATTCTTTATATACATAATTAAAAACTTAACGAGTGTTAATTTGATATATATTTGACATTTTATGTTACGTTTGTAAATTGATCCTTAAGTTCGTGTTGTATATAACATGCGTATGTATACATGTATAACAAGCTAATTTACATGTGTTATAATATAATTATATATTTAAGTATATATAATATATAGAATATTATAAATATTACATGGGTGGCCCAACATATATAATATAGTCATAATTTGATACTTCCGTTATATTTCAATTATGTATACTTAAAAATAAATTAAATCATTAAAATTTGAAATAAAAAACCGCAAAAACCACTTTATGAAAACGGCCAAATGACGCGCAACCCAGTGTAGTGCGGATGATCAATTTTAAATTAGAGATAAATTAATTGTTTTTTAAATGTGATGGCACTTTATAACTGGTTTTTACTACATTTAATTATAGCTTTTGGAATATAAAGGACATATCTCAAATTAAAGCGCAGCAAAGAATTAATTAAGTTTAAATAAAATTGTATGCAGAATATAATATATATGTTCTGAACAAAACTAAAAGGGATATAATTTTTACCTAACAATATAAAATGTCGTTATAGAGTGAAATCCACTTAAGGCAAACGACCAGTAAGACCTGAATAAGAACAGTGCAATAGCCTTAACTATAGTAAATATCTATAATATCTATAATAATAATCAATTTTTACAGGCCATTGCTGTCCCGTATCGCATCACCATTCTGGAGCCATCGTCGCGTTTAGGCCATAAATCAAGTGCACGATTCTTCTTTTGAATGTCATTAACCATCCATCATACTCATTCGCTACGTTCGAACTCTCACAACCATACATGACAACGGGTTTGATCAACACCTTGTACAACTTTATAGCTTGTCGGCATTTGCAAGTTATTTTGACTTTAGCAGTAGACGTAAGGCATACAAAGCACGGTTGCCAGCAACAAGAAGGCGTGTTATTTTAATATCCCCTTCTACACAGTTATCATGAGTAACTAGAGAACCAAGGTATATCGGAAACTTTATACTCTTTCAAATGTGTGGTCACCGCACTACTAAAATCTCTTGCGTCTTAGTCACTGAAACCACAGATCATATATTTGATATCTACTGCACATTGTAACAAACAGCTATTGTAAAAATTACTAATAGATTGTTCTCAATTTTGACACAACATTGGGACTGCATTACTGTCATTTTACATAAACGCACATATTTGTCAGGTATTCCCGCAGACAGCGCAAAGCAAACCTATCCCGATGAAATGAGTCATAGGTTTATTGGAAATCCAAGAAAACCTGATGTACGTCACGAGATGTTTCGCAATATTTAGAATCATCCTCGGCCAAAAAACTCGTTCAGTGACTGACTGATTTGCACGAAATCCTCTTTGGTAGTTACCTACAATTTCCTCCACCAGGGGAGTGATACTACTTTCCAATACTATGTAAGACAGAATTTTGTATGCTGTGCAAAGAAGACCTACGCCCCGATAATTTCCGCAGTTTGTGTGATCTTCTTTTTTAAGGATAAGGCACAAAGTATCCCCTCCGAATATCAAGAACTCGGAATTATTGCAATCTCCACAGTCTGCATTTGACAACTTTCAAATACAGCTTTTGACACTTCTTGAACATTGAGTAAATCCTCCTGGTCCTGAATGGTGATTGACCTAGGCCCGAAGGTATATGGTGCAGTTCGATAACTCCTTTAACGACACCACGAGAACTGCGCTTATTGTTGAGTTGTTGTATACTCTTAAGACTTTAGCCTTCCACCATCCACGCTTTTTCCGTCTACTAATTCGCTTGGCGATTGTCCTATAGCAAGGACCACTTTGTTCTTCCGTGCAATTGTTAAACGTATTCGCGCTTGTTGATAGGCTGAATTCGGTTGCTCGACAGCAATACGCAGCAATTAGTTTGATGACACTTCTCATCAAACTAATCATTTTTGACAACCGAAGTTTTCATTCATGAGCACAAGATTCTGATATTGTGCTTTCTTATCTTCGTTTATCAGACCTTCACAGTTGAAAAGTAAGTTACGTTTACCTGCGATCTCTGAATTGTCCGAAAACTACCATCTTAGCTTTGTAGTGACCAATTAATAATCACAGCCTAAAAATTTAGCAGACGACCGATAAGATCTCAGATCTTGGATGACACGATAGCTTCCCTTTTCCATTTTTTTCCAAATTATTGTAAAATGAGGCATTTATCTTGGGTTGGCTTACACCAATGGGCGCATGAACATAAATAATTGTCAAGTTGGCTAGTCGCATGCGTAAACGTATCTCCACTTGTTGGCCATCGAATTTCTTGCAGAGCAACGGGTTCCAAGCGATACTCTTTCATGGCTAATATATATAGTACCATCAAACACATTAAACTGCGTGTTCGTTAACATAAGCGAAGGTCAGTTAAAATATCTAGTATATGACTATAATATTCAGACTATAATATTAAAATATCTAGTATATGACTATAATTTCAGACTATAATATTGAATTTTCTTAAAATTAAATAATCACATAATGTTTTATGTATGGGAATCACCGTATGCGATTACATAACATTTCACTTAAAGGATATAACAAAATGTTAACACTTCATATCAACAAGACACCCATCTGTATTTACCTTAAGGCTATTGCTATTATGTTGTTTGAGATAATATGAAAATACTATAGATGGGAAACAATGTCGAAGCTCACTGTATATAACGCATATATACAATGAGACCCTTCTGTTCTTACAAATCAATCATATAAGATGATGATATAACATATATGTGCATAAATAAACATATTTTTTTATGTATTATGACATCTGACGGCACGTTTATCATACATGCATATACAGTTTCGTGTCCGTATCATTCTAAATAGTTTTACGATAGTTTCATGTTAAATTCTGTAACTAACATGACATTTTTATTAGTTTTTTGTCTCTCGAATATTGTTTATTTATGTTATTTAAAGACTATAAATGTTGTAATTAGTTAAAAGTTTATAAATCGTATAATGTTTTGAAGATAAACATGTAGGAAGTATTTCGTATTTAAGATGTTTAGTTTTTATACATATATGTATACTTATTAGGGGAATTTAAGAGAAATAAATCTTTGGATTATGCGAGGGTAATAGGTTCAGTGATTTATTTATGTGATATATGTTTTAATTGATTTATATATATTATAATAAATTTAAGAATTTTCTTACTTTTCGTGGACACCTTCTAGGTTATATATCCAAAACCTTAATATCACCTATGCTAAAACTGTTTGTATTTAAGATCACTAATAAACTTATAAGTTAACAAATAAAGTTTAGAGAAACTAAATAGACATATACATATATAAAACACAACAACTTAAGACACAGTATATACATGAGCATAAATAAGTATATCCTAAAAGTTTTTATTCCGTTAAATTACTTAATTACAGAACAATCAAATGGAATGATTTTTTTAATCAGAAATGAAGTGTTAATTGACTACATATATATTCTTTAAACCATATTCGTTCTTCTCATATAACAAAAACGAAAATATAAAGATTTATTACTCATAATTAAATCATCTTACATCTATAATACATGTGCGATCATTAGCATTCACTAATTTAATACATAAATGAAGTGTTATTACTATTAATATCAACGGGTGATTCCTAACAAAATATATTTATTATAACTATAGTCTATATCCATCTTCAAGTAATACAATCACCCTTTCTATAGATCATGTCTTCTACACTCTATATATATATATTAATCCATTACTAATAACGGTGTTTTGTTAAGTTTAAAAATAAAAACAATCTGACACTTGTCGGAAGATATCAAAACCTTTTTTCAAGAATATAATATGAATCATCTTCTTGATCTTATTTCTTTATAATGTGATCTTACATGCGATCACAAACGAAACAATCTTTAAATTTATTTAAGTAGTTGAATATACAACGATGTAAGTTGATATATATATATATATATATATATATATATATATATATATATATATATATATATATATATATATAATATTCATCACATTACAATAGTGTTATTGTTCGATACTGATCGTATTAAGATAAAATAATCTGTTACTATCCTTTTTGATGTATTTTTCGTAAATAAACGGCAAATGTGTATCATGATCTTCAGGTAAAATTATGAGGAATATCAATCAGATTAAAAAAAGTATCTAGAAATTATTTTTACAATTTTTTATTATTATTTTTTTATTTAATTAATATTGGTTTTAATCAATCAAACAATACACACACATATATTTATATATATATATATATATATATATATATATATATATATATATATACATATATATATATATATATATATATATATATATATATATATATATATATATATATATATATATATATATATATATATAAACTATTATACAAAAATTATATGTTAGACATACAAAAAATATATAACTAAATATATTATAATTATTTAAAAATTTATTTTTTAATTAACGTCTCCACATAACACCCGAATTTAATGAACTTGCGCCACTATTCGTCACACCCATCCCATTTGCTTGCGTACGCCGCATATGTTCGATCTCAGCATGGCGATCACGATACATTCGTTGTTTATCTTCAAAATCTCGTACCCTTTGATTATATCGATCAATTTGATCTTTTAATATTGCATCCTCATGTAAACCCCGACGTTCATCATACTCCAAACAGCCAACACCGTCTAATCTATCCAAATCGATCCATCCCCGAAATTTAACGCACACACCGTTCATTATAAAATGTGATCGAATATAAACCTAATATATTATATCGTAACAGTGTGTATATTATAAAGAGATTCGATCGCCGTATCATTGTGTTTTTGTGTGTGTGTGCAAAATGGTTCAAACATACAAAAAAAAAAAAAAAAAAAACATCGAAATTAACAAAATTATATATTTTTAATATTAGTAAGTTAGCATTTAGTAAGTGATTTGTACACTCTATTATTCAAATAAACGAACATAAAACCGTTTTGATTAACAAGAACTGACATTTTGAACGCACCACAGACTTTTAAAATATCACAAATTTAGACATTTCATCAAGTTACACAATTAACGAAAATGAATCTCTATATATTACGCATTTAATAGCGAAAGCTTCAGTTTTAATGTTTTAATCAAATTAGTGATGTAAAAAACATGACTCTAGCTGTCCATTGTGCTTAAGATGTATTAATATAACCCTATTTTGTGACTAACATATTATCAGCGCTTAAGTTGACATTGCACTTCACTAGCTTTATACACAAACATAACTGTTCGGTCTTAAAATCCAGGAAAAGTGTTGAAACACCTATATCATCTAATGACAATTTCTACAAATATTGGATTGAGCACTTAACCAGAATATTTCTTTTTGGATATGCGCATAAAGTTTAGATCTCCCAAATGATATACCATTATGCTGTGAAAGTGCGAAATAAGTATAAATACATCTATTTACATGCATCAACTTTATAGTTCGGCTATTTGATAAAAACGAAAATGTCCTTAAAATAGTTTAGTATTAAATTAACCCCTCATATGAAGACAAATACTCAGAACAAAATCTAGCTAAAAAATTTAATTTTTGTTTACAAAATATCACCGTTTGACATCATTTTTCACAAATAAATTCTTCATTTTTTTTTAACAATTTTCAATTAAATTAATTTTCTTTTCTTATTTTATTTTATTTAATAATGTTGTAAAGTATTTATATAGTTATTGTTACCCCCTTGATGTGCGTTTATTACTTCTGCGCGAGTTACCAAAAATAGCAACCCTATACGAAGTTTTTTTTGTTATAACAAACGCAGGGTGAAATAAATTAATCCACTCCGGGAGTTTTTTAATTTTTTTTACAAACAAAACGAAAATATTTTTAAAATTAAATATTTTAAGATTCATTGAAGTGTTTGAAATTTCATTAAAAATAATAAAAAAAAAAGGATATTTCACTATACGAGCACGATTATACATAAAATAAGGGTACTATATATATAAGGTACAAATGAATTCCAATACACAAAACTTACAGTCAATGTTTATTGCTAAATTTTATTGTTTTAGTGCGAGTTAATATAACTTGAAACAGAGAATTGATCTTTTTTGGGAAGATTTTTAACCTTGATAAATTTGTACCGATACATAGTTTTGATCCTATATAAATCTAAAGAAATTGCAGATCGATCCTCTATATAAATTTATATATGTGCATCATATAACCCTCGATTTAAAATATTTATTACAAAATAATTGTCAGTTGAAACGCCCTCTTAAAATAAATTAGAAATATATATTTCAAGGCAATTAGAATTTTTAAGTTGTCCTAAATTGGGCAAATGGGTCCTGTATCAATAATATCAATGTATATAATAGTATATAAATAAGAGCATAACAATTTGACCTGTTTTTATATTATTTATGCGAAACAGATGTCAGTCCGAAAAGATTTATTTTAAACATGATAATTGGATTATATTTTAGAAAGCCGGATGTACGATATCTTTGATTGTCAATTCCACGATTTCTTATCGGTCCTCATTAAAATGCTTATCGAAGTTAGTTTAAAAACAAATTTATATTCCTTTACATATAATATTATGGTAATATAAAAAGAATTTAAAAGTCGTCTAATTGAAATATGCATACATAACCTAAATATGTATACGTAACACGTGGCTTTGATCATCTCGATTAATTTAACAGCACGCGCACTACCCTTTTGTTTTCATTTTTTCTTCAACAACAACTCAATTTAAACTAACAAAAGGAAAACTAGTGATTGACACTGATTGTATTGCATATAATTCGTGTTTTATAATTCTTTTAATTAGGCCGACGATATATATATATATATATATATATATATATATATATATATATATATATATATATATATATATATATATATATATATATATATATATATATATATATATATATATATATATATATATATATATATATATATATATATATAGATATATATATATATATATATATATATATATATATATATATATATATATATATATATAAATATATATATATATTATATATATATATATATATATATATATATATATATATATATATATATATATATATATATATATATATATATATATATATATGTATATAAATGTAGATCATAAGTCTTAGTATGCCGCCCTTAAACGTAACCTCGAAATTAATTCATATTAAAGCAATGAGGTATATACACGATCAAAAAAAGATCAAACACTGCCTATACCGGTTCGTTTATTTTCATAAAAAGTAATACAGTTATGTTAACATCCCCAATAAAATAAAAAACATTAAAATATGATATTCCATCTGGTTCTAGGATACAACAAATATATTGCCGCGATCAAATGTACTAAAAACTAATTAAAACATTTTATAGGTCAAAAAATTTTTAGAATTTTGAATATTTTTTTATGATCGACAGATCTTTTTTTTTTGTTTATTTAATTTTTCATTTTATAGGTACTTTTATATTTTAAAACAAGTTAATTTAAAATTAGTCTGTCATTTTCTGTTCACTTTGTTTTTGTAAAATTAGAAATGTTTTATAGTTTTGAAAATAATATCTACAAATGTTATATGCGTCGACAAACTATAATTTAATTATAGTATGTATTTACTATACTAAAATGTTTTGTCTGAATTAAGCTCCAATTTTATATTATATCTCTACTTTGGGTTGATAAAAGTAAGAATATATTAAGACGCATTTCTATAAACATGGCTGATCAGATAGGCATCCATAATTCATAATTTCTAAGAAACTTACTGAAAATAAAACTATTTCTAATCAAAATAAGAATGGCTTAGGTATAATAGTTAACTATGTCGCTTACTCAAAATAGGGAATTGGACAACTTTTTTCGTTTTCCTATTCCTTATAAGGAATTTCATATGGAAACGTCAATATAAGGAAACCTAGACTTGGTCCATTGGTACTGCATTTACCGTTCATACCTAAATTTCTAAGTCTTATTCGCACCATTAATTTTTTCACGATAATAATGTTTTAAATTTATAAAACATTTGGCTGTATCCGGCCACGCGTTGCTGAGTGTGGTGGCATCACTGGCAGATAAAGTGAAACCGCTTTATCTACTTCCACAACAGTGTCGACGGAATTGTATGTGACTGCCTCGCTTTGTATGTTAGACTGAATAGACTTTGTATGTTAGACTGAATCGTTTTGCAGCTGGACATGAATATTTGTAGTTAATTTCAACGTCTTTACGTGTCGTCGCCACAAAAAAGAATATTTCAGGCAAGCATTTATTTCGTCCGCTAGTTTTGATCGAGAAATTACAGGTAATGTTTGGCTGAAATCTTCGATTTTTTATGAGCGAAGGTAAGCTAAGCAGCTAAGAAATAATTGAACGATTTAAATCAAATTTGGACCAGTTAATGTACTCAAAAAAATCTATTCTCAGAGGTATCATTGAGCCCTATCAGACCACTATAACCGATTTTAATTTGTTTGATTTTGAAACAGCGCGAATTTAAGCAAAAACTGAAAACAAATTGGCCTCAGCAGCTAAGAAATAATTGAACGATTTAAATCAAATTTGAACAAGTTAATGTACTAGAGAAAACCTATTCTCAGAGGTATCATTGAGCCCAATCAGACCACTATAACCGATCTAAATTTTTTTGATTTTGAAACAGCTCGAATTTAAGCAAAAACTGAATACAAATTGGCCTCAGCAGCTAAGAAATAATTGAACGATTTAAATCAAATTTGGACCAGTTAATGTACTCAAGAAAACTTATTCTCAGAGGTATTTGACAGTTATTTGAAATCAGTTCAATTCAGCTCTGCGTGTATATTGATTTACAATCAATTTAATAAATTTCCAAGTCAATACATTTATACATATATACTCTTTTAACATCAATTATCCCGATTTGAATTCAAATACTGCAAATAATATCTGTTAGGCGGAGATACATCTAACAACTAATCCATTTACGTGTCAATTCCTTGCATACATCAAAGCAAAACACTATAGATTTCCGTATCAAATTGGTCCTTGTTTACACACTCCTATATTACAACAATACAATCTAACATATTTAAGAATTATGTAACAATTTCAAAAATCTATGTATGACCCTCTTCAAAAATAATTTTAAAAACTCGAAAGATAGCAATCGATAATATTATATTATAAATATATATATATATATATATATATATATATATATATATATATATATATATATATATATATATATATATATATATATATATAAATGGTACTCGTATGTATATACACAAATGTATATATATGAGGATATATATAAAGGGATTTTAACTGTTTGTTTATTATATAAAATATATTCATATATATATATAAGTATAGTACTTCATGTGCATATAATATTATATGTATAAAGTATAAACACAAATCAGAGTGCGAAATATAAAGAGGGTCCCAATACATAATATTAAATGTTCTTATGTACTTATATACAGAAGCATAAATATAGTTTATATAAATAATCAACCGTTTTTTTCAGTTGTGTATTATCTAAACAAATAATTAAAAAATAAGTAAATAGAGTATTATATATATATACATATATATATATATATATATATATATATATATATATATATATATATATATATATATATATATATATATATATATATATATATATATATTATATATATATATATATATATATATATATATATATATATATATATATATATATATATATATATATATATATTTAGTTTTCCAATAAAATTATAATAACAAAAAACTAAATAAAATAAATAAATAAATAGTACAAGAAGTTCAGACACTTTTGTTATTATTACAGTAATTTAATACTTTTTATAGTTTGTTGATTTTATAACGATGATATGAATATGTATATACACGTTTGATTATTGTATTATATGATATAATGTAGATATATGAATAAACATACAGAGCCACAAAGGAAGAATTGTGAACTACTAATTCACATTGTTATTATTTCGAACAAAGAAAACACGTTTTTGCGCAGCAAAATGTAACAAACCAAACAAAATGGCTGATGCGCGTTTTACTGTCTTTTCTATATACAGTTCAAATTTAGCAAGAAAAAAGTAGCTATATGAAAAATTGATTTTTCAATTTTTAACAATGCTTCTTATAGGCTTTGATATATACATATAACAAGAAAATCAATAAAAATTTCCATGGAAACTGTATAGACGATATCGATGTATATAAATATACTTATATAAAGTGCAGGAGTGATAAATTCTATAATTACAATAAACCCAAAAACTTTCAATTTTTTGACTATACCATAATATAGGCCTGATATAGGTCACCATTAAATGAGCCTCTTATTTTACAGTGAAATCAATATTAGCTACTTAATACGGAATATCCACTATTGATTTCATGTCAATCAAACCTAGAAAATTCACTGTATACACAACGATCGTTTCACATTAAATTGACTTTGAAGATACATAAATTTGTTACTTTATTTTTGCAGTGCCCATCAATCCAATCAAATCGTGACTCTTTTAATTGCTTCATCGAGTTACACATTAAGTTAAATGGGACTGTTTACAACACTTGAGATCCTCACATTTTTGGTTGTATTATAAGGATAATATTATTATCACAACCGCTATACGGAATGTGCCAATAGCCCAATACATATACAATCGATTTGTAATTAATTTGTAATTATCTTTTTTAAACTTATATATAACTTAATCAGTTGATTATAAAAACATACTAATACGATGGACACAAATTAAAAGTTGCAACTATATCAAATGTTTCATATAAAAATAAAATAAACCTATATATATATATATATATATATATATATATATATATATATATATATATATATATATATATATATATATATATATATATATATATATATATATATATATAAATAATATCTCTTACCTTTCCAAATTCCTTTTCGAAGTCACATTCTTTTTCGGGAACATAAGGTCCCAAATTTGGATTAAAAATCAATTGTAAATTTGTTCCGGATGTTATAAATGATATTTCGGTGTGGCCTTCACGGCATCCATTTTGAAAGCGCACTTGACGCTCTTCCTGAGGACGATCACGGTATCCAGTGTAACGAATCTATATATGTAAATAAATTAAACAAATAAATAAATTAATTAATTAATTAAAAGTCATTTAGATTGGCTCTTTCATGAGATTCCAATCTATAAAATCGGGATTTAGAATTTAAAAAACTATGAGTCGAGTCGGTAAAACTATTTGCCTATATATATAAGTATAGCCATGTTCAGTTTTTTTAAAACTTGGGACCAACATAAAACTGAAGAAAATTAAAATGCCGTCGCCACTTCAAAAAATTTACATGCGCGTATATTAGAATAAAATTGTATATAGCAAATGGCGAATTTTATGCGAACAAAATAAATGGCATGGTATATTTACTTACTTCACTCTCTCGGCTCAACTTTTTAAAAAGTTCATCACTTTCGAATTTCGATTTTTGATCAGGAACAACCCGCGGCATTTTAAATATAAACCGTGGTTTTGGCTGTTCATATAGTCCAATCGAATCGAATGGTATCATGCCAGCTAATGCGGCTGGATCGTTCATCATTTTGTCGAACAATATATATATTATATATAATTAGTAAATTATAAAATACAGAATAAAAATAATTTTTCGCACAATTTTCACAAAGCGCACAAAATTTTCTATTTTAAATCACTATAGTTAATATACTGTACACCGTCACCTGCTTGAAATTTAACTGATTTCATTTAAATATTATATAGCTCGGACGAGTATTCTTATAATGAAAATTAAAAAAACAATTGGAAAATTTCATGTTCATATAAAAAATTTTGAGGCATTTTCCACAAGTAAATAAAAAATCTCCTCCTATATATTTGTCGTCCTTATATAAATTTTCAATCCATTATGTATTAATGTTAAACCATGTTAAATTCAAGTTTCAAGAGGAAACGTTTACGGACGGAAATAAAATATTTAGGGGAATTTATAACGGTAACGCCTTTTTATATTAAAATGAATATATGGTTGTTTCGGTTGTACTATTTTATATATTAAAAAAAACTCAACAACATTTATATATATATATATATATATATATATATATATATATATATATATATATATATATATATATATATATATATATATATATATATATATATATATATATATATATATATATATATATACATATGTAAATAAACCATCATCCTTATGTATATCACGTCTTATATACAGTATACGAGTAGCTTTTTTCAAGTGTGATTATTAATGCATTGCATGAATGAGAGAAATCATTATTAAGAATTATAAAAATAAAATGATGATGTTGTGTAAACAAAACACATTTTAAGGGGCCATACTCGCCATATTTGATTTATGTTTAAGAGAACTATATATATATATGTAGAGTTATTGACATTAATCGTCAAACGTATATGCGGGGAAGTTTGGCTAATGCCAGAATTCTTAAACTTATGATCAATTAATTTGGCACAGTGGCTCGAATTCCAATGAGGTAGAGATACAAAAAACACGTTCTTATTTTATTTAATCATTTAAAGAAATCAATTTGTAAATTTAAATACAATTAGGATTTCAAATACAAAAAATTTAAATTTTAAAATTAAGTAAAAAAGATAAAAAGTTAAAAATATTAAAATTATAATGAAGTGAAAATGTCTGAAGTGTTGTTTCAATTTGAGGTTAAACTGGCCTTTATGGATATTGGTTGGATCATTTTCACCGCAGTTAGTACGATGTTTTTCAAGTTTTAACCACTTGACGAAAATTACAGCTGGGCACGTGTATCTTAATACTCTGAAAAATGAAAGTAGAATTCCCAATGTTGTTGCCTGTCTTTTCAATTTTGCAATTTTATGTACGCATTACCATGTCAGGACAGAGCCAGTTCAGGAAGGGCTGTCTTTCTTAGATGTGGACTACCCCTTAAGGAGGTTGATAAATCAGATGCTAAATTAGATGGGGGGAATCCACCATTAGGAGGCGAGTAGTTAGAGGAACTCCGCAAGATGGTGTCCTGTCACCTCTTCTCTGGAACATAGTAATCAATGGATTACTTTTGGAACTGGAAAGGCAGGGAATATGGGTGATAGCGTAAGCAGATGACGTAGCGATCGTGATCTTGGGTAGATACCTAAGCACGATTAGGGAAGTCATGCAACACGCGCTCTTAATCATTACAAAGTGGGCTAGCAAATGTGGGCTGGGTATAAATCTATCCAAAACAGAGCTTGTACTCTTCTTCACCAAGAAATATAAAATTCCGGTAGTCGCCCCTCCTACCTTAAAAGACACGGCACTGGCCTTTATTGATAAGACAAGATTTCTAGGCATAATTTTAAAAAGTAGGCTAAATTGGAAGCCCAATCTTTTAGAGCGAGTAAAGAAGTCTACTATGTCTCTGTACTCATGTAGGAACACCGTCGGTAGGATATGGGGTCTCTAACCAGAGCTGGTATATTGGTTCTTTACCGCTGTAGTCAGACCAATTCTGATGTATGTGGTGAGTGTGTATAAAAAAACTTATAAAAATATGATAGAGAAGGTACAAAGAACGGCCTGCTTGCTTATAAGCGGGGCACTGAGGGCAACCCCTACACGTGCTCTGGATGCTATGCTCTACCTTCTTCCTGTCGACATCTTTGGACATCTTAATTGGAAATGTCTACAGACGGGCCACTCGACGATTGGCAGTTCGCTTAAGGAAGACTTGGCGAATAGTGACTACACAATACCAATTGTATAAAGGCTTCCGGACCTTTAGCCGCTCAAGGGAATCCTGGGGAAACAGGTCAACAACAGAAACTGGAAGTATACAATTCTACACTGACTGCTCCAAACTAGACAAAGTCCGGCAAAGTCGGAGCTGGAGTCTATTGTGACAAATTAAATGTGGATATATCCGTTCGTCTTCCTGATCACTACAGTGTGTACTAGGCAGAGGTGGTAGCGATTAAGGAAGCGCTGACTTGGTTGATGCATAATGATTCAATTCTATGAATGTGGTCAGCGTTATGAGAGCACCAAACTGCTGCTGAATATTCTAGTTAATGCATGCATTTTGATATTTAATCTCAGTGGTCCATTGGCGAATAAAGCCAAACATGGAGTTGGCTTTCGTTACACTCTGGTCAATATGTATCTGGATAGTGAAATATCACTGACAAATATTACACCGAGGTCTTTGATTGTGGAAATTATTGGACATTTTTCCCGATGATATGACATTATCTTGCATTTATGGATATTAAGTTTTAACTATGGTTCAGTTCACACCAAGTACAAATCTTGTCAATATCCTCTTGAAGCTTGAAGTGTCGTTTGCGACGTTAATTGATCGGAATATTGTAAGATCATCAGCAAATAAAAGCGTTAAAAATATCAGGAAGAGATAGAGACCTATATATTAGAACCCTATATGAGGAACTCCAGCTTTTGCCAAAATAGGATTCAACAAAAATTTCAATGATTAGATATCTTTCCGTATTAAGTACGATTGAAACCATTTGACAAAAATTGATGAAAAGCCAAACTTGTCTAATTTCATCAATAACTGTCGATGTTGAATGGAGTCAAAAGCTTTACAAAAAACAGTGTATATATGGTGAAAATTTGCTGACGATTTTCTAAAGCTTTTGAAGTGATGCTAGTAAACTCAACTAAATTGGTAGGTGTTGATCTGCCAGGCGTAAGTCCATGTTGATATGGAAAGATAGATGGCTTAAAACTATTTTCTTGAAGAGAAATTTTCCATTTATTAGTGAAAATTCCAGTTTACAATGATTTATTAAAGATATATTAGTTTTAAAGGTTGAACTACATCAGCCAATCAGATCCACAGCCACATCCACGTGATTTACTATATATTTAATAAGTATTCCATTTGGCTAGTGCTTCAGATTTGATGCTCGTGCAAAGTTTTTATCAGTTAGACTAATCCTAAATGATGAGTAGTCAGTATAAGTATGCCATTGATTGGTTTGGTTATCACCTTGATGCAGTTAGCCGTTGATATTTAGAATTTATCTGACAGACATCTTTTAATCACTTTCACAGACACAGATTTATACAGTCTGCTTACAAAAAGGTACCTTCTCGGTTTAATAATTGTAATTGTGATCAAGAGATTTTCATTTTCCGAACAAGGCGGTACATGGATTTCTGTTGGCAAATCTGGAGATTGAATTGGGATTGGCTGAACAATAATAGCAAACGAAATTTACTAATATAAATATTTAACAAGGCAACTGTTTTTATTGTTAGTTTATAAAAATATGGAAAACTGAAATCCTAAGGCTACATCTTTGTAATGAGCGAACTACTTCAGGAGTAAAGGAAAGAAATTTTCATATTAAGGACTAAGTAGTCAAATACAAACCATGGTATGATATGCATATAGGACCGATCATATTCAAAAAATTAACCCTGGTCAAGCAAAGACAAAAACGAAACCGTTCTCCTGCGTGGTTCATTGCATTATAAGTTCGAGCTTTTGACATTCAAAAAAATATGAGAAATGGCTGCATTATATGCCCTATAAAATAAAGAAAGGAGATCGCTCAAAACTAGCGCAGCATATATAGAGAAATTTTGCACTACTGCTCATTAAAAAGGCAAAGGGTCAATTTGAATTCGGGACGTATTCTCTGAATTCCCTATTTTTTACGTCACCACATATTTTTCTTTGATGATATTTGTAATAATCTTACAATTATTAGCCTCTGTACGACAAGCAAAGGATATTGTGATGAAATTCTAATGATATCATGTTAGCATAGATATAATTGATATATTTGTATATATATATATATATATATATATATATATATATATATATATATATATATATATATATATATATATATATATATATATATATATATATATATATATATATATATATATATATAGCATGTATGCAGTCGCGTTTCGAGCTTACTCAGCTATAAAAGGGTTTCGGCTAAAACTAGTTGATCGCCAAATATCCCAAAGATACAAAGACAAAGACTTCGGTCGAAGAAGAAGACTCATTTTACAATAATCTGGATGATCTGGTTGATTTATACCGTAACATGACATTAAAAATTGCGATTGGTGACTTTAATGCTATAACAGAGCTTGCCAAAATTAGACTGTTATAGTTATGAGCTAAATAGCCGTACTATCAAAACGAACTAGTGACCGATTAAGGGGTATAGGTATTATATATATATATATATATATATATATATATATATATATATATATATATATATATATATATATATATATATATATATATATATATATATATATATATATATATATATATATATATATATATATCTTATATTATATATGTATCTTGTGATTGCCAAGGTCTAATTGTGGCTAGCACACTCTTTTCTTATAAAATATTTATATACTTGGAAATATGGACACCTAAATCCGCCTAAGAATTATCAAAGTCTATAATTGACCATGAGTTAATTTTTAAGTGACGATCGCGTATTTTCCCAAATGTGAGAGCATACATATGGCTCGGCAACAGACAGTTATGATCCTCCTCTTGGATGGAGGTTATTAATTCATTCAATTTAGGGATGAATGGAACATATATGCATATATGTTCCATTCATCCTTAGGGGCAAATATGAGCGGCAGTGAGAAGCTGCCTAGAATGGTAATTGGGAAATACCAAAAACCTCGGTGTTTTAAACATATTTAAACACATCCAGTGATGTACCGAGTCAATAAAAAAGCATGGATAACGTTTATCGAATGGGAAAATTATTTGCGGCATATCGACAAAATATATCACGAACAAAATCGAAAAATTGTATTAATCGCCGACAACTACGCTTCACATTTAGAAGTATGCGGATTAAGAGGAATAAAAATTGGATATTTACCATTAATATGCTGGATGCATGTCAATTTACAAAACAAGATTGGAATTCTGTTGCAGCAAAGACAATCGAAAACTGTTTCCATAATGTGTGGTCAATACAATGTGCAATTAGTGAAATTGCAACTAGTCAACCATTTCGATCGATTCAATCCGATATCGAAGAAATTTATTGTGATAATCCAATTAATCAATGAAATTTAAACTTTTCGGATTATTTGGGGGTTGATGACAATTTGGTCATATCTGAGGATGTCTTTGATGACAACTTTACAAATTCAGTTCGCCCGGACCAACCAGAATATATTAACTCTAGTTCTGATGAAAGAGGCAGTGAAATAGTAGGCCCAAGTGTTAAAGGCGTTGAATTTATTTTAATATATAGTCATCCAGATTGTTTAAAAGAGCTCGATCTAATCAATAAATTAGAACGTAAAGTCGAAGAAATAAAAATTCGTTCGGTTCAACAATCATTAATTATCGACTTCTATAAGTAAAGTTCTTTATATTTACATATAGTGTTGGATTTCCTAAAGCGTTAGTAGGGAAATATAACGAACAACATTATATTGAACTCGATATAACGAAAACTTAATATAAAAAAAACTGAATATAACGAATTGATGGTCCCTTGCGATTCGTTATATTCAAGTTCGACTGTATATTATATATATATATATATATATATATATATATATATATATATATATATATATATATATATTTATATATATATATATATATATATATATATATATATATATATATATATATATATATATATGTATTTATATATATATATATATATATATATATATATATATATATATATATATATATATATATATATATATATATATATATATATAAGGATACACCTGTTTATATTTAACTGATTAATTCGGCAACAAATGGCAACTATGCGTAATTAAGATGAAAGGTTAAAAAATTATGGGTAATACAACTACATGTATAGGTAGTTAAAACTAAAGGTAATAAAATTAGGGAGTGATTACTATGGTAACAAAATATTACGACTGATGATGTACCAACACCTGTTCCACTGCTTGCTATTAATAGTCGAACAAATATTGACTGTACTTAGTTAATACTTAAAATTGGCAGCAAAAAGTAGTTTTTATCGTAAATATATTTTGAGTGAAATTAAATCAAAGTAAATCAAGCGATGGTACACGCGCCATTAAATTTACGAAATCATAAAAATGTAAAAATAAGCTGAAAAGGCCAAAAAGTATATGTGCGAATTTAAGAAGGACTGCGCTCATAAAGATCTGCGATTTATTTAATCAGAGAATCTGAGGCAATTGCAGCATAAAATAATACAAATTAAACAACGTGGTAGTTATAAAAAATCCAGCAGTTGAACCTTTGCCTCCAATCACGTCCACTTGCACACCGTCATCATCAAGCACTAGCGCCTCAGATCCGATATCAATACCACCAACAGAAGTTCTAGAAGAAGTGTACCATGATGAGTTCCCTAAATTTTGTTAAAAACCAGGCTATTGTCAAAAACCACTAGAAAAAGTAGTATAACTCACTTGTGAAAACGTGCCTGTTCCAAAAATACTACCAATACATGAGGTCAATGTCAAACCAAGAAAACCAATGTCGATCGGTAGAGATCCCTATATATCCCAGTTTAATTCAATGAAATTTGTCTTGCTTTACTGTTGAAACTATCAAAATATGGACATTGCGGTCATAAACATATTATCAAAGTGCCTAGATTATTCCACATTGATAAAACTATATTAATTTTTAGAAGCAATAAAATAATAGTCAATTTAGAATTAAGAACGGTTTAATTTGCTGCCAATACTTTATGATAATGAAGATGACCAGGAACTTTTGCATAATATTTTGGAAGCATATACAATCGGCAGAAGACATCTTACGCAAATCAGAGAGCTAATTTTTTGTGAGCTAATTTGAAGCATTATGTTGAAAAGCAATCATGTAATAAATAATAATGATGGCATCTGTTCATTTTAAACAAAAAATTACAAAATAACATTTTCATTATTGACATCCTCAAGTACTAGTGGCCAAACTAATTGAAACTCCGCTTTATGGAGTTTTAAAATATTTGTCAGAAGTTAATTATTTGAAACCGTCTAGCGCACCCAAACAACTTATTTTACAAACAAGATATTTCTCCTTTTTTAAATTTGGAACCTACTAGTGTCCAATCTGTGCTACATAATTGTTTGCTTTTGACTCATTTGAAACTTTGCTTGTTTCTCTCTTTTTCTTTAGTTTAAACCACTTTTCCTGTAAAAAAAACTAAATGATCATTTTTCGACTTCGAGACCTATATAGCAGCTAAATTAGGCCTAGTGCAAACATATATGGCTTTAGGTAGGATGTTAGAAGGGAATTATGTAAAAGTGTAGCAGTGTACAAATAATAAAAATTTCAACCCCAAAAATTAATAAAACCGTTAAAATGTATTCTATATACACTTTCGCATCCTTGTCAACTTAATCAAAAATTTATTTAAATTTAAAGAGTTTAATTAGCTCACTTGCCATAGCGAATAAAACACGTTAAACATCTCGTAAACTTATATATAACTATATAGACACACAGTATTTATCTATATTAGTTTTGAATAACCCGAAACATCTGCCTTCACAACTCTCAATTTATTTATTAAAATGTCGTTGAAATGATTTAAATATATTGGACCATTGAAACTATCCCTATGTGTAAGTAGGTATATAAATAATAAATACAAGCTGTTTTGCCTTTTTTCAATCGGGATTTTTTTAGTATAAATATTTTGATTGTGTACTAAGTAAAAAGGCATTCATCTTACGATTTTATTGGAGTCTATTTATAAAATCTTATATATAAATACACAATGCACTCAAAATATTTACATTTTCTTTGTATATATATAAGGCGTTCATAAGATGTTGTATATAAGTGCTAACTTAGCTAATAAAATAAGAAGTCGAAATAATAGGATTTATATATTATATATTTAATCCAATGATTCGGATCTTTATAAATAAAAAAAATAAAATATTGTCATCGTAAAGATTAAGTTATTTTGAATTGAAGCATGATTCATCAATTTTTGCTGAAGCCTTTCAAGTTAATGATTTTGGGTGTATTCTAATTTAAATTAACACGCCCTATTTTTCTCATAAATTAATTATACTTAAGTCATCTGATTATTTAAGAATCTTAATTGTATAGCAGTCCGGTGCCTTAGTTAAAATAACTAGAACATAATTTACCAACTCCAGCCACCAAAAATTCGTTAAATCTTTTATTAGAAAGTTGTAGGCAAACTTTAATTTCAGCATTGTAAACTATTTTTTATTTTTTATCCTAGATTCATACCTCCTTGCGGTGTTCCCTGGATCACGCTATATGAATCAGGCGGTGTAGTGGAGACGAGCAGAGGAAATCCTGTTTATAGTCATGGACACTACATGTCAAAGTGAGTCATTGGCGCCTCAAAACCAATACCAAATCAGCGTATGTTCTCCAGGTTAGGTGCGGCTGAAGCGGGCGTCTATCTTGTATCAAGCGGCTCGCTATATAAATGTGATCAAGGTAGGACTGGATGCCTTAAGATTCTCTCCAGTACGTGGTTACACACGTAACAAGCGGGTTGAGCAGCAGGCCAACAACTTGCTCTCATAAAAACAATTAAAGTTATGAACCCTAATCAAAGGCCTCGGATTACTACATCGGATTCATCACAAAATCGACCTCGGAAATTGTACACGGACAACACTTAAAAAATGGGAACATGGAATGTGCTTAGTCTCTTAAGACCTGGAGATCTCCAGATCCTTTCGAACCAAGCAAAGAGTTACACATTAGACGTGCTTGCACTACAAGAGCTTAGATGGTCTGGGAGTGGGATCCATGACACCACCAATGGTTACACTCTTCATTACAGCGGCCATCAGAATGGAGGAGAATTTGGAGTTGGCTTCCTTATCCATCAGCCCGCGAAGCATCATATCATCGACTTCCGCCCTATCAACATGCGTATATGCCCGGTCAGGCTCCGCACTAAGAAATTCAACATCACGATCGTTAATGTACATGCACCCACCGAAGATAAATCTGATGACATCAAAGATCTCTTCTTTGTCGAGCTAGAGGAAGTCATCAATAACATACCGCACCACGACATTAAAACAATCGTGGGCGACTTTAACGCAAAAATCGGTCCTATGCAGAAAATACATCGTACACCGGTCCTAACAGCCTGCACTATCATATGAGATCTTGCATCGAAAACATCAGCTTCCAAGCGGAAATAGGGAACTCAAGGGACTGTTTTGCTAATGCCAGAAATCAAACTAAAGACTTCCACCCAAGAAGTACAGCCATCAAAGACGGAAATGGAGAGCTAAGAACAAACGTGGCTGATGTTCTCTCAGTATGGCAAACCTACTTTCAAAATCTGCTAAATCGGAACGACGAAGTGGCCCCCTTAGAACAATAGCTCCTCCAGGTGAAGAGGTCCTTGTTGAATATCCCACAGTAGAGGAAGTAGATGTAGCTATTAGTAGAATAAAAAATGGGAAAGGTACCCGGTCTCGACGAAATTCCCGCAGAATTGATTAAGCTCGGAGGCGCTACTCTTGCAACAAATCTATACGATCTCATCGTCTCTATTTGGGACCAAGAAGAGTTGCCGGAGAATTGGAAGACCGCACTCATATGTCCGCTGCACAAAAAAGGAGACCGTCTTAAATGTGGAAACTATAGTGGTATCGCTCTGTTGAGCACTGCTTACAAAGTGTTGGCTAATGTTGTACTTGCCAGACTCATCCCTCTCGCCGAAAACACCATTGGCGACTATTAATGTGGTTTTCATCCCAACCAATCGACCACTAACCAATGTTTTACCATGAGGATGATCTTGGAAAAATGTTGGGAGTACAACATAACTATACATCATGGCATATGACAGTATAAACCGCGAAAACTTATGAGCCGCGCTCATATGCCTAAGAATTCCAGAGAAACTCGTTTCTCTTTGCAAATTGACAAGCTCTGGGTCTGTATGTGGAATCGTAACTGAGGGAGCTGTGTCAGACCCCTTTGAAATAACATCTGGTTCGCCCAATCAAAATTATTGCGATCTAAACATATGTCGTAGTCGTGCAAGCTCGCACTTTATAAAGCACTCATAAGACCTGTGCTGGCTTTCGGAAGTGAGATCTGGACCATGACCTCTAACGATTGTAGATTATTATCTACCTTCGAAAGGAAGGTCATTCGCTCAATCTCTGGTCCAATCAAAGTCGCGGACAACGAATATCGGATTCGTATGAACCACGAGATAAGGCAACTTCTTGGAGGTTGCGATATTATCGGATTCATCAAATCCAATCGAGTTAGGTGGTTCGGCCTCGTTACACGATCTCCACAACAACGAATGACCAATAAAGTGTTCCATCAACAACCAGCCGGTGTTCGTCGTAGAGAAAGACCCCGATTGCGCTGGCGTGAGAGAGAGTGTGGAAATGAGTTAACTTTAATCGTTTTGTTAACTAAGCCTTAATTCTTTTAGTTAAAGTATAGCCAACTTCATTATAGATCTTTTGATAAAACTATGACTCGATTTCTTGTATATACGAGGTGGTTTCAAAAGAATGCGCCCGACGTTGAGATAGCTCATCTGCTTTGCGATATCTGAGAATATCTAAAAAAACAATACGTGTCTTTATGTAAAATGAGTCACAATGTTGTGTTAAAGTCGAGAACAATCTAAAGGGAGTGTTTGCAGTTAGCTCTGATGGGCACCAAGGCGATGATACTCTTTAATCTCAAGTTAAAATTATCTTTCGTAAAAATGAAACACTTCGCAGTACAACATCTTGTACCGGCAGTCTAACCAGGTTCTAGCATATGCAGTAATGATCACACATTTGGAAGAATGACGGGCTTTTGATATCGTTCATGTTAATTGTGTGAGAATGGATATAAGCAAGCTAGAGACCAAAACCGTTTAAGCCGGAAGCAGCTGATTCGGTACGTAAAATAAATTTTTTGTTGGAAGTCACTGTATACTTTATCTATCCATAGAATGTATACCGTACATTTACCGATACGTATGACATCTATAGTGTTTTTTTTAACATTTTGCGTCTTAGACAAATAATGCATTATATTTTATCAATAATGCATTATTTTTATCTATACATAGAATGTATACCGTACATTTACCGATACGTATGACATCTATAGTTTTTTTTAACATTTTGCGTCTTAGATAAATAATGCATTATATTTTATTAATAATGCATTATTTTTATCTATACATAGAATGTTTACTGTACACTTACCGATACATATGATATCTAGTGTTTTATTTAACATTTTGCGTCTTAGATAAATAATGCATTCTATTTTATTAATAATGCATTATTTTTATCTATACATAGAATGTATACTGTACACTTACCGATACGTATGCCATCTATAGTGTTTTATTTAACATTATGCGTCTTAGATAAATAATGCATTATATTTTATCAATAATGCATTATTGTTGATTCGGTACGTAAAATAAATTTTGTTTTGTTGGAAGTCACTTTATACTTTATCTATACATAGAACGTATACAGTACATTTACTGATACGTATGACATCTATAGTGTTTTTTTTAATATTTTGCGCCTTAGATAAAAAATGCATTATATTTTAGTTACATAAATTGTTAATAGATGATAAAATATATAAAATCACATAAAAGCCAGCGATAGCGTTGTTCAATTAAAAATATTAATTAAAAATGTAGTTATACTTTGAATACTATAGATGCCAGGGTTTATAGTATAAGGAAATTTTACTTTTCATAATTATTTTTTGAATATCATTTGTTATGGTTGTCCACCCCTTTAACTTGATTAAAAATTCAAAACAAAATTGGTAAAAAAACTTTTAATTCAGAATTAAGCAAAATATTGTGTTAAGTTTAGTTTTAATTAATAAATCAAACGAAGAAGTGGTTCACTTAAATTTTGTACATATTTTTATTAACCGTTGACCAAGGTATGGAATTTTATACTTAATATCATTGTTGCACACGCGATTATTATTGTTACGATTTTATGTGCGGGCTGGGTAATTAGTAAATCTCTAAGGATTAGTTTTGTGTATTTTAATTAATGTATATTTTAGAGTTTAATTGTGATAGTTGAGAGATAAGAGGCGAGAAAGACTTTATATGATAAAGGATTAATTTAACTCGTTTTTAATGCAAAATATAGTAAAAAAAGAGTTAATGCATTTGTAACCTTGTTAATGATGTGAATGAGAAGGTGTATCAAGGCGTTTGTTTACAAAATTTATGTGATTTAATTAGTTGTTCTCACTTATTTATATCTATAAACTATGATATCAGTTAAATTTTTATTAAAACAGTTCAGTTGTTTATCACCTTTTTGCGGACAGATATGCTAATATATCAATCAATATACGAAATTAGCACGTATATAGTAAAGTATTACTATATGTATATGATTATTTATAAGTAGCTCACGTACTTCATACAATGAATACGCTCAGCTTTGGCTTTTTCGATACCAACGAGATAGTCATTTCTTGAAATAACTAAAATAAGCGTTAATTTTTTTCAGAATTTAAACCATTTATTAAATTATGTTAATAAAACATGATGTTCCCGAAGAATTTAAAAGCTTGCAACAGAATAATACTATTAGGAACAGTAGCATACATTCAGCATCAATAAGTGAAATTCATGAAATTCCTATTGATGTAATAATTACACCGTTCAAATCGATATTCGACGAAAACAAAATAGAATCAATTATCGAGAATTTAAAGGTACATTACGATTCATTTTATAAAATATTTTAATCAATAATAATTAAATTCTATATATATTTTAACAGAATCATCAAAATGAAAACCATATTCCACCCATTGATGTACTTTGGATAGAAGGAAGTGAGGGTGGAAATTATTTTTATGGATTTAGTGGGCTACATCGTCTAGAGGCGCACCGATTATTGCAAGATAAAACGGTTAAAGCAAAATTGATAAAATCATGTTTGGCCGATTTAAAATACTATCTGGGCGGCAGTACTCCAAAATATTTAAAATAATCATCGTTTCCGGAAATGTTTATCCTTTATTTTTATATTTTACCAATAACTAAGAAAATTTGTAAATTTTCTCAATATTTTGTTTTATTTTGTGGTCTAAAAAAATTATCGACGAAGCTTTTTTTAAACTGGGTCAAAATATTCAGCCAACCAATAAAATAAAATTAAACTATTTGTGTACAAATTTATTAGCAAAAATAATTTTAATAGCGACTACTACTATTGTTTGAAAAGTTTTAGAGTAACAAAAATACTCTGTAGATTAGGTGTATGACAGCTCATTACATCTTTGCTCGCAAACAATGCTGAAAGTATGAAAACAAGTTAATATTTTGCTTTTGTAAATTTCATTTCAATTTGAGCCATTCAAAAAAAAAAAATATACATTTAAACAAACAATCTACTATCTTAAACCGATATCAAAGCTTATAATTATAAATAAGTGTATAACCGCAGAACCACCTTGAACCTGGTTTCACATCTTATCGCTACTCCACTTGTACAAAAACCTGTTCTGCATCTTATTATCTATTCAATACATGCTTAAAGTTTACTTCATTCACACCCCGAAATTTAAAATTTTTATCATTTTAATTAATTCGCATAAACAATATGATATGATTACACAATTAATTGTTTTATTTTTTTGACTTTCACGCAAAAATTAATGCATTTTTATTATGACGATGCATATGTGAGGTAAAATTACAACATTGAAAATAATTGCAATAAACTTGGGGAAAGTTATTGATATAAGTTATATGATGAAATTAATATATCGAATTTATACAAATCAGCGTTCCTTAACACATATCTTATTAGGGCTACGAAAATCAAGAATTGCAACAAGACATTTAAAAATTTATAAAAATGTTGCGTGGTTTGAATATTTGATACGCCTAAATCTATACTATCAACAATATTTAAAGTGTCACTCACCAGATTTTTAATTATAACATGTTTAGACAACATCAGCGCTGCGTACTCCACGAATAGCTTTATCAGCCTTTTTTAAACTTATAATATTATTAAGTTTCTTCACTCGAAGCTTAGACCAAATGATGTAGTTACCAATTCCTAATATTTGCGCTGCATTTAAAGCGGCCGCCTCCGGATAAATAACAGTTGGGCATCCCAAACCGGATGGAATATTTAAACTGGACCATATATCAATATTTAAATTATCCGATTTAACCGGAGGACAATTTATAACTGGATATGTTGTATTGCCCGATAAGACGGGTCCCAAACCATTCGATCGACCAGCAACAGCAATAAATACCAAATTATTGATCAATGATTCATATTCACCCATAATTTTAAGGGTCTCTTCAGTCGCTTTATGGGCTGAAGTAATTCTCAATTCAGTATTTAGGCCCAAGTCTCGACAATGTTTCGCAATTTTTTCACAATGTTCTTTATCTGATGGACTTCCCATCATAATTACGACCAAATGATCATTTTTCGGTATGATCGTTTTCAATTGTTCTAAAATCCAAGTAAAATTACGTTTTACTGTATCCAAATCGGATTGTGAGACGGTAGTCAAATTACGATAAACTTGTTTATCAACCATAAGACGTTTATCACCAGATGGCCATAAACGCCACGAATCTGAATCAATAACATCAGCTAATAATATTTCACCAGTTTCATCGACACCAAATTCGATTTTCATATCGATAAGAGCACAATTTTTAACATTCCACGCCTTTTCGAGTATTTCAAAAACAACGATAGTCGATTGACGCATTATATCGATTTCATCCTGACCTGTGTATGGCAAATATAATAATATAAATATTTTCTTATTTTTTTTTTATAAAAATAAATTGTAAAATTGGAGCAGATAGGTTATCTATACCAAGTTCAATTGTTTCATAAATCTAACAATATTCTTACCAATTTCAAGACCGTTGAATGTAAATTTGGCGTCTATAATTTGTTGATCACACCACTGCGGATCATGGTTTGCATCATCTTTAAAGAATGTCTCTTGAAGCGGTGGCGCAAATCGATGTCCCTCAACAACACCAGGATTTCGTCTTAAAAACGATCCTGTAGCTAATCGTCGTGTTACCCATTCAATTGGTATCATTTCACATTTTTTCGAAATGAATGCATTATCGGCTATTTTTTTAACGAGCGCTGTCTTCAAGCCAGCCCTATGAAGTATATCGAATACAAGACAATTTGTATCGGTTGAAATTTGTGATTTTCCGATTAAATCATGAGCTTTTACTCCATCGCCGGCTGTTATACGATCTTTATTCAGTAGTACACAGTGACCCGGAAGGGTTGGTAAATCATATACTTGTTTGGTTTTGCCTTCGATAATTAGTTTTCCTAATTTAATGCCACTAACTGAAATTTAATAATAAAATAAATATCATTTAATCTTATTTACATTAGATTTATAACGAACGATAAGAAATTTAGTTTAATTTATAGAATAGCACATGTAACAGAATCCAATAAGAATTATATCAATTATTTTAGCCAGCTGTATACATTTGATAACAAAAGACGGTAAAGTTAAACTAGGAAATTTAACCCCATGGTCATAATCTAATCCCAAATTACTACGCAATATTAATTAATATTAATAATTCGATTACTTACTTTCTGTGGGTGTTGCCATTTTGTTTTAGTCAATTAAATTCAATTAAATATATTAAATAAGTATGGCTCCAAGTTTGAATTTTGAACTAACAAATATTAACACTTTAACCACGTGTGGATCGTTCGATGAGCACAAATCAAATAAATAAATGAGCGTCATATTTAAAAAATGAAAAATATGTATGTACAAGAACAATTTATACATGCTCTCAGTATGTTAAAACCATGCTCCCCGCTCTTTAATTAAACGAGAATAAATCAGAGTAGGCAAAACTTTTAGTAATATTAATTGGCATATTAATGTTATGTTAACTCTACATACATGATAGGTTATTAACCGCTGCCTACTGTCATGAATGATCATATTATGATATTTTATGTTAATTTTAATTTAGTTCTCTCTTTTGAATTTTGAATGAGGGGAAAAAGACGGTGTTAGGAAACATGCACCATGCCACTAGTTTAGTAGTTCATAGATAATAAACATTTTGTATGCGATACCATGAATTTTTAAATGTTTTATTATAAAATGATTTTTAAATATTCCAATTAGAAATCACTTAAATTCAAATATAAGCAGTTAACTAACCACTATGCGTTGATCTTGATTATTTAATTGCAGTCCGCGAGTCGCTAGTTACTCACACATGTGTTAAATGATTTAAATAAAAACTGCTTCACAAAGCGCTCTCTCACAAACTCGAATTTCAGCTGATTTATGAAAGACCGAAATCAATCTCAAACGCGACTTAAATCAATGAACATTAAACATACGAGCTCGGGTATCTTTATCATGTATTTGTCTTCGTAGTATGTATATAAATATGTATTTATTTATATATATTATATACACAACATAAGAACTGGTTTAGTCACACATTTTGTATGCAATCAAGAAGGCATATACAATTAATAATTAGATAGGATCTTTCTTTATAAATTAAGTTAAAATAATAATCGTGTGTTATTTAATAATAAAAAAAAATATTGGGGATTAGATTGCAAGCCGAAAAGAGTTTAATAGACTTGTTACTATTGTTAGTTCAATTAAAATCGTCACGACATAAAGCTCGATTATACTTCTTCTTTATTAAAAGCACGTGGTCGGTTTGACTCTATACATATTTCGTACAACAAATATGTTTAGTAATATTATGATATAAAAGTGTTAATTTATTATAAAAAAAATTGTAACGTGGTGTTATATTATTCAAATAAGAATTTTGTACATATATTTATATCTGATTTAATAACAACAACAAAAAGTTTAAGGAAGTTAAATTAATATATTATATACGTAAGTAAAATTAACAAACATTTTATTTTAGTTCTGTGAAATTAGTGTTTAAAAACATGATGCAATATAGTCGGCCCAGTAATTGGTAAAATGTCGTAAGAAAGTATATACGTACCTAGCAGACGACTGTTATTTTTATGTTAGATGAACATCTCAATTAAAGTAGTGTACATAAACAAATCTGTTTCATTGTACATTTTGAACGTAAGATAACTCTTTTAAATATTAAAGTAATTGAGTATATTAAATTTAGATATTTAAATAACTTCTAATTTAAAGTTAGTTAGCACAAAATTCCAGCTGTCATTTAGTGAGATTTTTTGAAATTATGACTTGCTTACGATTGAAATCGTAGGAGGACCAGGAATACCAGATATTTTAAATTAGTAATGAATATATAGCTCGAATCTTCGTAAGTCAGGAATCACAGAAAAACGAACCTTACGGCGAAGGTCTGATAAACGATGATGGTAAAACAAAATATCTTGTTAGCAGTAGCATTATGGAAACCATCCACCGTTCGGATGATGTGATCGCTTATGATATTTTGCCTAAGGAGTGAAGTGAATACGATTCACAAAAGAGTACTGCACCGTACCTTTAGGCCTACATAGGTCTATTGGCATTCGGGACCAGGATGGAAACCTCTGTGTTACCATCAAAGCAGTACCCGAAACTTTATTTATGTACTCAATACGTATCAAATGCTGTAATTGCAAATTCCAAGAAGTCATAAACTTTGGTGAAGGAAATTGTAGGTGACTACTAAGGAGGATTTCGTCCGAATCGGTTAGTCACTGATTAAGGTTTTTAGTGAGGATAATTCTTTCTAAACATTAGAAAACCTAACATGATGTACATTAGGAGTTCTTGAATTACCAGACTGAATCCATCGAAATAGCTTATGGTTTGCGATTTTTTGGAATACCTGAAAAAATGTGTGCGTTTATGGCAAATGAAATTAATACACATGTCACAATGCTGTGGCAAGCAAGTTTTAGAGATCAAAACGCAATAGATTTTAGTAATGGCTTGTCACTCATGATAATTATGTGGGAAGGGATATAAAAGCGGGTCTGGTCTCAGGTAACTGTTTTGTATGCCCTACGTCCACAGCTAAAGTCTAAATACCTTTGAAGTCATGCAGCTGACCGCTCAACTATTATATGTACTTTGTTTTGGGCAAATATTAATGTTGACGTTGTTTGCACAAAAATATGTAAGATTTTTCCTAGATGGGGCCGTGTTTAGTACCAAATGTGTTGTTAACTATTTGCGTTATTTGTTTCATGATACAGAATGGTTAGAGCCTTGTACAGTATAGATTAAGCTTTATCATATCACGTGTTCACGGTTATAATATCAAATCGAATTAGAAAAATTTATAAACAAAATATTTTTCTCATGAATTTCCTTAGACAAAATAATAAACAATCGTTGTTTAATAATTTGCAAAAAAGTAATAATGTTATATTAAATTATAAATAAATATATTGATAACGCAAACTTGTAATATACATTAAACAACTTCTTAAAACGAGGTCAGTAAAAACATATTCAGTACCGGCTAAATCATTGATTATTCTAAATCAATTTTTGGTGCCTACAATTTTCGAATATTTATAGACTTCGGTTACATGAGAGATTTAGATTTCCTTGGGCTTATTGTAATTTAGGGCATAATTATTTTTGATTATCTCTAGCAAGAGGCTCAAACTAGTATAATGGCAATATAGTAGCCAACCCGTAACCTTGCGATAATATTCATAAAGTTGTAAAACTTTGGAATTTTATACGATAGTTACCATCTATAGCTTCTGGAATATTCTTGCACCCAGATTGACCCCTTTCAAATTATAATTTAATCAATTGAATAATTACAGCAGTATTTAGCAGTAGCGTTTGTTTTTTAAATTTTTTTTATCTCAACAATTAATTAAAATAACTTAGTAGATATTTAAAAGTTTTAATGCTAGGGAATAAATAAATTTGACCATGATATTGATATGGCAGACAAATACATTTCGTTTGGAATGTAGAATTTTATGCATTTGCAGCATTTTTTTTTTTTATAAAAAATATCTGTCAATGACATATTTTATTTTCGAAATGTATGTATCTAACTGACCATACTATATTATGGACAGTTACTTCTAATTTAGGTTGTCGATTGAGTCAACCTAAACGGAAAATTTATATTTAGTAATTTAAATTTAAATTGTTTCAGTTAAATCATAATGGATGCCAGACAAAAAATGGAACTAAAACCTCGCAAACCCGAGCGTGGTAAAGTAACAAGTGGACTAACGCACGAATGTGGTGTATTTGGAGCTATATCAACGACCCGATGGCCAACCCATCTCGATATACCACAAATCATTACATTAGGCTTAGTAGCGTTACAACATCGCGGCCAAGAATCCGCAGGAATAGTTACAAGTGAAGGAAAATGCACAAAAAATTTTAAAGTTCATAAAGGAATGGGTATGATCAATAATATATTTACCGATGAATCGATGATCAAGCTAAAAGGTAATTTGGGTATTGGCCATACACGGTATTCTACTGCAGCCGCATCGGAAGAAGTAAATTGTCAACCATTTGTTGTGCATACAGCACACGGTGTTATGGCTGTTGCTCATAATGGTGAATTAGTTAATTGTGAAGCATTACGAAAGAATGTAAGTGATTAGTGGGATGACACACTAGTAGATGGGGCAACACATTATTTTTTGTCCTTTTGTATTCAGGTGCTGGAACGTGGTGTTGGTTTATCAACACACAGTGACTCTGAGCTGATCACACAGGCGCTATGCCTTAATCCGCCAGATGGAGAGGTAAGCAAATATTTATTAATTTATTTAACCTTATATATTATAGTTATAGATTATATGGCCGAGATAACTTAATTTAATGCATAAACAAAAATATTGTTGTTATTTTTCGTATCGATACGTCATTTAATAATATTGACGCCATCGAGACATTATCAATAAAGAAAACTTTACGAGTAAGCTATTTGCTTCGCGAACTGTTTCCTCGCGATTACAACAGTTCTAAATGTAACGTACACAAAAAAAAAAAAACATTTACGAATATATGGATTGACATTAATGAAAGTTATCTCGCGTCTTATCAACACGGTATATTGATGATGTTAATGTAAACAATTTGTTTTATATCATACTAATTAGTGTAATACCCTTTTATTATTATGGTTCGTTCCAGATCGATGGACCAGATTGGCCTGCCCGTATCAAACATTTAATGTATCTGGCCCCAATGTCCTACTCGCTTGTTATTATGATGCGAGATAAAATTTATGCTGTTCGAGATCCATATGGAAATCGACCATTATGCCTTGGAAAAATTATTCCCGTAACGACAAATAAAAGTTACGAAAAGGACGTAGATAAAATACATGAGGAGGGATGGGTTATATCGAGTGAAAGTTGTGGATTTTTATCGATTGGTGCACGATATGTGCGCGAAGTAGAACCGGGTGAAATAATCGAGATGACCCGTGATGGAATTAAATCAATTGATATTGTTGAACGACCGGAGAATAAAAAACAAGCATTTTGTATTTTTGAGTATGTATACTTCGCCCGATCCGATTCGATTTTTGAAGGTCAAATGGTTTATTCGGTGCGTTTACAATGCGGTCGACAACTAGCTAAGGAAGCATTCATCGAAGCGGATATTGTTAGTTCGGTACCCGAGTCGGGAACTGCAGCTGCTCATGGATATGCACGACAATCTGGTTTACATTTTGCTGAAGTGCTATGCAAAAATCGTTACGTGGGACGGACTTTTATTCAACCATCGACTCGCTTGCGACAGTTGGGTGTTGCCAAAAAATTCGGTGCTCTATCCGAAAACGTAATGGGAAAGCGTCTAGTTTTAATCGATGATTCGATCGTGCGCGGAAATACAATTGGCCCTATTATTAAATTACTTCGAGATGCTGGCGCTATAGAAGTACATATTCGTATAGCTAGCCCACCGCTTCAATACCCGTGCTATATGGGAATCAATATTCCTACTCGAGAAGAATTAATTGCGAACACCATGAGCGCAGCACAATTGGCGAAACATGTTGGTGCTGATAGTTTGGAATATTTAAGTGTGGAAGGGCTGAAATATGCCGTCCAATCTAACATGAAAATAACACGGCCAGATCAAGCTGGCCACTGTACAGCTTGTCTTACTGGTGAATATCCGGGCGGAATACCAGAAGAGCTTAGTTGGTAGTAATCCATAACGTTTTTTTATGAATTAAATTAATAATTTTAAATATATAAAAATAAATATACATACATAATACTTTTACATAAGATGTGTACCGTTTTATTTATGCGATTTTTTTTATCGGTCTCTGATTTCACCCTTCGGCCATTAAAATAATTTCACCCTATAAACCGAACGATGAACACGAATTTGACAGTCGCTTTGTGAATCACAAAACGACTGTCAAATTCGATTTCATCGTTCAGCATATGCGCTGTAAAAACAATAAAATTTCTTTTATTTATCAATATAATATAAAAATGGAGAATATAGCGAGAACACATGAAGGTAACTCAATTTTATTAATTTAATAATATAAAAACATCATTAAAATGTATATTTCATGTAAATTTATATTCTTAATTTAATGATTATTAATTTGTGAATATATTTATTACATAAATTATTTTATTAGTAATAAAACAATTATAATTTTTCAAAACGTTTAAAGAAAATTATGTCCGCCATTTATATTGTAATTGATTGCAAATGTCAAAATCAATTTTTATAAAATTACTAGCCTATATACTAAAAAATTAAATGTAAAATTTTCTTGGGTAATTTTTTTTTAGATATCGAAGCACAAATACGTGAAATCCAAAATAAAAAAAAGGAAGCAGCAGCAAATCAAGCAAATGATAAGGGAATTGGATTATTAGAGAGTGGGGCATACGATGCAGATTTGTATGATGGCAGTGGAGCCAAAAATAAATTTGATGGTTATGTCACATCGATTGCTCCAAACGATGATATGGAGGAGGATGAAGATGAAGGTATTGTTCCTCCCCAAAAGCGGACTATGTACACAGCTCCGACAGCTCTGTTGAAAGATATTGGACCGGTAAGTAGAATATTTGTGTTCATTGTGAGAAAAGATGCACTTGGAATAGTAATAGCCAACGCAGTGCGACTTTAAATTGTCAATTGAACGCTCATCCCATTTATTACTCTCAGCTAACTTTATTAAAGCATATAATTTCATATTTTTTAGCCTGAAAAGGATTATGATCCGTTTGCAGACCGTCGTCGACCAACAGTTGGCGAAAAAGAAGATGAATACAGACAAAAACGGTCGCGACGACTTGTTATATCACCAGAACGAAGTGATCCGTTTGCAGATGGTGGGTATTTTTTCATATTATTATTTGAAATTACTTTTGTAATTTATATTAGAATTTAATTTACTAGAATAAGATTTAGATATATCATTTAAAAAGAAAGTACAAATTTATGCTTTTTCTGTAAGAAATATTAAATTGAATCAGAATATAGGTTATCTAAAAAATTAGAACAAACTCTAAAATCATCTGGAATTTATTCTAATTCGTATTTTGTAAAGAATAGAGACAATTTTTTAATGAATGTTTGTTGAATTCGGTGAATCTGGATGAATGTAATATTTAATAAGATTTTGTTGTTGGTTTTATTATTAATTGGTAAAACTTATCGCAGGTTACGGACACCAGTATTCCGAATTAATTACCGGAAAAATCTATACCTAGAACCACCTCTATGGTTTTTAATTGAAAAACTAAAAATGTTTCTCAGAGGTCGTAAATCAAATAAAAAAAAAAGGTTGAAAGTTTGTTTTGTGTTCGTGAAAATAATATTCGTTACTTTAGTAATTAAGCTTTCATTAAACGGAATAAGACCGCTAGTCTTTGGTGACGAAAATTATTTCCACTAAACATTGAATGTGAATGAATGTATGTTCTTTACACAAAAAGTATTAATCACAAAAAAGAATTATTTCAGGACAAATTAAAAACTGTTGACATGTTTTTGATGGTTTTATTATAAATTAATAAAAAAAAAAATTAATTTATAATAAATGGCGAAAGGAGGGTATCACGTACGTATAAATTATGAAATGTAGAAAAATTTGAAATTTTATTATAATCCTTAAAATTTTAAAGGATGGGACCATATCCAAAAAGTCAAAAATTCTTCGGGAATTTCAAATTTTTTGCATACAAAAGTTTATTTTTTTTATAATTTGGTACTAAAATAAAAAAGAAATGTTTTTATAAAATAATTATTTTATAAAGTTTTATTAATCAATGCGTTGTAACGCATTTTGTTATATTTTCAGGAGGTAAAACGCCCGATATTGGATCGCGGACGTATACTGAAATCATGCGTGAGCAGATGCTCAAAGGTGAAGAATCCGAGGTAAAATTTATATAAATTCTCCATTATATACATAATGTCTAAATTATCTATTTAATTACAGGTTAGAAAAAAAATATTAGAAAAAGCCAAAGATGGTACATTGAAGATTAGTAATGGTGATTCATTATCAAAAGCAGAACCAAGGAAACGGGGACGGTGGGATCAAACGATTGAAGATCAATTTGTTCCGGCAAAGAAAACACCGGGTGGCACAGCAGCAACACCATCATGGGGAGATGATGTTAGCGTAAGTATTTTCTAATAAATTTTACTTAATTGAATAAAGATTACAAATTCTGACAAACTAATAAAATAATTTTATATCATTAACAGAAAACTCCTGCCGACCATCGATGGGATGAAACACCAGGTCACAAAGGTAGTGAAACTCCGGGAGCAACACCTGGAGTCACAACTAGAATGTGGGATGCCACTCCAGCACATGCTACCACCCCTGGGCGTACTGAAACACCAAGCCACGAAAAATCGACAAGACGTAATCGATGGGATGAAACTCCTAAAACTGAGCGAGAGACGCCCGGTCATAATAGTGGTTGGGCTGAAACCCCGCGTGCCGATCGATCATCATCTGATGGTACTATCGAAAGTTCAACTCCGGGAGCATCGAAACGTCGATCTCGATGGGACGAAACACCCTCAAATGCAACACCATCAATGACCCCATCAAATGCAATGACTCCATCAATGACACCTAGTATGACACCACACGGTACCCCTGGTCATGCTACACCTCTTTTAACTCCGGGTGGCTCTACACCAATCGGTCATAAAGCGATGGCAATGGCCACACCAACACCAGGTCATTTAGCAGCCATGACTCCGGAACAACTACAAGCTTATCGATGGGAAAAAGAAATTGATGAACGTAACCGCCCCATGACCGATGAAGAACTTGATCAATTATTCCCGCCCGGTTATAAAATATTACCGCCACCCGCAGGCTATATACCTTTGCGTACACCAGCAAGAAAATTAACCGCCACACCAACCCCCATGGCGGGTACTCCGGCCGGATTTTTCATGCAAATTGAGGATAAATCAGCCAAATTTATCGATAACCAGCCGAAAGGTAATCTACCTTTCATGAAACCTGAAGATGCACAATATTTCGATAAACTGCTGCTCGATGTAGATGAAGAAAGTCTTAGTCCCGAGGAACAAAAAGAACGCAAAATAATGAAACTATTGTTAAAAATTAAAAATGGTACTCCACCCATGCGTAAAGCGGCACTCCGGCAAATTACGGATAAAGCACGTGAGTTTGGTGCAGGACCACTTTTTAATCAAATCTTACCACTTTTGATGAGTCCTACGCTCGAAGATCAAGAACGACATTTACTAGTCAAAGTTATCGATCGTATTCTATATAAGCTCGATGATTTGGTACGTCCATATGTTCATAAAATATTGGTCGTTATTGAACCTCTACTTATTGACGAGGACTACTATGCCCGTGTCGAAGGTCGCGAAATTATTTCAAATTTGGCTAAAGCCGCCGGTTTAGCTACTATGATTTCCACAATGCGACCCGATATCGATAATATTGACGAGTATGTAAGAAATACGACAGCACGTGCTTTTGCTGTTGTTGCATCCGCTTTGGGTATTCCATCGTTATTACCATTTTTGAAGGCGGTGTGTAAAAGTAAAAAGTCGTGGCAGGCTCGGCACACTGGTATAAAAATTGTACAACAAATCGCCATTCTAATGGGCTGTGCAATTCTACCACATTTAAAATCACTAGTCGAAATTATTGAGCATGGGCTCATCGATGAGCAACAAAAGGTGCGTACTATTACCGCTCTGGCAATAGCAGCTCTTGCCGAAGCTGCAACTCCGTATGGTATCGAATCATTCGATTCTGTATTAAAACCGCTATGGAAAGGTATACGTACGCATCGAGGTAAAGGTTTGGCTGCGTTCCTGAAAGCGATTGGATATTTAATTCCTTTAATGGACGCCGAATACGCCAACTATTATACAAGAGAAGTGATGTTGATCCTAATCCGTGAATTTCAGTCACCCGACGAGGAAATGAAGAAAATTGTATTGAAAGTTGTAAAACAATGTTGTGCAACCGATGGTGTTGAAGCTCAATATATAAAAGAAGAAATTTTACCACACTTCTTTAAACATTTCTGGAACCATCGTATGGCTTTAGATCGACGTAATTATCGACAATTGGTCGACACAACCGTTGAAATTGCAAATAAAGTTGGCGCATCGGAAATTATTAATCGTGTAGTGGACGATCTAAAAGATGAAAATGAACAGTACCGAAAAATGGTTATGGAAACGATTGAAAAAATTATGGGAAATTTAGGAGCAGCCGATATTGATTCTCGTCTCGAGGAACAATTGATCGATGGTATTTTATATGCGTTCCAGGAACAAACGACTGAGGATGTGGTCATGCTAAACGGATTCGGAACGATTGTAAATCAATTAGGGAAACGAGTTAAACCGTATTTACCACAGATTTGTGGTACAATCCTTTGGCGATTAAATAATAAATCAGCTAAGGTGCGACAGCAAGCAGCCGATTTAATATCTCGTATTGCCGTAGTCATGAAAACGTGTCAAGAAGAAAAATTGATGGGACATTTGGGTGTTGTACTCTACGAATATTTAGGAGAGGAATATCCCGAGGTGTTAGGTTCAATATTAGGCGCCCTCAAAGCGATTGTTAATGTAATCGGAATGACTAAAATGACACCGCCTATAAAAGATCTATTGCCCAGATTAACACCAATTTTAAAAAATCGTCACGAGAAAGTTCAGGAAAATTGTATAGATCTTGTTGGTCGAATAGCTGATCGAGGTCCAGAATATGTGAGCGCACGTGAATGGATGCGAATTTGTTTTGAGCTATTGGAATTGTTGAAAGCACACAAAAAGGCAATTCGCCGAGCCACCGTTAATACATTTGGCTACATTGCAAAAGCTATCGGACCACATGATGTACTAGCGACACTATTAAACAATCTTAAAGTGCAAGAGCGTCAAAACCGAGTTTGTACAACTGTCGCCATTGCTATTGTTGCAGAAACTTGTCGACCATTCACAGTACTTCCAGCTTTAATGAACGAGTATCGTGTACCCGAATTAAATGTACAAAACGGTGTGCTCAAATCACTATCATTTTTATTCGAGTATATTGGTGAAATGGGCAAGGACTATATCTACGCAGTAGTTCCACTTTTAGAGGATGCCCTAATGGATCGCGACCTAGTACATAGACAAACAGCATGTGCCGCTATAAAACACATGGCACTTGGAGTTTATGGTTTTGGGTGTGAAGATGCGCTGGTCCATCTCCTAAATTATGTGTGGCCAAATATCTTCGAAACCTCACCACATTTGGTACAAGCTTTTATGGATGCGGTTGAAGGACTACGTGTGGCACTCGGACCAAATAAAATCTTACAATATACGCTACAAGGACTATTCCATCCAGCGCGAAAAGTACGTGATGTATATTGGAAAATATATAATTCGCTATACATTGGTGGCCAAGATGCACTGATTGCTGGATATCCAAGAATTTGCAATGATCCAAAAAATCAATATGCCCGATATGAGTTAGATTATACTCTGTAATACTACAGCCACAATATTAATAAACTTTAAATATATTTTATGTAAAGGTACACTATAAGAATATATAAAAATAAATTGAAATTTTCATTCTAAAAAAATTGTTAGCTTAACTCCACAAAATTCCATCCAATTTTTTTGCGGGACTCCTAACTTAGTAAGGTTACCAGCTAATATATAAATGAGTAAGTTTACATTATCCAGCTACTCCTTGCTACCATGCATCCATCCTGTATTAGCATCTCGGCCAATTGATCTGCTCAGTAATTTCGCACAATTCATCAGTATTATTTTAAAATTCTGACGGCGTATTCGTTAACTAATGTCGATAACGCAGAAAATTTAAATTGTAGCCAACTTCATTTAGAAGATTTGATATTTTTGTAGCATATGGATGGGCGATTTCGTTTGTAAATTTTTTTTTCCGCGTTCTGTCACGAAAGTTATTTAAAGACACAATATAAAAAGAAAATTAAATTTTTTTACTATTAAAGCAAATATAATCCGAAAATAAATCTTAAATATTGTGTAAGGTGGATATAAATTAATTAAATAAACAATTTTCGATAAATTTGCATGTATATTTTGAGTTTGTGATACAGAAAAGAAAAATAAATTTCGATCATGGCTCTTAATCAACAATATGAAGATATTGGTAAAGGATTTGTTCAACAATATTATGCCCTGTTCGATGATCCAATGCAAAGGACATCGTTAGTTAATTTATATAGTGCAGTAAGTTTAAGTAATCTTTATTAAGAGTAATTAATGTCTTGTGAATATTGTTTCCAACTAAAGTTCTCGAATTCTCCTAACCTATCTTTTTGGCATACGGTCCTAATAAAATTTTTAATTTTAGGTTGATTCCTTCATGACATTCGAAGGGCAGCAAATTCAAGGATCAGTTAAAATTTTAGAAAAATTAACAGTTAGTTATTTTGACATAAATATTTGGATCTACATTTTATTAATTTTGGATAATTTCAGTCTTTAAGTTTTCAAAAAATTACGAGAGTGATTACAGCGGTTGACTCACAGCCAATGTTCGATGGTGGAGTTTTAATTAATGTATTAGGAAGATTACAGGTATATATTACATACAAATTGTGAATAATTATTGGAATTTTCTATATAATATATTAATATTATTTATCATATGCAATTATAGAGTGACGAGGATCCTCCACATGCTTATTCTCAAATATTTGTCTTAAAGCCATTGGCAAATTCATTTTTCTGTCAACACGATATTTTCCGCCTTAACATTCATGATACAGCTTAGAAATATTATCAATAAAGTAAACAATTTTTAAAAACAAAACAAGAAATAATAATAAAAATATTAGTATAATACTAATTTTTCTTTGTTTAACTCAATTTGGTTCTATAAATTTTGCCTCCATTTATTAACTCAAATTATAAATTAAAAAAATACTAAATGGAAATAAAAAAAATATTTTTGTCTATTTGTTAATAATTTATCTAGTAATTTGTGACTAGAATTTATATTCTTATTCGAACGAAATGGCGCATAGATTTAGTAACAGGTTAATGATAATTATTTTATGTTTTGTAACATTCTATTATAATAAATAATAACTTTTAATAATAATTTAGTTGAACTTTTCGTTAAATTTTGTCCGTCACTACCTAGTTGGTGCCTAGTTTGGAAAACTATCGAGCTGTTATTTTTCCCGCAATAATGTTAAAATATTTTAAATACTAAATAACACAAAATTAACTTAACTATACCTATAAATTAGTTATCAGCCAAAAAGTAAATTAAAATTATTCTATTAAGAAAATAATTGACTTACCCCGAATTAATTTTCACTTTTTGAACATTATATTTGATTAGCGGTTAACGTTAAACTAGTAAATCCTTTTCCATACTACTATATACTACATTTTTCATTATTCCGCCAAAATGGTGATCGGTATTCAAAATTATGAATTTTAAAAATAGTGCTACCAACTGTACAAAATTATCTAAATGGAAGAGTTGTGTGAACTGTCAAAAACAATTTTATTGAGTTTTATTTTTCTTTCGAGTGTGAGAAAATTATAAATAATAAAAAAAGAAAAAGGCTTATTTATTTTAAATGATGCAAATTAAAATAGTTTCAATATAGTGTATCGCTAATAAATAAAACAATAAACACGTTTTATATTAAAATGTGCAGCAATAAATTATTAATATTTTTTTTTATGATTTTTTATCAAGTTTTAATTATAAATTCTCGTACCTCGGTTCTATGGAAATTGAATACTGAAGAAGGAATCATTAAAATTGTCCATTCCGTTGAGCAAGTAAGATAACAGGAAGATTTATCAACCTAGTTGAAGGATTAAAAAAAAATTGTTTTTGTGACATTTGTTTATTGCAGGAGAACAGTAGCCTTAAACGGAAAAACTGTGAGAATTATTTGAATCATTTTGATGATCCAATATTCAGTATTATTACATCGACGGTTACAATATCAGGCGAAACATGGAAGAAATATCCAAGAGATTATAACGATTGTGCACTGAATCATATTTATGAGTAAAACCATTAAGAATATTATTGTAAACATGTTATAACCTCAATGTTGTTATGTATCTCGTTATATTTTTAGTGAGGACAATTTAGCCGAGATCAAAAATGCTACCACGACTACTACTAGTAGCGGGAGTACACAAATTAAAAATCATCTCGCGACAAGAACTGGAACTAAACAAAACGGTAGCAATAACAACGGAATTAATAAATCTTCAAATAACCTTGATAATGATGTACTGGATTGTGGTAAACCTGTACTTTTTACATATGTTGACGATTTAATTGGTGTGGCACAACGCTTTAATCATCCCATTATTCCTGAACCGGATGTCGCCTATTTATTTTTGAAAAAGAAAAGTGGTGGAATAAAATCATTAAAAAATTTCGATATTGATGCGCTCGAAAAGCGTTTAAAAAAAGCTAAACGAGAAAAACCAAAATCGGTTCAGTTGTACAATCAAATTGGAAATTTTTGGCGTATCAAAGGCGATGCCAAACAATCGATTGAATGTTTTAGACGAGCATTAGCTGTATCACCGGCTGATGCCGAAGTACTACTTAATCTCGCCCGAGTTTTATTTAATCTTCAATATTTGGACGATGCAATACATTTGACACGACGCTCATTAGATGTTCAGCCACCCGATCGAAATGCATGGCAACAATATTTAACTCTAGGACAAATTTTCAAGGCATATGGGCATTTCCAAGAGTCAATCTTACATTTGAGGCATGCACACGAGTTGTTTCCACAACACGAGCCTATTAAACAAGCGCTTCGAGATGTTGAAAATATTCCTTCGTCACCGTTACATTTCTATACAATATTGATTATTGTGTGTTTGGTAATTATGATACTTTGTAATCATTTATTCGAATTACAATAGTAATATATTTTCAGGTGATGGGCGTACTCATACTGATACTTTCATCGAACGATGGAAGTCAAAATGCTTCAGAGCAGACTGAACCAAAAGTTCAAAGGCATTTCAATCGGGCTATGGCTATGCGATCGCTTAAAGGTTTTCCACCACGCGCTTTACGGCATAGAAAGTAAATTAATAATAATGTTCAATTAAATTATTTTATTAAATTGTTAAGCAAAAGCAAATTAATCATTTTGATATAATTAATTTTGTTGTGTTCTGGCTCCTTCATTTTTTTATATGTATGTACATTTAAAAATATTGAGTGAAATGAAGTCTGACCTGGCCCAAGCATAACATGAGGTGCGCAGACTTAACTTTTACTAAATGTGATTAGATAATTTTGATTGAGATTAGTTTGGAGATGTATATATTTTTTTATTTTATTTATTACTATGATTTTTCACTCCAAATGTACATTTTCTAATCACATTTTGATATTTTTTTTGTTAAATGTCAGGAAAACTAATTGTGATATATATTATATATTTTTTCTTTTTTTATAATATACTCATTTAATTTTTATTTTTTATTAATTTTTTTGTATATTTTATTTTGAAAACAAAAATCCTAATTATTATATTCATTATTAGGTACATATATAAAAATGCTGAACAAACAAATATGTATTTAGATTAAAAATGATCAATCAAAGATATTTCTTGCTAAAAACTAAAAAACGGAATTAATAGAAAATAAAAAGAAAAGAAAAATTATAAAATTGGATTTTTGGGACGATCATCTAGGTTAGATTAAGTTAGGTCGAGGTGGCCGTCCTAAACAGACGTGGCATAGACATTAGTCCGTAGCCTTACCACAACAAATATATTCTCCACTTACTACCTACTGCAACCAATTCCAGCTTCTAACGAAGTAGTTGATATCCCTAACACTCATCCTACTAAGATCCGACAGGTCACACAGAGCAGCTGTAGTATATTCTCCTCCTCCTCATCCCTATAACTTCAACAGTAATCATTAAAGAGAACACTCAGTCTACTCGTATGCTTACCAATGAGGCAGTGTCCAATAATGTCACCCACGATTATACTAATATTGAACCGTTGCTAATGGATATTAGTTGGTTTTAACCTGATTAAGTCTAGTGTAGGCCAAATATGCCCAGTAATTACACATAATGTATAATTTGCCCATCTACTGTTAGTGATTTTATAAGCTTCTACCTTTAGAAGAAGTTTACACATTGCAATCGGTACTTCTGTATCAGCGTGGCATGGTAAGATGCGACAGGAAGTACTCGGTCAAGCGAGTTTATCAGCTTTTAAATTCCCCGTTATATTGAAATGCCCTAGCACCCATGTAAGCTGAATGTTGAACGGTTCTGCCATCTCGTTAAGAGATGAGAGACATTTCCGGGCTACTTTCGACGTGATAAAGCCTGACGAAAGAACTTTAATGTCAGCTTGACTATCCGTACAAATGTCAATATCCCTAACAGATATTCCATTATACTTCATCCAGTCTATGGCCTGGAAGAGATTGCGATGAGCTCCGCCTGAAAAACACTACAGTGGGGCGAAAATAGGTTTAAATCATTGCAGAACACCACACAACCGACCCTGCTGTCAATTCTCGATCCATCCGTAAAGAAGTTAATCTTACCGAGATTCAGAACTGCTTCGTCCGCCCAATCCTATGATGTCGGGTTGGTATAGTCAATGGCTTTGGGAATAGCCTTATTATTCATTAGAATAGATGAGTGTCCCTTATTACTACACTACAGGTTCACAGAGAAATTGATTTAAGCCTAATAGCTGTACATGCAGCCATTTGTTTACCTAAAATATCAAGAGGGACTAAAAGAAGGAATCTAATGCCTGAGTTGAAGTGGTTCTGAGAGCACCACTAATATGGCCACTATATTTATCTAACTACAGAGGTGTACAGCCAATGTACGATGCGCGGGTTTAGATACCATCTTTCCCCAATGGCAATCTTACAGAAGTATAGCGCTATTGTAGCTTTCTTTAACCTTTCCAATTTATTTTGCTGTCCACAACCCAGGAATTTCACTTTATCTGTGACATTCAAACCCAACTCCGTTAAAAGTGGATAGGTTGAAAAAAGGAAGTTTGTACTTCCTAGAAAAAAGAACCAATTCAGTTTTAAGTGGATTACCACATAGAACACACCTATTGATCCTATTTGGTAAAGATACAAAGAGCATTTTGCATAAGATCTCTGAGGGTGCTAGGATATTTGCCGAAGGCAACAGACCCCTCTAGCTTTAGTAACCTTTATAACCAAGTTCCAAAGAAGGATACACCACATTGCGGTGTGCCTCTACTTACAAATTTCCGGTCGGATGCCTCACCAATATTAGCCAAAATGACCCTGTCCCTGAGCATTTGATCAATCCAGCATCCGAGTGACACATCCATACCCAAATCTGAAACTGCCTGGTTATTTTTAAAAATCACTTCAAACCGGGCAGGAATAATGCCATCCGGACCTGCTGACTTAAAAGGTTTAAAACTGTTTACTAACAAGATGTTCCTCCTGTTAACAATTATCCCAGCGAGACCAGTAGCCCTATTGGTTTTAGGCAGAACAGTCGGAGATTCGGAACATCCCAGGAAATGAATTTCCAGTACGAGCTTCAGAGATTCCACCCGTTGTAGTCCAGGTACCATCCGGTCGTTCTAGATCACTTGGAATCGAAGGACAAGTAGATAGAATCTTACGTAGCCTAGCTGCCTCAACGGACTCCTGTATGTTATCACAGAATATTGAAGATCTTCTTGCATTTCAGCTGTATTACTTGTAGCTCCATCGCCCACCATGGTGGACGAGAGTTGCCTTTAGGCCTACTAATAGGACACGAGCCTAAGATAGCTTCATTAGACACCCTGCCAACCAAGGCATCCAATTCCTGTGTTGATTGGTTGGAGTTTTAGAATATTTCAAATCTAATCCAAATTGTAGATACCAATGATCAGACAAGGAGTGTTCTTCGGACACTTAACTGATTTGTTTGACGAAGTTTGAAACAAGGGTAATGTCCAAAACTTCCTGTCTATTACTAGGTATAAAACTAGGCTTATAGCCTATATTACAGATAGAAAGGTTAGTACTTAGAATTTAATCAAGGAGTGACTCACCTCTCTCGTTCGTATCGGTGCTTCCCCAGATCATGTGATGTGAATTTGCGTCGCTTCCGAGGACGAAGATCATCTAAGGTGAGTAAAATGTGCAACAGAATTAAAAAAAAACTGGAAAATTTACATTTTGGATTTTTTATTTTCAAATTTTTTTCTATATAAAATAAAAATATTTTTTTATATTTTCTTTGCATTATCTGTTTCGACCATTTTTTTTCTTGATTGTAACATAAAATTAATAATTTAAAAAAAACATACCACAACAAATTGAATTACTTTCTGTTTCTTGAAGTTTATATTGTGTATGATTCGCTAGGTCTAACTCCAAACATCAGCAGAGTAACGTTTTTGTGATTCCATTTTCTTAATATATTGTAACGCATCCGATTCACTCATATTACCTTTTGTTTTGATAACATTAAGTAAAACATTTCGTACATCGTTGGCCATACTTTTAGCATCGCCGCATATATATAAATGACCATTATTTTCACCAATCACATTCCATACCAAATCGGCATCTTGTTCTAATAAATGTGTAACATAGACTTTTTTATCGGTATCACGCGAAAATGCAATACGTAATTTTATATCACCATTTTTCGAGTACCCTTCCAATTCTTCCTCGTATAGATAATCTTCAGTTCGTTTTCTGCAACCGAAATAAAATATTGTTTCGCCAACGGTTTTACCGTCTTTACGACTAAGGGCACGTTCCTGAATAAAACCACGGAATGGTGCCAAACCAGTACCAGGACCCACCATAATAATCGGTGTCTCTGTTTTATTTGGTAGTCTAAATTGACTTTTACGAATAAATATCGGTGCCCGTGGAAATTCTGGATCATTTGGTTTACGTTCAGCCAAAAATGTTGTTGCAACACCATGATTTATGCGACCAGTTGGCGTTTCGTATTTTACAAGTACCGCCGTAACATGTACTGTATTAGGATATAATTTTGATGACGACGATATTGAATAGTAACGCGGTTGTAATCTTGGTAATAATTCACAAATATGATCGATTGGTGGTTTACATGATTTAACATCTTCTAATATATGAACAATGTTACGACATGCTTGATTGATCCACGATTGATATTTGGCTTTACCTTCGACACTTGTCGAACTAATGAAACGAAGAAATTCTTTATCTTTTTCGTCTGCGCAGTACTCTGCTAATTCTTTTAATATGTGGGTACGTGGAATAGCTGCTATTTCAACATAGTGCGATAGTGCGGTACGATATGTTGTTGGACATGGGAATGGATGTTTCTTACTACTATCGGTATCAGTGTTGATCAACGAGAATACGGTATCTAAATCGGCACCACATAATTCCGCCAATTTCTCTACTAAATCCTTATTATTTGTTGGATACATCGCTAAATGATCGCCTGCTTCATAACGTAGTTTAGATCCATCGATATTGAATTCGATATGCATACACGATCGATCACCAGATTTTATTAACTCTCGATTGATGATAATAGGCGCCAAATAGGGATTTTTCTGATCGAATGGTGATCGCTGATTTTGTAACGAATGTAGTCGAGCCACCTCACCAGTATAAATACGATCAACAGTTGTTTCAGGTTGTTCTAACAATCGATATTGACGAAGTAGTACATCTTCCCCAGTACTCTCAATACCAAAGAATTCGCACACAGTAGGCCAAAAACGATCTTTCCACGTAATAAAATCATCTTCAATACTGCAAATAAATTATATATAAAACCAAAGTATTTTACATAAACTAAAAACAAAAAATCTTACTTTGCATCATCGTCCCCTAATCCTAGTTCAAAAACTCTTTGTCCCCCCAATTCTTCTAATCTCTTGTCAACATATACCGCAACTTTATTATAATGCTCATAGGTTTTATTTCCTAATCCAAATACCTAATTAATAATATAAAAGAATACAATTATTTTATGAATTTTATTAAATATTTACTAAGTTTACTAATTTCCTATCATTAACTCTTGTTAAATATAAACCATAACGACGCACAAATAACCGACAATACATTGCAACAATTATATCAGTTTAAAATTGAAGTTATGATTTTGCTCGACCCTGAACTTTATTTTACATTTAACAATAGGAACCACGTGAGTGTATGTTTTTACGAAAGAATTAATTTTATTGTGATTACTGCTAAAGTATACATGTTATCACAATAAATATTATAAAAATAAATAAAACTTATCAATCATTTATTATAAATTCATTTAAGTGCTTGGTTAACTAACATGACAGGTTGTTACACAAGTGGTATACTGTCAAAAATATGTTAGTACTTTTTTAAAATAAAATATGTATAATTGGTTGAATGGTTGAAACAGTTTCTAATAGATGTCACTTGAAATAGAACCAATTAATTTTGTTCGTTATATATATATATATATATATATATATATATATATATATATATATATATATATATATATATATATATATATATATATATATATATATATATTATATATATATATATATATATATATATATATATATATATATATATATATATATATATATATATATATATACATATATATATATATATATATATATATATATATATATATATAATTAAAATTGTTTCTATTAATTTCACTAATAGATGTCATGGTAAACCCAACCAAATAAATTGTTTATTCGTTATCATATGTTTGTTTTCAAGCAACGGATATTTCGCTAGATTTAAACGACAAAACTGTATGTTGGTTGGTTGTATGTTGTGTTTAGGCCACAAAACACGCAGCAAGGTGAAATTATTGCCATTGGTACATGTGCTGACATTCACAAATAAATCAATTGTGAGTTTGCAAAATTATTTTAGAATATTTTAGAATATTATATGTCTTAGAAAAGGTTGAAAAGGTTCTACAACATTTTTGAATAATAAAACGTCTATACTGGAATTTTGAACTCTTCAATAAATAATAATAATAGGCATATTAATGAAAACATCCAATACTCACTGCATAATTAAGTCCGGAGAAACTAATTTCGCCATTTTGTATCCATTCATAAAATTCCATTGCATTATCGGTAGGATCACCTTCGCCATATGTTGCCAAACAAAATACAGCCAATGAATTCGGTATTGTTTTTAATTGTAACAATTCTTCCATATCACATTCTTCCGGATCAGCAACCATACCTTTCAATTGATATCGGATACCCTCTTTTGCAAGACGACCAGCAAATTCCTCGCCTGTTCCAGTTTGGGAACCATAGAATACAACTAAACTCCGACCGGATGATTTTAGTTTTTTTATAAATGAATTATCCGTTACGGCTAACGTATTAACTGTAGTCGGTCTAAAATATAAAGTTACATCAGTTTTACGTTTAAATAAATTTATTTAAATGCTTGTACTGTATCGAATATGATTTAATAGCGGATGGTTGTTCTTTCTTTTTATTTCTGAAAAGCCAATATACACCACCAATCAATAGAGCAACGAGCAATATTATATCGACTGTCCCTAAAAATGGGTCTCCTTCCGGTACTGGAACTTCGGAATTTTCTTCAGACATTTTTTTTTAATCAATTTTATTCTGTTTGTTATCTGAAATATAAAAATAAGACGTAACACATTTTTTATTGAATAAATTACATATGCACATAATATATATATATAGTAGGTATAAATTTATAAAATCAAAAAATTTAAATAAGACAATACAGCGAAAAACGTGATTGGAAAATATTTAATACTATTTAAGCCTTACTATTTAAAATTTGCAATGTAATATAATTCGCTATTCACTTTAAATTTCATAGTAAAATAGACAAAGTTCATAAGTATTTAAAATATTAGTATTACTAGGTAAACAGTTAAATAAAAATTCAAATCAATTTCTGATGCATTATCATTTTACTATCATGCCATTGATAACGCATGTGGTCGGGCGGCAATTGAATGTCTGGTAAATTACTTAAAAAAGAGTAGGACATCATTAGAATTCCACCATCGTATCACACACGACACTAAATGGTTGTATAGCCGGGCTGATAAGCCGCATCAATAAAAAAAATCAATGGCTAAAAAGTTAAGACTAAGTAGGTCTACCTTATGTGAAAATATAGCTCAGTACTTCTGGCACGAACTAAGTACCAACCAACAATGGGGTACGATAAAAATATCCAATTGCAAGCATGGACAAAACTGCGTGAGACGTCCCAAAGTCAAATTGACCATGTGGTAGTTTTTTAGGGACGATCTCGGGTTATTCAAACTGTGAGATCATATCGGATGGCTTTAAATTCAGTGACTTTATTATAACCGCTTAGCGAATTTGTAGACGGAAAATGTCGTGTGAACAACTTGATTTCTAACTCTATTATTATTTTACTGTAATGTTCTTGATAACGTATGCGACCTTGTAAATTTGAACAAAAAATTATTATCTTATTATTAAATTATTTCCGCGTGATTAGACATATTTGATAGTGAAATATTGATATTGATTAAGTGCTGGGCCGTCTGATTTAACAAGTATTTACTATTTTTGGTGTCAATTAAAATCCATCATATCATAAAATAGGGTAAAAAATATGTATACAAATTACGTGTGAAGACAAGTTTGAATATTATTCACGGTCGAATTGATTACACAATCTTGCAAAATTTTTAAATTATTTATTATTTGTAGACGAGTTTTATTCGTACAGAACATAATATAATGTGGTTATGTACATACAGTTTCATTGTTTAATGTACAAACGATTATATGATTTATCAGATCTCAAATAAAAATGACTGTGCAAATCGGAAATACTATAAACAACTCTAAACAGGTTCCAACGTAATCATTATACAAACCGCAAAAAATGTCTTAAATTAGTTTTTTAGATAACTTTAAATAAAAACCTCTGATTATTTAAGGATGAAAGGCTCCAGGACCAGTCTACTCTAAAAAGTAGTGAAAAATAAAACTTCTAGATTGCACTTTATTCGAGCCAGCCACAATAATTGCATAAAATTAATTATCTTCGGAATACCATAAGCATTAGAATGTATTAGTTTTTCACCTATAACTGTAAACTCTTTTATTATTATGATTGTACAATTTTTGTTCTCTGTAATCTACCGAATAACGTTATCTGTTTTACTCAAACTCAATTATATATATATATATATATATATATATATATATATATATATATATATATATATATATATATATATATATATATATATATATATATATATATATATATATATATATATATATATATATATATATATATATATATATATATATATATATATATATATATATATATATATATATATATATATATATATATATATATATATATCTGCACTAACTTACAATTCTGCCCTAATTTAAATACCTTTTGCATACCACGCTATTTAAAAGCTTTAACTTCGGCTCGGTAATTTTATTTCCAAAACCTCAAAACAAATTAACTCATAGCTGATATAGGTAAACGTAGATTATATAAATTCCCTCACTAAATTATACTGTAAGTATGAGTAAAAAAGTAACTGCAGTAATTAAATCGTATACATTTAAAAACGTGTAACGTTCTTAAGTTGAGGTTACTATTTGTAGCGACCGTTTTAAAGACAGGAAAAGTATTCACTAACCTCAAATTATATTTTATTTCATATCACAAATATTTCATTAATTACTAGTAAATAATTTAAATTCTGTGTCACTTCTATACAATATTATAAACTATAAAATAAACTAAACTGCCCTAATTTAAATCACATTGAGCACTAACTCTACGACTATTATAGTTTCAGTTTTAAAATAATACTCGTATTTAAACTCGAATTTTAATCATGCAGCGATAAGATAACCGTCATTATTGTTTTATCATACATTCGGTACTTCGTGGCTACTGATAAAAACACTTATAATTATTTTCTTGTTCATTTTAATCTGTAATATATGAGTACATTATATTTATACTGTTAATGAACCTCAAGATTCGCATAATCATACACATGTGTATACTACTTATATGTTTTTTTTATAAAATATAAACGTCAAATATGCTTGTCATTTAGGTGGAATGTTTTTAATCAAAAATTAAAATGATTTAAATTATTGTTGTGGTACGCAGTTATTTGTATTCTGCAAATCACAATATTTTTTTAAAATATTTGCTGACCTAACAGTCAAACACACTTCAGCTTTGGTATTTATTGATAAACATTTTTGTTGCCATAACGGTGATTTGCTTATTTCAAAAAAGTTAACTGATTCATTGAATTTGCACAATTGAAGCGAAATCTAATATTCTGAACCCTAATAGGAAATAGGTATGGTCTAGTCCTGGGACATCTAGGATATTACTTTTCTCTACAGGGTTTTCTGTTGCTCGACAAGAAGCCAATAGTTAAAGAACGAGAAACCTGGACGACTCTAACAACCGATTTCACAATGCTATAGCTAACAAGATCTTGCTAATGTTTTTTCTCATCTTCAGTTTTCTGACTTTTGGTTTTAAAATTGATACGTACGGTACGTTTACCTGTATTCCTTGACTTACACAAAAACTGCTATCATGGTCATGTTTTCAAATGTTTTTTTGAGGAAAGAACGTGCTAGTGTATAATGATCTGTGACTAACATCCGTGCGCTGTGAACACAAATGTTGACAGGATTGGCTAAATAAAGTTTCGACACTAAACCAGTTTTTTAAACTTTTGGTCGTAGAATAAATCTAACACCAAGATTTCTAAGTTCATCACCACTGTAATGTAATGTATAGTCTTAGAACTGCCCTCATGCTCTCCACTTCATGTATTGAAGAACAACTACTTCTAAACGATACTCTACGACGATACGGCGGTGGACATCATACTCGTATATATACAAGACATATTAAAGGTGAACATAACTATGACCTTCAGTCTATGACGATAAACATAAGCACACTTTTATCCGCACGTCCTCGATTTAATAAAAGTATCGATGTCAAAAATAAATTAAGAACAATTTCAAAGTAGTGGTTCGACTCCGAGACAGACTGCATAAGTACATTGTAGTTGATCGCGAGTACTACGAATGTACGCCAGGTAAATCAATAAAAACGGTTGCTTCTTCATAACTCAGTTTGGGTTTAATTCGGATTCACAAATTATGGTCGGTAAATAGTTAAATCGTTTATGGGTATTCGTGAATTACTTTCAAGGTGATTTCAGTATTTATATAATTTTTGCAGTATAATTATAACGTCAATTTGTATACATATGTATGATGGAACCTCATACAAACAAAAACAAAACGTTTACATATATAATCTATTTAATACACTTGAAGAGGTCGAATAATTACAAAACAAAAATCATTTCCGGTGTAAATTATATTTTGTACGTAATTGTCGTATATTGCAAAATTTATAAAATATTGGCATCACAGTAATAATAGTGATTACAGCGCATTACAGTAGTAATAAAAACGTTGCTAAAATTTTTATCTAATATTTTTATGAACTTGTTTAGAATTATTATAGACATGCTCTTACGTCGTAGATAACAAAAATATGCAATTCATTTAATAAAATAAAACTTCCAGTTTTTTATTCAAGATTACCTTGAATTTTGTTGCGTCTAACGTATGTGATATATTATATTCGAAATTCAATGGACAGCTGACGAATATCTTGTTATATTTTTTAAGAGTTGAATGACAAAAATGGATTATGCAAATTAAAAACGTTTTGCTACACATAAAAATGTATATAAATGATTCAGCTTCCACTTGAATCTAATAACATTAAATGTTTCTATATAGATAACATACAACGTTTACTTATGGAGCCCTTGATTATTTATATTTTTGATAAAAAGTCTGCGATAAGATAAAATATGTTCAACTTATTTTCAAACCCAAAATGTTCTTGCCTATAGAGAAAACTTATTGAAATTACCAAAAATATCCCCGAATGACTGGTCAAAAAAATATTTAAGTACAATAAATAATCTTATTTGATAATCGAACGAATAGTAAATAAAAATTATATTTTTCACACCATAACTCATTATAGTTTATCGTTCGGTTGACGATAGTATAAAGTAGTTAGACAAATTTACAAGGTAAATATTGAAATCGCGTTTGATTTTGATTAAAATTGCATCATTTTTAAGGTACATATATATTAATACAAAGATGAAATTTATCATCTAATACTGCTTTTAGGTCACGGTCGACAAGAAAGGAATAACATTCATCATTTGACCATAAATATTCGATTTGAATATGTGAAATAAATTTCCAAGCCGAGGTACTTCACAATGAATGAGGTGCCGAGCAACAAGATATAACCGTGTATGAACTTTAATCAATATTTTCTAGTTTTGTATCCGCATTACAAAGCGGTAATAAAAGTCTCATTTTGATTATATAAAAATCCCTTGATATCTGCAAATAATCATCAAACTTGCAAATTAATAACCTTCAAAATATGTCTTAAAACTCTCAAGAAATTTCTTAAATTCTTAATTTTTAAAATATTTTATCAAACATAATTATTTCAATAAGTTCTATGCGCCTTCGTCAGTTAAGATGATTTATAAGATTGGCTCATTTTGCTAAGAACTGAGTCGACCATATAAGCTGGCAATAATTCAGTTTTACGTTCTGAGTTTGTCGTTAATTCATCAAACTTTTGCATCAAAATCCAAAGTTTGGTACGTTAGTAGTTTAGTTGCCTTTCCTGAACATATACCGCTTGTCCAATCACTCGAACTTGCCTAAACCAATAGTTGAATAGTTAAAGAGTGTAAAATTTGTAAGTTTGCATAATTTTCGTGAGGCATTTAGTATAATAATAATTAAAGAAAAGTGTGAAAGACTTGTATGTTTTGGTTCCTTTGGTTCATTTGGTACGGATAGTAATTGAAATAATAATACAAAATCTAATATCCAAATCAGTTAAATAATATTTTTCGACAATATCGTCAGAGGAACCAATATTTAGAGATTAGCTTATACAAAATATTGATAAAAGTCTATCGGATTATTGAATGGAATGGATTAATACCATGGTCCATTATTATTATATAAATGACAACTTGTTAAAAGATTAAAAAATTGAATAACCCACATTTGCACAAAAACAGCCTTGAAAGTTGAAAAGTTTCCAAATTAAAAATCTACATTTTCAACTATTTCACTAAAAACTCAATTATTATTTATGATATTAAACATTTAACGAACAAAATTTGCTAATCATTGTAATTAGGCGTCCACACGAAGATCATGGATTTATTTAATCTTTAGAAGATTATTTATAAGTTGCATGCTTTTGAAATTTCAAACCACCCTTCATAGTACATATTTGAAATTACATATTGAGCAACTCGCAACAGGTAAATTATTCTAATACAAATTTCTTTATAAGATACCCTGACTCACGTCACGCATATTAAATCAAATATGAACACACAAATTTAATAAACCCATTACAAATACAAGTTTAAGGTTTTCTCTTTTTCTTGAACATGGAAACACGAATTAATACTTAAGTTTAATTGTATTTATTTATTTTGATTACGTGAAAAACTCGCTAAAAAAATGTAATAACATTTAATTTGTACTAAGCAAAAACACAACACAAGCAAGAGAAAGAGAATGCAAATTTACTTGCTTATACACATCGATGCGATAGAAAGAAAAGTATAGTAATAGTAAATCAGCAACAGAAACAATTGAACTTTGGACACGTCATATTTCGAAGAGACATAAACAACATTTGATTACATATATTATAATATTATATACTACATATTATTATTTATAATTTTAAAATAATGGCAACATTGGATTGTACATTATAATTTTAAATTTATTTAGACTCAATTTACCTTTAATAAAAATATACTTTTACAAAACACTTTTTTTAGTATAAAATATTGAGCCACTTTTGAACTAATACATGAAATAATATGTAATTTATTAATTTTTTTGGCACATTTATCACAAAATTTAAATAAAAAAATTATTGATTTAGCTAATTATACGAAACAAAATACTAAAAATGGAAACAATTAACTAAAATAAAATTAAATGAAAAAAAAACACTGTTTACACAAGAAATTTTGACGTCTGCATTACTCGAGCGAGATTTAAATACAAAATACTGTAAATTTCATTAATAACATTTTTGTTCTTTGTATATTGATAGTGTGGCAGAGCGAGACAGGCATATATTAAACGAAATGACTTTTGATTCCTATTGGAATGACATAATACATAATCACGACTATAATAATATACATACATAGTTTTGTTTGAGTAGTAGGATTCTAGTCGATTAGTGAAATAAAAAATATGTGTCGTAATTTTAAACTAACAATTTATTTTGAAATTTGCAACGTTTAACTTTGTAAACCTTTTAGTAGCCATTTTACAAAAATATTACTTTAGTGAATTTATTAATGTTTAATTTTTTGTGACACCATCCTTAGCCTTTTCACTGAACCTTAGAGTGGTATTCTTTTTAGCAATGTTTAGGGTAATAATCATTTGCCTGTGGTTGGGACTTGGGAGGTACTCTCATACCACGTAAAACATTTCTAAACGAACATGTTATCTTTAGAATTCCACCACAGCCTCCTTGGCTTGTCGTAGGAGGCGACTACACATAGGTTGGATCGCTGGGCTGACTATCCGCACCCGTAAACGCCATCAATGTTAAAAAGTTCACGTTGGTTTTCTCCTTGGGTCTCAGGTGAAAACGGCTGTTTTAGATTTCAAAGAAGTTGATAATCGTATGTGTAAGCTATCTTTACGCATGCGACTTGCCAACCTGTCAATAATTTGAGTTCATGCGCCAACTGACGTAAGCCTAACCGAAGATAAATACTCCGAAGATATAGTGACCGATAATGGGGAAAGAATGATGTACTTTGCGGTCGCGCACGACCTTACTTTTCTCTTAAAAATATCCATTTGGAAACATGGACACTCCCTCGTAAGATGTCCCACAGTCAAATTGACCATGTGCGAATTACTAAGGTATTGAAAACTTCGGTTATCAGTGCTGCCCAGGCCACTCTAGGTATGATAAAAATTAAACCCAAAAACGATTGGTTTGATAAGGAATGTTGTCTTGCTGTTGAGCAACAAAATATAGTTTATAAATAAGCGCGAATTCGTTATACAATCTGATGGAAGAACAATGCGGTCCTTGCTAAGAGAACCGCCAAACGAATTTGTAAACGGAAAAAGCGTGAATGATGGAAGACTGAAGTCTTAAGAGTAAAACAACTCAACAATGAACATAATTCTGGTAGCTTCTTTAAATTAGTCTTCGGACTGTACCATACCTTCAGACCTTAGTATATCGCTATTTGGGACCAGGATGAAACTTCCGTGTTAACATCGATGCAATGCTCGACACTGGGAAGGAGCATTTCACTGATTTACTTAATGTGCAACAAGTGTCAAGTGCTGTATTTGAAAGATGTCAAATTCAGACTGCGAAGATGTGCATAGAGGAACCAACCTACGAGGAATTCACATTGCCCATATGCAGCGACTAAATCGAAACCGTTTCCTTGGGGTTGGTTGTATTAACTCCAAGCCCTTGATATTCATAGGGGGAACTTTGTGGAACTATCTTTTCGACCTTATTTGATTAATATGGTAGAGTGATGTTATGCCTAATTCGAAAAGAAGGAGGCCGCGTTGTGCAGTTTCCTTAAAAAATGAGATCGCTCAAAATAAAAATATCGCGGCATAGCTCTCCTTTGCACAGCAAACAATTAACTACTGTCCTAAATAATATTGGAGAGAAAAACTCCTCTGGCGGAGGAAACTGTAGGTGACAACCAACGAGACATCTTGTGACGTACATCAGGTGGTTTTGGATTTTTAACAAGTCTATGATTCAATCCTTGGAATGCCAAGTTTCCAATACTTTGGTTTCTTTGTTACTCATGATAATTGTGTCAGAGGGGATGTTAAAGCGCGTCTTGTCGCTGGCCATCGAGCTTTGTATGCCTTACGCTGGCTGCTAAAGATAAAATACCTTCCAAATGCCGACAGGCTGAAGTTGTATAACGTGTTGCTCAGACCCGTTGTGAGCCTGACGTTTGAGTATGAGAGATGGTTAATGACATTTGAGAAAAGGATCATTCGCATGATATATGAACTCAAACGATGGCCGATTACAAACCAGTTTATTTATTATTTTTAAGGTTAATAATAATGGTTATTACTATCAATAATAATAATATAATGATTGGACCACATGGCATTGAATAATAACTCAATCGTGTAATATAATCTTTCGTACAATTTTCAGAGCCGAACTTTTATAAATTGTTAGATCATTTTAATAGTAGCCACACATTATAAACATACAATTGGCACAGTGGTCGAAGCTATGGGGCTTTGTTTCATAGACTCCGCGTTTGAATCCCAAGGATGGTTGTCTCATTGTTGGAGTGTAAAACTCATGAATCAAAATTTAAGGTTGGGTACAAATATGCATTGTGGATTTGTAAATGAAAGCCCATTTAACTCGAGAAATGAAGGGTAGGATGTTGAAAGAGTTCGATGGGCCGCAGAACGGAAAATGCATTTAATATAGTCACTTAAATCGCAACCGTTAAATAATTTTTTCAAAGCCGTACCTCATGTTGATAACTGATAACCGAATTTAACAATTATACATACGCCCATCTTATACAGATTAATTCGGTATAAATTGACGATGATCAGGAAAATAAATTATAGTTTCATGTGTTCAGTGAAAGAGATCAAAACTTAAAATATAAATTCAAAAGTAAAGTGGAAAAATAAATGTGTTGTGGTTGTGCCCATATGATTGGATAATAAGGAATTCGCGATGTTTCCTTTAAGGTGGATTTTAATATTTTGTCACCTGATTTGCATTACTTTAGGATATTATGATTCTCAGTGAGTGAACATTTTGATTATTCCGGAATGGTCTACTGTTACAAGTGACATGAGTGGGCGTAATTTTAAGGCGTTTTCCGCCCAAAATATGTTTTTTCCACCCACCTTTGATAAATATTATTTCCATTTAATGAGCACTTACTGAAATTTTTTAAAACCCTTTTCAGACCTAAAATAAAATCACAAAATGGTCATTTAATACTCGAATCTGGAACAAATCGTAATATAACATTTCGCATGATTGGTTTAGGCCGTATGCGAATCAATAATGTGGATATACTGAACCTACTAAACCAGGCATCTAATCGAATATCACCTAGTGTTCCGTCTCAAGATTTCGCGCGACTAAATGTTCGAGTTGGCAGTATCGAAGGCAAACTGAACGGCCGTAATGGAATTATGAATAGATTACGAGTTTTAGAAACAAGTTCTTTAAACGCTTCTAGTTCATTTAATGGTGGAATTAGCGTGCGACAAATTAATCGGCGATTGCAATCACTTGAATTACGAGTTGAGACTATTTTTACAAAACTCAATGAAGATAATTGTCGAAGTGTACCGTGTCAAAATGGTGGAACGTGTGTTGATGGATATGATACATTTCAATGCCAATGTCAATCGAATTGGCAAGGACGTACATGTAGTGAAGATGTAAATGAATGTGCCAATTTCGCTGGAACCGATTTAGGTTGTCAAAATGGGGCGGTTTGTATTAATATGCCGGGAAGTTATACATGCCAATGCCGTGATAATTTCCAAGGTATGCACTGCACTAGAAAAATTAAGGACTGTAGCTCAGCATCTTCGTTTGAATTATGTGGTCACGGAATCTGTATTAGTTCAAACGATCAAAATGGTTACCGATGTTTATGCGATTCGGGATGGAAATTAAATATGCCTAGTTTGGGTGTTCCAATGTGTGTGACTGACATTAATGAATGTGAAAACGAGAAACCTCATTGCTCAGTTGATCCACCGGTTGTGTGTCGAAATCTTGAAGGTTCATACACATGTGGACCGTGTCCGGTGGGATATTCAGGAAGTGGTCATTATTGTGTCGACATTAATGAGTGCGAAGTTAATAATGGTGGATGTAGTGTTTCGCCTTCAGTAACATGCCATAATACAAGGGGCTCATTCTATTGTGATAAATGTCCTCTTGGATATGTAGGTGACGGCAGAATGTGTATTCGTTCATTAAACACATGTGAAAATGCCAATTTATGTCATCCACTAGCTAGATGTGTTGAATATGGTAGTGGAATTATTAACTGTGTTTGTCGCGATGGTTTTACGGGAAGTGGATTTGGTAATAATGGATGTAGTGCTTTAGTAGGTACAAATGGATGCAGTGGTAACCCATGTTTAAACGGTGGCACATGTACCAGTACTGGACCCAATACACATACATGCGCCTGTCCAGCAGATACCATAGGTCCAAATTGTCAGCGGCCACCAAGTCATTGTGACTCGAATCCTTGTCAAAATGGTGGGACATGTCGAGTAACGCGTACTCGAAATCAATATGCATGTAATTGTGCTCGTGGATTTACAGGGAGAAATTGTGAACGAAACCAGCCACTATGCGGTGGAATTAAGAACGAAGAAAGCGGATCAATCAAATATCCTCCGGAAGGCAGTGGCAATTACCAATCAAATGAAAAATGTGCATGGCTTATCAAAACTCGCATTGATAAAGTATTAAATGTAACGTTTACTCAATTCCATTTGGAAGAGTCATCCGAATGTAGATATGATTGGCTACAAATTCATGATGGCCGAACAACTGCGGCCAGAAATATTGGGCGATTTTGTGGCACTCAGCTACCGTTGGGTGGGAATTTCATATCCACTCATAATCTGCTATATTTGTGGTTTAGATCAGATAATTCATCATCTCATCCTGGTTTTAATTTGTCCTGGGATAGTATCGACCCCCGTAAGTTTAAATTAGTGATGTGATATCCTTTAATATTCATATGTTTAATTGCAACTTAATTTATTTAACAGAATGTGGTGAAGTGATCGACACTAATAGCCATGGTACAATCTCGTCGCCAGGTAGTCCTGGTAACTATCCAATAAATCGAAATTGCTTCTGGTATATTAAAACACAACCAGGGAAACGTTTACAATTACATTTTTATACAATGAAGATTGAAACACATGCTAATTGTAGTTACGATTTTGTAAGAGTGTTTCAGGGCTCATTGCCTGAAGTTGGCGATGAAGATCCATCAACGATCATTCATAATGTTCCAATCATTACCGAATTTTGTAACACAACAATTCCAGCACCGGTTACAACACCAACAAATGAAGTAACTATATACTTTCATTCCGATGGTGATAGTTCTGATTCCGGATTCCAAATGCACTACACAGTAGTTGAAGGTGTTCCAGGATGTGGTGGTGTGTACACGAATAAAAAAGGTGAATTCGGCACACCGATCGAAAATGGTAACTATCCAAATGGCATCACGTGTGAATATCTCATTCAATTGCCGTTAAATTCGAAAATACAACTACGATTTTTGGAAGTTGATATCGAGGCTCATTCTGACTGTCGATTTGACTTCGTTAAAATTTACGATGGTGACTCGGATCAGAGCCCTATTATAACAACACTTTGTGGACGAACGATACCAACTGAAATTACATCAAGCACAAATATTCTCTTTCTGCGGTTCAAATCGGACTGGTCACGCCAGCATAAAGGATTTAGGGCTACCTATGAAACTGTGTGCGGTGGTAGATTTGATGCAGAATCTGGTATAGTTTCATCTCCATTTTATCCCAGCCCGTACGAAGCTGAACAAACATGCCATTTTTATATTGAAACGCCATTAGGCACGGCCATTAAACTTGAATTCATTGATTTTGATTTAGAAACTACAGGAGCACCATGTGCTTATGATTCGGTTTCTATTTATGATGGTATTAAATCCAATCAGACAGAAGTTGGCCGATATTGTGGTACTCGTATACCACCTGTAGTAAGATCGACCACAAATTATTTGCATCTTGAATTTCGTTCGGATGTTTCGATATCAGGACGAGGATTTAAGGCCAACTATTCGACTATTGATACAAGTGAGCTATATAATGTCATGAATATTAATTTTTATTTAAATATATTTTTCAATTCGAATAGAATGTGGGGGCATAATGAAGACAAATAATGGTATTATTCGTCCACCAGAAGATCCAAATGGTGAAGGCTACACTCATTCAACTCGTTGCCAGTGGGTTATAGTCGCACCGATCGGAGAAGCCATTCAATTACAATTTTCATCATTTGATTTAGAGGCTAGCTCGAGCTGTGATTACGATTATTTACAAGTCTTCGATAATAGTTCGGATCATCAAGCAGAAATTGGTAAATTTTGTGGTCGGCGAATTCCACCGGCAATAACAAGTTCACAAAATATGTTGACGTTAGTGTTCCAAACCGATTCATCACGAAATGCAGCTGGATTTTCGGCCACTTACAGTTTTGTCGACACGCGGACAAGTAAGTATACATGCTAATATATATAGAATAAAATTTGATCAACAGACAATACAATTTTTAGTGTGTGGAGGAAACTTTTTCAGTCCATCAGGATATATTCGAAGTCCAGGTTGGCCTAACGAATATGATGCAGGTAAAAACTGTCAATGGGTTATACAAGCACCAAAAGGTCAACAGATTACGTTAAATGTTCTTGAGTTTGGTTTGGAAATGCACGATATGTGCCGATTTGATTTCCTTGAAATTCGTAATGGTGGAAGTGAAACGTCGCCATTAATAGGCAAATTCTGTGGCACACAATTTCCGAATAATACAATTCGCTCTTTTGGCAATAAACTATTTTTACGGTTTGTTTCGGATATATCACGGCAAGGAAAGGGTTTCAATATTGAGTACGATAGTACGGCAACCGGATGTGGTGGTCGATTAACATCGTATCAAGGTTTTGTAACTTCACCTCACTATCCTGATCATTACGAAGCAGATACTATTTGTACCTGGCAAATTATAGTGAATTCCGGGTCAAGCATTGAAATGATATTTTTAGATTTGGATATGGAGGCATTATCCGACTGTCACTACGATTACATAGAAATTTATGATGGAAAGAGTATAAGTGGAAGAAAGTTGGGCAGATTCTGTCATCCAGATTCACATCCTCTACAAATTGTTTCAAATTCAAATTTGGCATTTCTACGTATGAAATCGGATGCGTCTGAAAATGGACGAGGATTTAATATAAAATATCGCTCAGTCTGCACTCGAACCATCACCGATATGTACGGTGTGATCGAGTCACCAAATTTTCCTAATTCATATCCGGTGAATATAAATTGCGAGTGGAAGATACAAGGACCGAAAAGTAGCAAGATTATGATTGATTTTACTCATTTTGACTTGGAACGTGCGACCTGGACGTCTGAAGAGTGCACATATGATTTTGTTACCGTAGTTCAATACAACGACGAACAACAAGAGCTACCGAAAAAATACTGTGCGAGTTTACCAAGTAATATTACTTCTTTTGAAAATGTCCTTACAATCAGATTTAAGACTGATGGTTCAGGAAGTGGCCAAGGATTCAGATTGGAATACAAAATTGAAGGTTGTGGTGGTTTGCTAACAAAACCATCAGGTACTATCATGTCACCAAATTATCCAAATCACTATCCAAAAAATACTCTATGCCAATGGCAGATCGAAACCGAACCAGGAAATTCAATTGAGCTTACAATTCATAATTTATTTATTGAAGGCACAAACCAATGTAGCTACGACTATCTATTGATTAGTCCATATCCAGCAAATAGTACTCATTATTTGCGTAAGATTTGTGATTCATTGAATAGCTCACAGGTAATTACTGGACCTCGAACCATGTACCTAACATTCGAAAGTGACTTTTCAATAACAGCAATGGGTTTTAATGCTAGCTACCAAGTCGTGCAAAACAGTAAGTTTTGATACGTAAATTACCAGATAGTATACGTAATTAATCGAAATCGATTTAATTTCAGATTGTGGTGGATTGTTCCGTTCGAGCAAGGGTATTATAATATCGCCAAATTATCCCAATAATTATCCTTCCGAAATTAATTGTGAATATTTAATTGAAGTACAAAATAATCATTTAGTTGAATTAAATTTAATGGATTTTAATGTGGAAGGTGATTATTATCCTCAAGAAGGAGGCGATAAATGTCCTCATGATCGTTTTTTGATTTTCGATGGGCCAAATCGAACGGATAATTTACTTCTAACACATTGTGGTACACAATTGCCTAACACGACCAAATATATATCTACCTCAAATCGTATGTTGGTTGTTTTTGAGACAGATCATAGTCGAGAGCTATCCGGGTTTAAATTAAACTTCACGATGGTAAAGTATCCAAGCACAATATTTGTTATAATTATAAAAACTTTTTTTAACATTTATACCTTTTATAGTCTTGTGGCACCACGATCACTGTAAACGGATCGGGAAAAATTGAAACCACACATGGATTAGACATACAAACTGAAAATTGTACCTGGCATCTGAAGGCGGCCGATGAGAGTCAACATATTACGTTCAATGTTGGACATCTAACTGGATTTGAGTTAGGCAATTATGAAGCTTTTAATGAGACATTTAACTGTACAATGGCAATCGAAGTCTACGACAGTGATAATATGGAAGTGCCATTTAAGAAACGGTATTGTGGATCGTACAATGATCTGCGCACGATCACTAGTACCGGTCAATATTTAACCATAAATCTACATGTATCCGAATTTAATTTTTATTCGAGACCGAAATTTAATTTCGTTGGATTTTTCTCAACTTTCGACACTGCTTGCGGAGGTGAATTTAATATGCTTAATGGTAAGATTGCATCGCCAGAATATCCACTCTCGTATCCAGTAGATGTCGAATGTACATGGAAAATTTTAACATCACCGGGGAATATGATGTCACTAGTGGTTTCGGATATAAATATTCTTTCGTCAGATAATAATTGTAATGAAGACTACCTGGAGGTCAGAAGTAAAGATGCAAGTGGTGAATTGCTTGGAGTATTTTGTGGTGATAATCCAGTATCAAATTTAACATCAAATTATGGCTTTTGGGTTAAATTTCGTAGTGGCACTGTTGGTGTGGCACGTGGTTTTTTGGCTCAATTTTTTTATAGTAAGTACAACTTATCTTTAATTCAATTAATTTGGCTATAACATTTTTATTTTTAATAAGATGAGCACACCGAAATTACGGGGGCAGAGGGTGAAATTGGATCACCACTATATCCAGAAATGTATCATAGTGATGCGGCTGAGTATTCTTGGAGAATTACAGTCAGTCATAAATCAATTATTTCACTTAGATTTACTGAATTTCTAATAGATGCATACTCGAGTTATTGTTTCGTAAAACTAGCAATATTCGATGGATATAATAAGGATGCACCACAACTTGCTAACGAATTATGCGGCAGTGAAATTCCCGAAACATTTAAATCTTCGTCAAACGTCATTTTCATTCATTTAGAACAAAATCGTGGTCTTTTTGGAACTAAATTTTTGTTAAAGTGGAAAAAAATGGGAGAGGAAATAACCACAAACCAAATTGAAGAGTATGACCCAAAATGTGGTAATAAAACTATTCAATTATCGGATCCAAAACAACTGGTTAATTTTACGTCTCCAGGGTGGCCAGAGGGTTATGAAAATAGCTTAAATTGTAGCTTTTTGATTAGCTCAAATATGTCAAATTACCATACCAAATTTATTCTAAACGAGATTGATATTGAGGATAGTGATGGTTGCGTTGCAGACTACGTTCAAATATCGTCTAGTAATGATCTGAATACATGGGCTCTGTTGGATAAGAAATGTGGCACAAACTCTGACAAAATATTAGTCTATGAAGGTAAACCATTTTTAAAGATTGATTTCATAACAAACTATTATTCTAATAAGACTGGATTCAGTGGGGTTATGAGTCTCGAATGTGGTAATATTTTAAGTGGGCCAAGTGGTGTAATTAGCTACAATTCTTATACATTTTTGGGGAGTCGATTATTATACAGCTCAAATGTTTGTATGTGGAATATTACGGTGCGTGCCGGACATATGATTCGCTACACTTTTACAAGGCTGAATTTTACCACCAGTACCCCACCCAATTGTGGAAGTGCATTGTTATTTAAAAATGGGATAGATGATACAAGCCCAATATTAGGAGCAGGAAAATATTGCGGCACAACTATTCCCGAAGTTCCCATGACCATTAGCAACCGAGGCTTTGTCAAATTAACGAGTAAATTTAATGATTTTGTCGATTTTGAACTTAAATACGAAGAAGTAGGTGTGGAATGCAATGATAATATGCAGTTGACTCATTACTTTAATCAAACAATTATCACGACGCCAAACTATCCAAATATACCGCAGCCACATTCAAAATGTATCTGGACAATAAATGTGCCAAGCGGGGAATACATCAAACTCGAATTTATGGATTTCAATTTAATTCAATCAGATGATTGTAAAACTGAATATGTTGAAATTCGTATGGGTGCAACAAAAAATGCACCTCTAGTAAATCGATTTTGTGGCGATACACGCCCTAAATTAATAGTAAAGAATAATTTGGCCAGTGTAACGTATTACACTTCGAGTGATACACCACATAATGGTTTCAAAATGAGAGCCCAAATTGCACCTTGTGGCGCTATATACGAAGGCAATAATGGTGTGATAACAAGTCCAAGCTATAAAAATGGCGGATATGCACCAGACATGAATTGTGAATATCATGTGATTACGTCACCAGGAACTTATATTAATTTTACGTTTACCGATATCGATTTACCGATGCACTCGAACGAAGTTTCGAATTGTACAAACAAAGATAGCATTGAAATATTTACAGCCGAACCCAATGATGATGTAAATAGTAACATAACTTATAATCTTCAAAGTTTGGGAGTGTTTTGTGAGGACACTATACCTCCACCAATTATAACTGAAAGTAATGAAGCTTTCATTAAATTCACTTCAAGTAAAAAGCGCGAGAGGTCCGATAGTGGTTGGAAGTTACAATATATTGCGTCAAGTGAAACGTGCGGCGGGCGAATGATTACCGCAACTGGAGAAATAACTAGTCCTGGATATCCAAACAAGCGATTGAATACACGATTTTGCGATTGGTTTATTACGGTACCAAAGGGACAACGAATTAGAATCCAGATCGAAGATTTAGATTTTGTTTTGGCAGGCACTCCTACACAACGATTAATTTTCTACAACGATCATACTTTGGGCAGTCGAATTGTATTGCTTAAAGGTGGCAGTACTCAACGTATCGTATATTCATCAGACAATAAACTTCGTATAAATTATTGGAATCGAATGCCTTCCAAAAACCGTGGTTTTAGGCTGACATATACTTCGTTCGAGCAAAGCATATGCGAGGGTAACTTAAACAGCATGGACGGAATTATACAACAACCCGATAATCAAACAACTTATGTCTGCGAATATATTCGAACAGATACCACCTTTTATGAAGACGCGCCACATGTTGGAACTATGGCGCTCGAATTTACCGACCTTAAATTTCCTGCACTTAGTTTTCAATTCTGTTTGCCTACCGCATCCAAAATCACGGTTATCACCGATAATAGTAATGAAATTTCATCAATTTGTAAAAACAATTCGTTAACAGCTCGGTCTCCAACACCAAATGTTAAAGTTATAGCTAAAAAAAATGTATTCCATCCTCTCATGGAATTTAAGCTTAACTATAAAATTCATAAATGTGGTGGAATATTGTCTAGCAATGGAGACGAAATAATCATAAAACAAACGACATTTGCACAAAATTATGGTAAATTGGATTGCGCATGGCAAGTAAATTTTGGCGCTGGTGAAAAAGTAATGGCCAATGTCGTAAAGATCAACTTTAAAAAGCCATGTGACAAAGAGTACTTAATTATCTATCAAGGGGATACAAATTCTGGTCCGCCTATTATAAGATATTGTGAAACAGTAGCAACAGCTGTACTTCCCATTGTGTCTCAAACTCATCAATTATTTTTGGAATATCACACAGACGAGTATGTACCAGAAAGTGAATTTGAAATCAGATTTAACTCATCGTCGATGGTTTGTGGTGGACTTTTAAAGCATACCGCAAGATTGTTGACTACGCCATCAATTGCATCGAACAGCACGCGACGGTATCCCCATAATGCAGAGTGTATTTGGGAAATTGAAAGTCGAACTGGTTATCATATTGGCTTAGTTTTCATGAACCGCTTCAATTTAGAACAGTCCGATAATTGTACCAACGATTACGTGGAAGCTTTTGATTACATAGATAATGGATGGAAAAGTCTTGGACGAGCATGTGGTCGTACTATGCCTTCTCCATTTAACTCCACCTCGACCCGAATGCGAGTAATTTTTCGCAGTAATAATGATATAAATGGAGATGGTTTTACGGCTAAATGGTTGGAAAACTGTGGAGGGACATTCAAAGCTTCTGAAATTAAACAGTATTTAGCAAGTCCAGGCTATCCGGACAAATATCTTCCTTTTACTACGTGTAATTATTCGATCATTGCAGACCCCAATAAACACATAAACATTGAGTTTGAAGATTTTCAATTAGAGGAAAGCAGAAAGGGTTGTGGATATGACAATGTGACTCTTTATCAATATCGAGAATATGTAGTTCCACCAGAGTTGGAAAAACGAAAAACATATTGTGGTCGTCGGTCACCTGGAACAGTACGAATAAACGAGAAAATTGTGATTGAATTTAGAACTGATAGTAATATTGAACGACCCGGATTCCGATTATCATATCAAACAGATTCATGTGGGGGCTTAATAACAGAGCCAGGTCAGATCAGTACTCCAAAACTAATGAGTGATGCTAAGTATCCACACTCAATGAACTGTTATTGGAATATAACGGCAAGCGAAGGACAAAACCAATTAAAACGAATTTCAGTAACATTTGATATGATGCAGCTCGAACACAGTCAAAGTTGCTACTTTGATTATATCGAAATCTATAAAGGATTGGAATTTAGCGATGATAAGCGAATTGCTAAGCTTTGTGGTAACGATACGGGCCATACAATCAACATTGACAGTGATAAAGGTATCGTACATTTTCGGTCTGATTCATCGAATAATTTTAATGGTTTTATCGCAACAATATCGTTTACCGAGTACTGTGATAGAAAAATTGAGCTAAGTGACACTCAAGTGGAAGAAACGGTTAACATTGGCGAATATCGATCGTACATGAATTGTCATTATTCGATTACAGCACCAGCGGGAACCATAATTAAACTAACATTTAATAATTTACATATTGCACCGTGTACCGGAAATAATAATTCAACAAAACCATGTTTGTGCGATTATATTGAAGTGCGTGATGGTTTAACTCCGTTTAGTGAAGTACTTGGACGTTATTGTGGTCATACAATTCCGGAGCCTATCACATCATCACTACCATCGATGTATATAATTTTTGTTACAGATGGTCAAGCAAATAGTGCCGGATTTTCATTCAAAGTTAAAAAGGAAGTATCGTTATGTGGACAAACCTACTATAATATAACGGCTAATAATCAAACAATTGAAATTCGGTCGCCCGGCGGTGATACATATCCACCAAACATAATATGCCGATGGATCGTCGAATCCACATCACATCGAACGATAGAACTTGAATTCACGAAATTCGACCTACAAGAAATGGGTGATTTTGAATGTTCGAACGATATGCTTGAAATAACTGATTCGTCCCAAAGGAACTTTATTGGTGAAGGACTCGGTACTGACTTAATTTATAGTGGAATTAATAATAATTCTCGTTATATATCGTTCCATAGTGGAATGCGAAATCCTATATACCATACACAGTATTGTGGTTCGAATAAGCCAATGAACTATTTATCGTATGATCAGAAGGTTCTGATTAAATTTCAAACGGATTCTAATATCGAAAAGAGTGGGTTTGTGTTGCGTGCCCGTCTAGCACACAGTTGTGAACGTAACTATACATCAACACAAGGACGGATCAAGCACGAAGGTATGGATACGTGCACATTCTGGATTATTGCCCCGGAAAATTACACGCTTTCATTGTTCTTTATACAAATCTATTATCCGGAGACTGATTGTACCAAAAATGGTATAAAAATATACGAAAACGGACCAGGTGGCCAACTAGTCCTAGACCAGTGTGGATATAATACGCCAAGACCATTGTTCTTGAACACCCGTCAAGTGTATGTCGAAACAAAAGCGCCAAGCTCGGTTGGCGATTATTGGAGTAACACCCTAGTTTATGATATTTACTACTTGGCCCAAACAGTAGAACAGGGTCCTGGATGTGGTGGTGATATTTATAATTATGGTGGAACGTTTGCAAGTCCAGGTTATCCATCAAACGATCGAAATAATTCGGATTGTCGTTGGAATATTATTGTTCCAGTGCATAAGGTTTCGTTACGTTTTGTTGAATTTGATATGGGGACACCCTCAACTTGCAGTACTAATTACGTCGAGATCATTGAAACAGATAGTGAAGGAACGGATAAGGTGGCAAGAACGTATTGTGGTGGTGACACACCAGCTATTTACCGTGGCGTAACTAATAAAGTATCAATTAGACTTAGAAAAACCGTAAATTTCTCTGGAACGGGATTTGAAGTACAATTCTTGGCAGCCGCTGAAGGTAAGTTTTATGAGGTTATTATGAGTTTTCAACATTGCGAGATTTTAATGAAAATTTTTTTCAGGTGCCGAAGTCAACAACTGGTAACATAGCATAAAAAATGTATTAAATAAAAAAACAAATACATACATCATGATCAAATTCTTTTATTCAAAAATAAAAATGTTACAAGCTTGTTTGTCCTTTCGGTAACACCTGTCGAACATTTACATTTATCCTATAATCTGATATATAATCCTCATAAATACTCCAAAATTCTTTATTTTGGAGATTTGCTACTAGATGCCGATCAGTATCGTCATTAAGGTTCGCACATTTATCTTCAAAATTATACCATTGTTTTTGCTCAGATTTAAATATTCTAGGCACTGCATGATAGCAAACTCGACTCTCTTGCGACATAATTACAATATCACCACTTTCCAATAATATTGGTGTTGTAAAATCTTCTTTAGTTATCCCGCCTATTAAGAAAATGGCTGACTGTCCAAAGCTGATCGATAACAGAGGTGCTTTTAAATCTGCTTCTGAATGATCAGTATGTCCGGCTAGAGTGGAACCAAATGGATAATAATTTATAATAGCTGCTTCTGATTTGAAATTGTCATATTTAAGCATGAACGAGATGAACGAGCATAGATTTGCCAAGTCTTTCGGGAATTCAGTTTTTAATCGTTCGTCATAGATTTTGTCATCCCAATTATACTGGTAGCCCAGCGTTACCCATCTCATAGATTTCATTAATTTATCTCGTTCGATTTTGTTACAACATTTGTGTAGTTCACCCCACCAGTCATGTTTTAAAACATTAGAAAACTGTTTTAAAGGCCACATATTCGATGTATTAGGATATTTCGAATAGTCTTCAAGACATTTTGCTATCCAATATCGTTGGCCTAACGGGGTGAACGGATTTTTTATAAAGATTAAACCTGGATGATTTTTTAACTCATATATTTTCCATAATTTAGAATTAATCAGCCCAAAATAAGTTTCCGCAGTATTTAATTTTTCACTCGATATTTGTATCGTATGCTGTGTTTTACGTCATATAATAATTAAAAATGTTTATAGTGTTTATAATTACAAAAATTTCTTTACTTACTTTAATGATTTGTGAATTTATATTAAAATCAACCACATTCTTAAATTCTGGTGTTGTGATTTTTGTTTTATAATATTTAAATAGTTCCATAAACATTTTATTACTCACTAATTTATTTTTTTTTTGTTTATATTTAAATTTTAAGGTTATATTTATGACATTTAATGGTTGAAGAAGATTGTTTCTTATAATCTGACAAATACTTTTGGAAATTAATTTTTTTATATTTTTATTTCACTTATTTATTTCAAAACGGTTTTTAAATTTTTAGGTAAGATAATATTCCACTGAAACCGAAACGAATCAAAATAGTGTCGTAAATCACTAAATACAATCAAGCTTAATCTTTGGCTGAACCACTTATTTGCATGAACATAGTCGTATGAGAACGAGTTAAATTCAAAATTGACCGATAATTTTTTTTTAATTCAATATATACATTAATTATTATTACATTCATTATCGGTAAAACCGTTTACGATATTTTGCTGCTCTATCCCTTTTGTTGGTACCAAGTAATGTAGTTTAATATGCGCCTTTAATCGGATCAGCGAAGTAAATCTTTCCATGCATACATCGCATTCAAATGGAGCTTCACCTGTATGTACCCGGGTGTGAGAAACAAGGGATCCTCGCTTAGCAAACGCTTTACCACATTCATTGCAAGTATATTCCTTGATACCAGTATGCACGTGTAGATGTTGTGTCAATTGAAGTCGAGATCGAAATCGTCGTTCACACTGATCGCATGAAAATGGTCGTACATCTAAATGTACACGTTGGTGAGATCTTAAAGTGTCCGCCGAGTTAAAACATTTTCCACACGTATCACATAGATGTACGGTTGGAATTTTTATATGCATACTAATGTGCTCGTACAAATTTTTTCGATTCGTAAATTGTTTCTCACACACTTTACACTTATAAATGCTACCATATTCCTCGACATTTTCGCCATGAATCGAAGACTTATGGTTCTCAAGGTTAAAACGATTCGTATAGGACTTGCCGCACTCATCACAGACAAAATTAAATTTGGTCCGATGGGTCAATGAGTGTTGGTATAGAGATTTTTTATTATCGCACACTTTTTTACATATTTCGCACGTTAGATTAAAGGTTTTACACTTTTGATTATTCGTCATGTGGTGCTTCAATAGTTCGAAAGTTGTAAATTGATCTTTGCATGTCATACAAACGTATGCGGCTGGCGTATCCATTTTAACGATCGTAACATGTTTCGACCGTTTGTTTTTCGTTTCAAATTTATTTGTATTTATAATTTTATCAGGTGATTTAGTAAGATCAGTCTCTAGCGACGAATCCAAATTGGTTTCACATTCATTAATCAAAATCTCTTGTCCTTCGTTCAAATCGACATACTCTTCGGTATCGTCTACAATTGAAACATCTTCAAGTATTTCAAAATTACAGTATTCCGCTTCGGATTGTGATAATTTGTTCGATATTTTTGATATTGTGATATTTTTATTACTCAGTCGATCAATTAGGTCCGAGATTTTAGTTTTATATTCCGATGATTTAATTTTAGTTATTTTTAAATTTGGAAGCTTATATATCTTTTCACGTAATTGTGTCATCATATCATGATCATTTTCTTTTATATTTTGGATCTCCTCCCAGTCCATTGTAGCCAGCCTTAATTCTGTATCTAGTATACATTGATAGAAATCGGTAGTTAACTTCAACTTGTCCTCACAAGTAGTACAGAATCTTTTATGGAATTTTGTATCGGGTTTATTCTGAAATATATTGTTTATAATAATATATGTAGTTTTATTAAATATATATTCTAGTTTAAATACTTTAAAGTTGAAACATTCAAATAAGCGATTGACGAGATCATCGTTTATGACAAGCTGATCACTTTTATGGCCACAAAGTCGGCACACTTTATCCATTTATTTATATTATAATTAGCAGAAATATAATAAACTTAATAACAGATTTGTTAATAGTTTTTAATTGATAATTGATGGAATAATCCGTAATAACTTGGGTATTTGTTTTACTTTGACGAAATTCTTTTCTAAAACGTCAAATTTTGTTTTGGGCTGCCCGATATCAAATATTTTCAAGAAATGCCCCCATCTATTTACTGGTAAAGTGATTTCAGCGTCTATCACGTTCGGTTTTCGAAGCTTCATTACCATACAAACAACCTGAAGTTTAAATATCAAAAGCAAGTGTAATGTGATTAATATTTAGGTAAATATTGTTTTCATCTATTAAAATTATAAATTTTGCAACATTTAAAAATTAAATTATGAGTAAGAATAAATGTCCGCTAATAAATGAAACAAGGAAACTGATAGTCGTAGAATCATCACAACTTTCAATGATGTCTCGGAATAGTTTGGGGATGCAGAAGGCAAATAAACGAAGGCCACACACTTGTAAATGCCGGATCGATTTATGCGTTAGAAACCGCTCTTCCTCCAGCCAGATACACAGTCATAAGTCTAGTAACACAGACGTCAGCAATAAGCGATTTAATACATGAAGCGAAAATTTTGCACAATTAAAGTTGGTAAAGTGTCTCTGCATATGTAAAACCATGGGCATGGCAAACATTGCAAGCATATAGATAACTAAAATGTAAATAAATATTTAAAATAAAGTCTAAATTGATCTATAACTAAACCAATTTCAGCTTGCCACTTTTTCGAATAATTTCGTTGTCTTAGTCGATTGTATCAAGCCCGAATATTTTTGATGATTTAGGCAAATTTCTACTTGTTAATGCTGATATTACAAGTATAGCCAGGGTCACATTGTCCTCAACTTAGGAATAAGAATTTAATTTTTTTAATATTAAGGCTGCATATAGAAAAATATTATGAAAAGGTTTTCACATTTTAAGGATAATTATCGATTTAAGAAGGCCATTCGGGTTGTTTAGAACATCTTCGGTGAAAAGAAATACCCAGTTTTAATACATTTTTGGGCTGTGGTACACCACAATAATGCCCTTGGCAGCTCATTAATAGTCATTAAATAAAGTCTAACCTAAAAAATTATAGACTCAAACAAATCTCAAAAAATTTGCTATACAAATTTTAATAGATATCAGTAAAACCAATTTTTATTATTTCTATTTATATGTATATATTTATGTTTACAAACATAACTATTTAAATATATTTAAATAGTTTTGAAAATACTGATTTATTTGTATAGAAATTGAGCTTCACAGAAAAATCGCTAGACGTCATAGTTATCTGTGTGCGAAATGACTGTTTAAGACATTTGTAATGATTTCGGAACATTCATCGTGAATCTGTCAAATCAAAACAAAATGCAGAAAAGCTAACTTAAATTTAAGAAATTGTAAATTAAAATAAAAATTAGTCACAATGGATCAAGATCTAAATGATTTGGTAAAAGTTGATCAATACCGTCGATGTATTAACCTATTGCAAAAACGTAGTGAAATCATACAAACAGAGAATGAGCGATTAGTGCATAGGTAAGCGCTTGTGTTCAATGAATGGAAGATTTTAATTTTAACACAAATATCTATATATACATATAGGATGTACATTGTAAAACAGATAACGAAACGTAGAAATAAAGAAATTTCATTGCTTAAAAATCGTTTGGATTTGTATAATGACAGTTGGAGGACGGCACAACCAGATCCGTTACCAAATTTAGAGAAGTTACTTCAGCCAGGCAATCAAAATGCCGGGCCAAATACCAAAGGTAAATCAAATATAAGTGGTAAAACAAGTACTGTAAAGAAACAAAAAGGTAAGAAACTAAAGGAGAAAAAAATCGATGCAAACGGTAAACCAATTAAAAAGAAACGAGCCCGCACTGAAAAGGAGAAAGATCCAAACGCACCAAAACGTCCGGCAAATCCATTTTTTCAGTTTTGCCAAGATCAACGATCTGTAATTATGGATGAAATGAACAGTGAACTACAACCCGGTGAACCAGAACCATCAAAACAAGAATTAACCCGCCAATTAGCTCAACGATGGCGAATGATGGACAATAATGAAAAGCAGATTTACATTAATATGTACGAAAGTTCCAAACAAAAATATAACCAGGATATGTTGCAGTATAAAGATAGCTTGGATAAAGATAAAAGAATGTTTCCTGTACAAACAGGACTACCAATGTAATATAATCGTATTTTTTAATAAAGTCATTTAGGTTTAAAGATACTTTTCAATTTCTTTAATTCTCGCGAGATTGCCGCCTACTAGCACTGCCCTTTTAATTTAATCCATGAACGACATCAGTGATTTTCATCAAATTCATGATCTCGTTATTGACAAAAACTTTGTAGTTACCGTCAACATCGCGTATGAGCCATTTATCATGGGCATAACTCATCGTATCAGATGTCATTAGCCATCTCTCATAATCATTCGTCAGGATCATTGTACACCTTCAGCTTGTTACAGTGGCAAGACATGCTTTTTTGATTCCATCGAGCGGCAATAGACCTAGGTTTGAAGATATATGGTGTATTCCTATATCTGCTTTAAAGAAATTGCGTAAATTAGTTTTAATTTTCACTATAACTAGAGTCACCTAAGCAGCAATGACAACTGAAGCAATACTCATGCATTCATAACTTATGCATGGCATGTTTCATTCGGCAAACCTAAGCCCGTGTGGATTTGGAAGTCTCTCATCGGGTGGCGGTTAAATGAAGCTCATACTAGGATAGCCGGTGGCTAGGTAGGAAATAAAATACCTATCGTGGACCAAAACTGTCATGAATCGTCTATTAATCAGAAGATGCGGCTACAAACAGTATTTTCCTCATGTTACAAGCGGCTAAAACAATAACTGCTAAATAGTATAAAATATTAGGAGACACCCCAAGGTGCATCGATTTGGACCCCAAGTACTGCTGACTTAAGGAGATGAACGAGTGAGCTCCCAGACTTCGAAATCCAACGACCGCAATGTTCCAAAATAGGCGAACTTGGGTGTCGAAGTAAATATTGTCACTAGTTCGTTTGGTTTAGTCAATCAAAGATCGATCAAATTTGGGTTAAGTTCTGAGAATTCAAGAGAAGTAAGAGGGCCACAAAATCGTCTACAGAAAAACATATATCTGGGGTCGTCTCACTTTCTAATCTAAATAAGGACCAGATAAAGAAGGCAAATGAATTAAATTCCACCATCTGAGGGTTTCGAAATTACCTGAACTTTAAAAGCAGATAAACACCCTGTTCGAATGTGAAGGATATGAGCAATGCAAATAAAGAGGATGGTTCGGTTGATTAAGCTATCCTATAATGGGGTGGAAAAGGAGTATGAAGAACTCAGTGGAAAGTTGGAAAATCCGAGGTGCGGGTCGGCAATGCCCGACGGATCTACACGTAAAAGCGGAGATTGTAAGTTCCAGCGATTCGAGACTCCTAGTTAGTGTCAGATACGCCTTTGATAAAAAAAGGAGCTGTATCGTATGCTGCCGGTGAAAGCAGACTGAAAACTTACTAGTTTCTGGGAAAAAGTTATTCATATTCGCCAAACTACGAAGGGAGATATTTTACTAGATTGGGAAAGCATTGTGAAACAACCGCAATCTGCTGTTTTATAATCCCAAATATTTAATAATATCGGTCAGCTGATGTTAAAGCCTGGACACAGGAAGCCCTTGTAGACATAAAGGACATTGAAGTAGGGTCTACTCAGGTCTCGAAGTATTTCAGGCTCTTGAATTGTTGGTGAGATATACAAAATGTATTGCCTCTATAAAAACGCTAAAAGCTTCATATCGGGGGACACAAATGGCAGTGTTTAGCCTACCAATCCAATCTTAACCACTTGTAGGATACTTTATGGTATTCTAATAAGACTTAACTATTTTAACAATTATTGCCTGTAATACGATCACAGCCACCTTACAAAATGGTTTTATATAATAATGTAGAGTCCAATCGTTTCTATTGTGATCCGAAGGTATGTCCAAATTCCAAATTCAGGTGCGTCAAATTGGTGAGTTTAAAAATAAATCTCCAAACTAAAATAGTCTCCAATTCACTGCACAATAAGTGTTGATATCTTCCAATAGATGGATATCCAAACAGCTGTCTCATTGGCTGTCTGTCATATTACTTACATAATAAAGAAAACTGTCTCTTTACTAACAAAAAAAAAGTTTCTGTGACGATAGACATCAAAAATCGAGTAAACGTAACAGCATATTAAAATAATAAAAGAAAAATTAAGTTAAACTAAAACCTTAAAGTTTATTTGTGATTTTGTGAGGTCTTGAATAAGCATAAAGTTAATCGAGTGTTGTTGTGTTGAACTGTATCGAGGGAAAAACGAAATATTTGGGGTGTGCAAAATGATGTTAAAATCTAATTTAATTACAAATGTGTATAGGTCAGTGATATTTATTTATAGTTTTATGCGATTTAAAAATATTTATTTATTTACTACATTTATTTTAACTGATTAAATCAAGCGGAGATAAAACCGAAGGTGATGGTTAAGGACGAGTTTGATAAGAATTTTTTTTTTCTATGATAACGCCTGTGTATATACTATTACTTATATATACATATATTACATATAATAATTGCGTCTAGTGTCTACACTCGATATTCCTGTAATTCTTGCATTGATTATTTATTTATGTATTTGAAATTTTTTTTTTTAAGTTTTGCATGCAGTCTTGCGCAACTTAATGTATGGACATAACATATTATAGGGAACAGAATTTTTATACTTATTACAAACGAACGGAAAAGTTTTGCACCTTATCCATTGGAATTTAAAACCCGAAAAATTTGAAGAACCGTACAAATACGGTTAGTAAATATTTCCACCTTCCATGCAGAACATTATATCGTAATTAGATAACATGATTTACGAGTTGCAAAGCTATAAATTTATAAATTGTTTTGTAACTATTCCATTACCTTGAGGTTTTCTAGTTTTACGAAGTGAATATAGAAACTACACAAAATAATAATAAATCAATTACAATAAGTATAATCAATTGAAAGTTAAGTAGATATTATACAATATACAGTAAGAATCTAAAACAATTTATTGGTATCGTATTTCCTTAATCTTTCCCTATACTTATGTACTAAGGTAAATTAAGGATATAGCCAATATATTGATGTTATGTAATTTTGTTTCTATTTCAGAAAACCTTACGAATTCAAAAGTACAACACTCTTATTTGAAAAATGTTGAATTCTTATATATCTAGAAGGTTTACCTCTACGATAGGAATTCGAAAGTACAATATTTTATCTAGATTTTAAGAATCAATTAAAATATGAATCTTGCCCTATTGAATTCGACTATCTTAAATATACTGAAAGTAATTTAACCAGAAAAATATCGAACAATAACAGTTTTTCCCAATAAATTCTGACTGTGAATGGATCACGCTAACAAAGGCACAATATTGCGTTGATTGGATTGTATGTTGTTAATGGATCTCGCTGACATGAATGGATGTGAGAATTGGACCCTGATGAATGGTGACATTGAAGATATTATGAGTTATGCGCAATGACCGAGTTTTCTTAAATATAGAGTCCAGCAAAAATATAATTGCTATTTTCATTCTCTACTAAAAATCTTTTCTTTTCGATGGGATGTTTAACCTTTGTCAGTTCATTGTTGCAGTGTGCTATTTCAATGCACTTTATGTTGATTTTTTCATATTATAATTTGGAATCATAAAAGCGGTGATTCTATAGTTATTGTTTTTATTACATGCTATGGGATATATGATTTCTTGAAATGTCATAACTTTGAGTATAAGATTTATGCAATAATTCTAGCAATGCTAAGAACGTAAGGGTTAACTTCCAACTACAAAAAATTCTATTTATAATTTATGCTAGTTACATGTGTTAATGTTTCCGCATGCATTTGTAATTTGTTTTATATTTTCTTTCAGACATTCCAACCGGTTAATAGCATCCGTTGTACCGGAATTCAATTTAGGTAATTTTGGTATATTAAATGAACCAATTTTAGAATATCGTAAAGGCTCAAAGGAGCGTAAAGAATTGGAACAAGCTTTAAAGGTTGCTACCGATGATTGTGTTGACATCCCAATTATTATTGCGGGAAAAGAATATCGAACTAAAGATGTTCGATACCAGGCTATGCCACATAATCATTCAGCAAAAATTGCCAAATTCTATTATGCTGATCGAAATTTAGTGCAAAAAGCAATCGATGCATCAGTTGATATGCAAAGGAAATGGGATCGTACCCCATTAATCGAACGTATAAAAATATGGCATAAGGCGGCTGATTTAATGGCTGGGCCATATAGACAAGAACTTAATGCCGCAACAATGTTGGGACAATCAAAAACTGTGATTCAAGCTGAAATTGATGCATCTGCCGAACTAATCGATTTTATAAGAATGAATGCGTACTACTTAAAAGAGAATACCAAATATCAACCAATTTCGGAAAATGTTGCGATAACGAAAAATTCACTCCGTTTTCGAGGTATTGATGGATTTTTTGCGGCAGTTAGTCCATTTAATTTTACTGCGATCGGAGGAAATTTGGCTTACACTCCAGCCTTAATGGTAATTACAGTAATATTTATTTTAATTGTTAACGGTGTTTGTCTAATTTGTATATATAAATACACACACACATATACAGGGTAATTCTGTTTTATGGAAGCCTTCGGACTCTGCAGTCTTATCCAACTGGGTAATATATAAAATAATGCGTGAAGCCGGAGTACCAGAGGGAGTTGTTAATTTTATTCCCGCTGATGGTCCTGTATTTGGAGATACAATTACAAAATCTCCACATTTAGCTGGAATTAATTTTACTGGCTCTGTTCCGTAATATATTTATTTACTGTCCCATACTAAAGAATATCAAACCTATAGTTTATATTTTTTTATTTAATTTCGATATCTAGAACATTTAATCGACTTTGGCGACAAGTTGGCGAAAATATCGATTCGTACATTAATTTTCCACGCTTAATTGGCGAATGTGGTGGAAAAAATTATCATTTTGTACATCCATCCGCAGATATCGAAACGGTGGTAACATCAACTATTCGATCAGCGTTTGAATATTGTGGACAAAAATGTTCAGCCTGTTCAAGAATGTATGTGCCCGAATCGAAATGGTCAGCGATTAAGGATGGTTTAATTGAAGCTCAGAAAAAATTAAAGTTTGGCGATCCAACTGATTTTTCAGTGTTCGCTAGTGCTGTGATCGATGATAAAGCATTTAAAAGGATTACTTCTTATATAGATCATGCTAAAAATTCGTCAAATTTAAAAATTATTGCTGGTGGTAAGTATGACGGGTCGAAAGGTTATTTCGTTTATCCGACAATTGTCGAATCGTCAACGCCTACGGATAAAATTATGACTGAGGAAATTTTTGGCCCCGTTCTATCGGTTTACGTGTACAAGGATAGTGATTTAAAAAAAACGCTCGAATTGGTAGGATCAACAACGAAATTTGCACTGACCGGAGCAGTATTTGCACAAGACGAGTAAGAAATTTTATTTTTTGAAAATTGTGTTGGTCTCCCTTAAATTCCTAACTTAAGAAAACCTAATTGTTAATTATATATTTTTAAAGGAAATTTTTGGTTGATGTTCTCGAAGATTTAAAAATGACAGCTGGTAACTTCTATATAAATGACAAATCGACTGGTGCGATTGTAGGGCAACAACCATTTGGTGGAAGCCGACATTCCGGCACAAACGACAAAGCTGGTAGTCCACAATATTTACTTAAATTTACAACACCACAAGCAATAAAGGAAACATTTGTTCCGCTTCGTGACATTGACTATCCGTATATGCGGGAATAAATTAAAGACTAAAATTGTGAGCAACGGCTAATTTAATATAAATTTTGTTTGAATCAAATGATGTAAAATCTATCTTAAATTTAGGTTAACAATTATTTTATTTTATTAATCATTAAGTTGAAAACAATTTTTTTTATTTATTCGGTACTTAAAAATTAATAAAATTTCGAGTATGTTATGTTAAGTATACTTAAATAATTTTTAATCGGAGGTTTCGAAATATGTAATATTTTTAGTTAAGTAAAAATTAATTAACGTAACTTTTTTTTTGATGAGTTAAAAATTTTGTTTTTACATTTTTAAGAATCTAATTCATTTGGTACGTACTTAAAAAGGATTGTTTTACTTTTTTTTTTTAAATATAATTTACGCTTATCACATAACTAAGATATAATTTTTCAAAATATATGTGTAGTGTTTCATATAGACTGGATGGTACTCAATTTAATAAAACAAGCATATAGTGTAGTGCTTGAAACACCTATCTAGTATTATATATTGTACTTAAAAAATACACAAGATTTTAATGTAATGTGATAATTATAAAAAAAATAATTAATAAAACACAAATCAAAAATAAACACTAATGTACTTAAGAATTTTACATTTTGTATTTATTCTTAATTTTATTTATACATTGTAATACCTATCGTATTTATTATACTTAATTAGTTTTATTCTATCGTTACCACTGCAAGTCGTTTAGTTTGAAATTCGCTAAATATAAATAAAATTAATAAAATTTTGGCAATTATGTAGTTCAGTATAAAAAATTATTATATATTATTATAAAACTAACGAAATCGACAATAAACATACAAAAATGCCAAACTTTGAAATTTTATCATAATTGGATATGGTTTACATTAATTAATTAAAAAATTTCAAAAAAAAAATGTTTGGAATACATATTAATATGTATTTGATTTTAAATTGTAAAACTTGTTTAATTAAAAATAAAAATTGATGATAAATAATTAATTTTAAGCTACAAATTAATATATATATATATATATAAATCATTAATATCATTGTTCGATAATAATTAAAAAATAATATAATACATATAATAAAACTATATGTTTAAAAAATTATAAATAAATAATATTTGATTGATTGGTCGGTCGGTCGGTAGTGGGCCAAGATATAAATTCTATAAATGCTCAATCTTATAAAATCATTCCTAGATTGTATAATAACTATTTGGATAATTTGCCTTTAGATCGAACCTTCAGTTCTACCAGGTTTTTTTATTAAACCTAAATATAAATTAACTCAATTCTAAAATTGTTGATTCCATACCATAATCAACAAGTATCATGGCCGCAGTGGTCAGGGGCACTCGCATGTCTCGTAATGTAAACGAGCATGATACCGAGCAATTGGCGCAGTGGTTAAAGCTACGGAGTTTGAGTAGAACGTTAAGTTAACCGCGAAAGAGTTCATATGTACAAAAAAAACTATGACAATTATCAATAAGCAAAACTAATAGATATCGCCAAAATTCTTGGAACTCGTTACTCTTAAAAAAACTCGATTGTTAAAAATTCGAGAGCTTGTATCCAAAGACCATCTCTTTACAGTAGAGATGATCTTACGAGTCTTGTTAAATAATTAAGAATTATGATTGGTGGCTTTATTAATAGAGCTGGACAAAAAATGGCTTAAGTGAAATATACGATCTAAATATAGCTAAACTAATAGTTATAATAAAACGGCTTTTACAGGCCATTACTGGCCCGTCCTGAGTCAACAATCTGGCTCCAACGGATTCGAACCCGAGCTTCTTCTTCGTATTGTTCTAGACAACTCGTAGAAGACAAGTAATTCTCATACTCGGAGGAGCAATCATCGCCGACAGCGACCTCTGCGCCTGCCAAATGGCGGCTTTCCTCAAGGAGATCGCACCACAGAACGTGAATCGGCTCACAGAACGTGACTGAGCCAGCGTACTCGTCCTTTTATTTCATGAACGAGATCAGGAAATCAGGTTTTGGGGCCATATATCATGCGCATGATTCTCGAATGTCATTAACCATTTTTCATACTCATCCGTCAGGGTCCAACTCTCACATCCATACATGACAACAGGTCTGATCAACACCTTGTACAACTTCAGCTCGCTGGTATTTTGACTTTAGCAGTGGATGTAAGGCATACAAAGCACGGTTGGCATCGACAAGATGTACTGAGGACGTACGCGACTGTGAAGCAATGTATAGCCCTGAGGGTAAACACATTTATTTCTATAATATGAACTATAATGCGTTATCTTTCGAACAGTAGTACAACCGATAGTAATATGTCGTGCAAAACAAATGAAACTGATAACTTTTATAATGATATCTTCTTGCTGTTTTATTGTAGGTCATTTCCAACAAATTTATTTAATGATCGTCGTATAATTTACAGTTGGCAATGAATTATAGTTATAATAACACTTTTAAAAGTTTTTTTTAGTGTTGCTAGTTACAAAATACTTATAATAGTTTCAATTAATTTAAATATCTACTTTAAACTACTGTCAACACCTGTTACTGTCACTGGTTAAACTTAGCTTAGTTTAAACTTTCACTACATATTTTTAATCAACAATAAAGTAATAAACCAAGCAAGCAGCGTGTAACTCGATTACAAACTAAACGAATTCAGTTCATTCAGTCAAGTCTAATTGATAGGGGAAGGAACACGATCGAGAATTATTTTTTTTCGTTGGAAAATTATAAAAATATTTATATATTAAGTTCAGTAGTAATTTGCACACGTAAAAAGTTTATATGATTCATTTGCGAATCGAACAAACCAGTTGAACAAGTGTGTAAAACAAAAAAAAATAAAAAATGTCGATCTGTTGATCAATCAGTTTGTTGTTGTTTTTAATACTAGCAAGAACGAAGATTATAGTTTGATAAAATAATAAACTGGCATTGAAATTTTCTAATAAAAGGCCTTATAATAAAAATGAAAATATTCAGACGAAATTCTGAATCGTTATCAATCACGGAACCAGCACCGGGTCGACGAAAAGATAAAACTGATCCAGGACGATGGCGTGACTTATTGGCTTATTGGATTCTTGGTCTATGCAATAATTATGGCTATGTGGTTATGTTAAGTGCAGCACATGATATTTTAGGTGAATTAGGATCCGTAAGTTCAAATTTTTATTCACCCGTATTTCATTACATTATCATCTATATACAGCTAATAAAACTCTAATAACTAATTAAAGCTAATACCCTGATAATTATTTTACAATTTAAAATAATATTTCAATTTTAAATAGATAAGAATTTGAATTGTTCATTGACATAATATTATGAGTTGGGGTCGAAATTCGAATACACATCAAATATATTGTAATCAGTTGTTTAGTTCGATATCATAATTTCAAATATTTCTGTTATCATCTATTCGCTTTGAGGATTGCTCAATTATAGTTTTGAATTTTTGTATCAGGTTTAATAAGTGTTAAGCGTGTGTGCCTTGTATTATCGTACTTATTTAGGATTAGCATAGTTTCTTTGACGTCAAAACTATATTGAATGCAATAAAAAATCCCCGTATTGCAAAATTACCTTACTCTGATGCAACTATCCATAAAGTTAATTTATAGTTAATTAATATTCACACATGATTATCTTTATAATTTAATCAAATTAAAAAAATATACTTCCAACTTCATAACGTATTTTTGTACGTGACCACGTGCTGTCATAGTTTGGTAATCGAACGCAATTTCGATTATTAATTATTTATTGCGTTAAGTACGAAGACCATATGTAAAATTATTATGTATTGCATATGGTTTAAAAAGAAGACATACTTAACACACTAATAATAATAGAAAGCGGTCTTTTAACTTCATGAACGGCACAGTAAAACGACTTCGCACTTCTCTATAGGCTATATCCAGTTGCTCGAGAGCCTCTCCTCATCTAAGCAATCATTTTTGTTATTCATTTTCATTATACTTATTAATCAAATTAATGCTACTGCTAACACGATTTTGTAGTAGGTTTTCTCATATTTGTTCCAAATTTTCTGTGATCTCTGATTTGAACGAAAACTGACATCTGCCTATGATAAATTGATGCTTCCGCATTTGGTAGCCAACCGATATTATCTCACACCTGGGAAAACTCGAGGCCGTCTTTCGATATTTGCGTGAGCAAACAATGTGCTAACTTCAGTGAGATCGTGCTGGATCGATACGTGCATAATCTTATTCCCATTATCATAGTTCCCCATCATCGTTTTTTACCAGCTCTAGTATTAAAGTGAACAATTACAATTCTGACACCGAGCTCCGATCTCAGCAGATCATCCAAATTGATGGTTTTTTATCCGGGGTCATAGAATAAATAAAATAAGGTTATTGGCCATCTAAATTTTTGGAACGCAACTAGTTCCAAACTACACTCAAAAAACAATTAGAACAAAATATAAATTTGCCCCGAGTGAGGATCGAACTCACGACCTTAAGATTATGAGACTTACGCGCTACCTACTGCGCTATCGAGGCATGAAATAAGCATGATAACCATTCATATTTAGAATATTCACTTTTATTGATATCCATAACTTCCAGTTCATAATGGCGCCCTTTTTAAATACGTCATTTTATCTCATTTAACGAAACAATTGATTTTTTAGGACAGTGATGATAACACAGCTACTGATAATGATCCTACTAAGCGCTTATGTAACACAATATCAACTGGAGCTATTCTTCTAGCCGATATTATACCATCTGTAATAATGAAGTCAATTGCACCTTTTATCCCATTATGGGTCAAGTAAGACGGATTTTATTAAGTGATCCCTTAAAATCGATTGAATTTATGTTTTTTTGTTTAATAGGCGCCGTGTTGCTTTTTGTTGCTTGTGTCAAGCAGCCGGTTTCATTCTTGTAGGTGTAGCAAAAACGCAATGGGTTGCAATAATGGGGGTTTGTTTCACGTCAGTATCTTCAGGATTGGGTGAAGCAACATTTTTAACGTATTCGTCAAAATTTCATAAAAATGTGATATCTACATGGTCTTCGGGTACAGGAGGTGCTGGTATTACAGGCTCTATGTCTTATGCAGTATTTCGTGAAATAGGACTAACACCAGCTGCATCTTTATTGATTATGCTTGTGGTACCGATTGCCGAGGCACTAACATTTTGGTGTCTTTTACGAGATCCAAAACAAGTTATACATCGCGTGCATGATAAAATTGAGTCAAATCCTGATGGCATAGATAACGATGCGATTGAGACTGAGAAGAATGAGGCGGCGATCAAAGAAGACTATGGAACAGTAGACAAATGTGAGGCTGACCAAATTACTGATCCAATTGATGGATTTAAAGCGAAATTGCGATATGTACCAAAAATGATGATTTACATTGTACCATTACTAACCGTTTACTTATTTGAATATTTCATAAATCAAGGATTAGTAAGTACATTGGACCATTGCCATTTTCTGCGAATTATAAAGTGTTTATTTATTTATAGTTTGAACTAGTCAATTTCACTGGAATTTGGTTAGACCATAGCTCACAATATCGTTGGCTTCAGGTCGACTATCAAATTGGCGTATTTATATCGCGATCATCCGTGAATTTAATACAAATCGATGCTGTGTGGATTATGTCAGTTTTACAGTTTATAAATGTTATTTACTTTACATTCGAAGTTATTTATTTCTTCACGCCAAATATTTGGATCGTATTTGCTGTTGTTTTGTGGGAAGGTTTATTAGGCGGGGGAGCTTATGTAAACACATTCTATCGGATTTCAAAAGAAAAGTTTCCTTCAGAAAAAACAAAACAATTTGCTTTATCGATTACAGCAATATCAGACTCGTTTGGTATTGCTTTAGCTGGGGCTGTTGCAATCCCTGCCCATAATGCTATATGTGCATTAAGCGCACCACAAAGACTGTAATTTCCTTATAATGTATTAGTTTAATAAAAGACATTGACATAAAATTAAACGTTGACTTAGAAGCTGTAAAAATTAGCTTTAATAAGGTAAGTTTTAATTCGAATAATGGTAATATAAACTAAATAAATTATAAAGTGTATAGTTTTCTTTTAAAATTGTTCGTTTCACACTGTTTCCGTTAAAAATCCATCCATATTCTCAGTTACTAGGGCATCGATATTGTAGAACGAAGCATGGAGTGATATAATAAAACACGATGCTCCTGACTAAAATCACACAAGGTAGAATGGTTAATTCAAATTATGTAATTATGTATGATAATGTCGAGCGCCAGCTATATATCGAACTGGAAAACCAGCACATGTCAATATAATACACTGCTGATTCGTATTAATTGGTCGGCCAAAGAAGGTAATAGGTATTTCCATTTAAACCATAAAATACTACACCTAATATGATGAGCTAAGAGGTGAGGTCAGACTGAGGAAATTAGAAAATTCATTATATAATTAGTTTTAAATGCTAGTTCAATCAATACAACCAATATATCACCAATCCAAAAAAACGCATAAATCTTAAAGTTCTGGGTCTGGAGGAGTTCGGACAAAAATAAAAAAGTGAATTAGAAAATAGTTAAAATAGAAATTCAATGACGTTTTTTTAAATACTTTGAAAACGAAAATTTTTATTTAGAATCGTTTTGTGGCACTTACATTTGGTCCAATCAAAAATAAAGCCTTAGTTATAATAGGCAATACTAGTAAAGCTGCGAATTCTCCAATCAAGGGTTACGTACGAAGAGCTAAACCTAAAATATTAGATGCGTTTAAAAAACATGACGGTTTTAGAAGTAGATTAGTTTAGAACAACCAAACTTTGTGCGAAATGTTACACCGAGCATTTAACGTCCCGATCACTACACAGATACCAATTTGCCCAAACCTTAGGGTTATCGGAGCACGTTTCAAAGTTTAATTCCTTTTTCTAAAATAATACGGTTAGCACTTTACATTAAGAATTAATAAATAATTTATTTATTTACATTAAACTTTGTTTTATTTTTTTTAAGCAAAACCCCAATTAATTTTCTTTAATTTATTAGTATTCTACATCTAAAATACTTTTTTATTTTATAATTTGTGTGTAAACTGAAACAATCACCATTTAGTTAAACCAAACGGGTTAGCGTCCACTAGAAACAGCATATGCCAAAAGTGTATTTAAAGCTTGTTGCGTCTCGAGATAAATTCTAGCCTCGTTCATCCAATCTTTAGCAACTTTACGTGGTGCACCATTCAATAAGTTCATGTATTTAAGCGATTGAGCTATATTACCATGGTCAAGCCAATATTTAGCGCGATTTAGAATATCGTACGTATCCAATTTATTAAAATCGATCGGCTCATTATTAATCTCTTGCTCTGATATTGGATTACTTTGATTAAGAATAAAGAACGATTGTATAAACGATAAAATATAGACGGGAAGTCGGGCACCACCGTCTGGAACAATAGCGAGACGTCGTGCAATCTGATCAACTTTAAAGAAACGGTCGCGAAGTGCATCTTCTGGATATACACCACGAGTTTGTACTTCTTTTGGGATAGTTTTTAAAACGGTGTGTACGAGTCGATCACCTGCAACGGCTGATTCGGTTATAGCAGTGATCTCGTTTGATAATGGTCTAATGCGGTTATCCCACGATACTGTAGGATCTCCATATTTAATAGAATTCCACAGTCTTATACAAGCGGTCCATAATGCTTGTGCTTGTTGAGCACTTTTCTCGGCATGAGCACGTTCTGAAATTATATAAAATTTGAATTATTAGATAGTAGGATTTAAGATTAAGACCAAACCTTGAATTTCCTGATTTATCTCTTAGATAAGCGCAAAATAAATAAATCGTTAAAACACAAAGTATAAACACAGACACAACCAAAACTTACCATTGAGTGCTTCATTAACTCCCTTTAGCTGTCCGAACATAGTCGCCAATTGTATTTTATATTCAGACATTTGCCTTTCGCTCTTTTCCTCTAATTCACGGGCAAATTGACGCCTTAATTCACTTTCCTTTAAATCAAGAGCTTCTTTTAAATGATCAGAATGCGCCGCGGTATGTCGTTTTAATTGCTTACGTAGTTCTTGTTCGGATTCAGCCCGTATACGTAAAATTTTTTTTTGATTTTCTATCGACAATTCTCTTTTCCGTTGCTCTACCATATAATCAACCTGATCTTTCAGCTGTTGGTTCTGATCATCAGATTTTAATGATTCAATAGCCCGTTTCAATTTTAAATCCCCATCGATTTGTAGCTTTTGGAGTTCTTTTTGATAGGCGAGAACATGTGAATAAGCGTGTAAAATGAATAAATCCATTTCTTCTTTGGGTAAATCCAGTTTCTTTTCATAAAGATTAACACCCGGAAATATTGATTGAATTTCATCGACAAAATAGTTTCGTGCGTTTTCAACCTTTTTCCAATACTTCTCACCAATTTGTGTTAAGTCTCTGGCATGAACAAGTTCACGTTTAGAGTCGTCCAAATGTTCCGAAATATTGTTGATCGTGGTTTGAACTTTTTCAATGTCATCGGCTGTTAAATTGTTGTTACGATACAAATTTTCTTTTATTAGTTCTGAAATGTAGAAGATAAAATGTATATTATTGTTAAAAAACAGAGACTATAATTACAAGCGTACTTATTCGACTTCTGGCTTCTTCGGCTGCTTTTTCCGCGTTTTGGACAGCTGCATCCCGTGACGCAGTTTTACTCTTTAATTGTGACCAAACATTTTGATCTAATTTATTCACAGAATCATCGACCACCCGTATTACCTCATCATTGTATGACTTAAGTACCTTAATTGCTTTATTGTATTCTTGCACAGCTACAGTGGCAGCAATTTCAATAGATTTTACAAGCTCGCTCGACGATGCAATTCTATTTTCAATATGGCCTGGAGTAGAAGTTTTCGCATTTGATCCTTCTTTGGTCGGTACCGGTTTTGATGGTGGTTTTGCCAAAGATGGTGGTGGAGTTGGAGATGGCATAGGCACCGAAATATCAGTTTTAGGCGACCTGGTGATTGGTGGAATTACACTTTCAAGCTCTATAAAATAAAATTAAAATGTAAAATGATCGTGTTGATTATTTTTAAGACGCAAACGAACTTTTGCTTGCCACGGTTTTCATTTCTTCTACTTTCGAAGTGCCACTATCGAAGAGACCAGTTATAGATTTTGTGATATCATTAAACTGTTTGGTTACACCAGCAAACGGATTTTCCTCGCCCAATAACACTTTTAGTGGTTCCTCGACTATAGGAACTGTTTTTATTAATGTTTTGCGGAAATCATCGTCATGCCTGTCAAAAATTAGATATAATTAAAGCAAATTGTTAAATTTTAGTTAAATATACAACTCAATTTTACCTGGCATAGGCTGCGACACCTCCGACTGTGATAAATGGAGCCAAAATAACTAAATATTTTCCAAATCCTGCTTGTATGACAGTTTGTGAAGAACCACTATTTTTTCGACTTGACCATAGTAATACATTTTGTTTCTGAATTAAACACGATAAATTTAATTATTAGTTAAATTGAAAAATCTAAATTTTTGTATAAAGATGACATAACCAAAACCACTAATCTATGAGGTAAAATATTCACCGCTATACTCACATTTCTGATACTACTACTACATGTTCGCTTAAGAGCTAGACGATACATTTTTACAGTTATTTAATTCCAATTATTTGGGCAATACACAAACTCTAACTCTAACCAACAGTCTAACTAATTTAATTTTTTAAAGAGGAACGATCGAAGAAAAAAAATTCTTCATCTAATCTTCGACGTTTTCACATGGACTGTCAAATTATTTATTTATAGTATGCAGAATTTGATGTCCACTCTGCATTTTATAGCATGTCAGTACTTTTTTACTAATTGTATTAATGTATGTACATAATAAAATTAATTCATTACAAAAATTACACATTGCAAGTTTTAAAAACTATTATATGTATATTTAAGTATTGCATAATATATTTTATGTATATTCATAATAACTATATTCATGAACTAAATAATTTATTGAAATAATTATTGATCTAGCAAATCTAATGAGATTAGAATTGAATTAATGCATTTTTTTATAGCAAAAAAGTTCGATCCTGCTTTTGACAATTTTTAAAAAATAAAGTGACGAAAAGTGAAAATGTTACGAACTTTCATTAATTCTGGTAAGCTATTTAATTCTTATATTAATTTTTCAGCATAGAATGTGTGTATGTTAATATATAGTTCAATAAAATACGCAATTAATGTTAATAATTAGAAAAATCTATATTGAGGTTATGTTTTTATTTTAGCAATTCGGAACTCAATAGCAATTAGATCTGGACCAATATACCATCAGTCAGCATTGCGATTAGCACAAAAATGTCCACCTTCTTTAGTAACAAATAGTGCACCACTAATCAGAAACCTATCGATTTATAAAGGCCCAAATTTTATTTTGGATCGGATCAAATTAGTTGAAATATTACCAAGCCACCAATGTGGCGTTCAGTACCAACCCTGCAGAACCGTAACTAAATTCTCATTAAAGAAGGGTAAACGAAAAACTGTTAAAGCTGCAGTACGACGATTTAAACGACTTGATTGGGGCGGATGGGTTCGTACACATTGTGGCCGCAATAAGAAAATGTGGAAAAAAACTGGAAAATTAAAGCGTCGCCTTAGGCAACATGTGTTCGTGAATGCCACACAAAGTTGGTTATTGGATAAAATGGTAACGAAATTCTGGCGTAAACCAAAAAATTATGTTGACGACCCTTATGAACCGTACCATAGTCGTGAGGAGTATTTTTCTACGGCAAAAAACCCGGTAAAGTATTGAAATACGGTTTAGTGTAATTAAAAGTAGATATAAACAGAATCAGAAAATATATTTGGATTTTAATTTATATATGTAAATATATTATAAATGTAATACGATAACTAATTAGGTCATACGTTTAGTTATCGGCAATAACCTTATTTACTAACTTTCCGAGTCCTTCAATTTCACTCTCAATTTCATCGCCAGGTTTTAAATATTCAGGTGGAGAACGATGCATACCCACACCTGCTGGAGTTCCGGTCAGAATAATATCGCCGGGTTTTAAGGTAATCGACTCGGATAAGCTGGCAATAATATCGTCAATCTTGAAGATTAGCTCTGATGTACTTCCATCCTGTTTGGCTTGTCCGTTAACCTTGCATTGAATTCTTAGGTTTTGTGGGTCTTTTATCAAACTGTGGTGTACCACGGCTGGTCCTAGTGGACAGAACGAATCCATAGATTTCCCAATTAAAAATTGCCCACCATTCCGTTCCTTTTGCCAGTCACGGGCTGAAATATCCTGAGCTATTGTATATCCAAAAACATAATCAAAGGCTTTAGCTTTCGATACGTGTTTAGCCTCTTTCGATATGACGAAAGCCAATTCAACTTCCCAATCGATTTTTGAAGAAACCTTATGTGCTATAACTGGATCGTAAGGTCCCACCAGAGCATTATTAAACTTACTAAAGAACATCGGCTCTTTCGGCGGCTGTTTGTTTTGCTCTAAACAATGGCCCGAATAATTTAAACCAATACAAATAATTTTCTCCGGATTCTGAACCGGCGAAATGAGACGAACATTTTTAACTAAAATTTCACTTGAACTTTTCTTAGCAATAATATCAGCTTCAGATAAATTCAATTTAATCAACTCAATTAAATCATTTTTTGGAATTCCATTTAATTCATTAATCTTTTCGGTGTCATCTGAAAGAACACCTAATTTAACGGCTTCACTAGCATGCTCCTTGTATTGAACGAATTTCATCCTTTCCACACTGAAATTAAAAGAAAGATCAGAATCCTATTAAGCAATGAAAATCTAGTGTGCTGACGATTTCCAATTTGAATTGTTAGGTGATTCAAATTTGAATCATTGGGTGATTCAAACCTTGAAATTGAAATAAATCGTTTTATGATATTTGATTTCCCAATCCAACTAGCAGAAATCATTGTAAAAGCAAAATTTAAGTTTATTTTAAATTATATAATAAGGCCAAGTGACATGTTTATTTTCTGTCATCTCACCCTACTATCTTGATTATCTTTCGGTGCGTATGGTAAAATATAAACTTTATTTAATTACTTAAATTAAAAAGTCTACACATTACTAGTACTTATTTAACTCGTAAATTCATTACTTTTTTATTACACTTACCTAAATAAACTGTAATTAGCAGAGTTTAATGGCCAAATATTACTGGAATTTGATAAAAGTTTATCAGGGGTTATCACTCATGTTGTGAAATTTAAATAGTGTAGAAAAGTGGTTATAATTCTGCCTTCAATTTTTCGATCAGCTAACGTTCGACCACCTGTAAGTACACATAGCTATTGCAATTCAAACCATAACAAGCTTTAAAATAAAAATGTCAAATATTCGATTGTATGTTGATAAATAAGTAGAATGTCACATTATATCATGTTCATGTATAGCTGTGCCTTTATAATTACAAATTAATGCATTTGGATTTGCCAGTATTGTAACTCTCCAAAATTTCGACCTGTTTAAATTCGATCAATTTTTTAGCACCTATACTAATCAGAAAAAAATAATTATCGAACCGAGCAGAAATTTTTTCTATCGTCAAACCAATATTGAAAAGTTAAATTTCTAAAATTGTAGCTATTCAATAAACACATTTAAGCACTAAAATGGCTTTGCTGGCAAGAAATTTAAGTCGAGTCGTTGCTACACAGGTAAATCACGAGTTTTGATTATTTTTTTCCTCTGTTTATGTAATCAACCAAGTTTTTTGACATTGAGGTTACGTTCAACCCTTAGACAGTCGATTAAATTTTTCTGTTTTTCTAGGCAGCATCTCGTGGATTTCACACAAATGGAGCATTGAATCAGACTGTAAGTAGTTTGTAAGTTAGATTTAAATCAGTACAAACTGATTGGTTCTAATGCATTTATAGGCTAAGGAAGTACGAACCAAATGCACTTTAATACCTGGGGATGGTGTCGGTCCAGAACTTATGTATTCTGTACAAGAGGTGTTCAAAGCAGCTGGAGTACCAGTTGATTTTGAAACATTTTTTTTGTCCGAAATTAATCCAATTTTGAGTGCACCAATTGAAGATGTGTTAAATTCGATCCGAAAAAATAAAGTTTGTCTATATGGAGCGCTAGAAACTCCTGATTTCACCCGTACTGGTGATTTACAAACGCTAAACATGAAAGTTCGTACCGAATTAGATTTATATGCTAATGTTGTGCATGTCTCAAGTTTACCGAATGTACCTACGCGCCATAAAAATATTGATTGTGTTATTATTCGAGAACAGACTGAGGGTGAATATTCGGCCCTTGAACACGAGTCTGTACCCGGTGTCGTCGAATGCCTAAAAGTTGTAACGGAAACAAAATCGCTACGAATCGCAAAATTCGCTTTCGATTATGCAACCAAAAATAATCGTAAAAAGGTTACATGCGTTCACAAAGCGAACATAATGAAATTGGGTGATGGGCTATTTATGCGATCCTGCGAAGTGGTAGGTTAAGAGTTACTATATTGTAATTGATAGTATTTTCAAAAAATGTATTTTTTTTAGATTTCACAACTTTATCCCAAAATTAAGTTCGAAAAAATGATTGTTGACAATACGACCATGCAAATGGTTTCGAATCCTCATCAATTCGACGTGTTAGTCACGCCTAATTTGTATGGTAACATTTTAACAAATATTGCAACTGGATTAGTGGGAGGTGCTGGAATCGTTCCTGGTGCTTCATATTCATGTAATAGTGTTGTTTTCGAAACAGGTGCACGTCATACTTTTGCAGCTGCCAGTGGCAAAAATGTAGCAAATCCAACTGCTATGCTATTGTGTTCGGCCAAATTATTACGCCACATTAATTTATCACAATATGCCACTCTCATCTATACGGCAATTAATCGAGTGTTGAAGGCAGGTAAAGTTCGTACAAAAGATATTGGTGGTCAATCGACAACAACCGACTTTACAAATGCTATTATTCATAATTTGCGATAAGCTTTCATTTCTTTGTTGGAAATACAATACTCCTTCCTTCCCCCGCCTCAACTCTTAAAAAGGTATTTATTTTATCCTTCATGAATTTCATAAAAACAAACAAAAATATAAGTTTTAAATTATTTATTTGTAACTGGTAAAAAAATATAAAAGTTAGTAGCCAGCCAATGTTTAAACGTGTGAGGTTTTATTTCCATACAATCTGTTTTGGGGCCGAAGCTCTTGGCGGTTTTTACGTCCTGGTTTACGCCGTTTCCAGCCAAATCGAGTTCGTTTTTATGTAACGGCCCCTGGCATTGGGTAGTACTCCAGCCATTCTGGACAAGCTTGGACGATGTCTTTTTTTTTTTTTGATAAGAATTTAAATGTAAATCCCGAATTTTAGTAATTATTTTCTATAAAATTGTTCAATAATACATTTTTATTTTCGCCAACGTTAACTTTATTAAATAAAAAAGAAGGTACATTAAAAATTGGATGTGATGACTGATAACGTATATTTATTCTATAAAGGTACATTTATAAAAGTTACATCACGATTCTGGCCAGTACAAATTGTTTGCATATATACTTGGCTTTGTCACAATCGGTAATAGAATAATCCAACTAACTAAACCTAATATATATAATCCTATAAATATATGCCGTTGCTGTTTATCTTGATTAATGAGCTCATGTACGTCAGGGAAACCCATGTGATTACAGAATGCGTGCGCGATAAACGGTGCTACAAAGTGGCCAGTTTTTGAAAATAAATATGCTGAATATATACCAAATATTGTGGTATAGGTGAATTGGAAACCTGCAATAAAATTAAACCGTACACATGATGTTAGATTTACATTTCATGGTTATCAACAACAGTCACTTCTTATCACTTTCGACCGAAATTATTAATATGATGATTCATTAATATTCCATATCTAAGCGGTAGATAAATATAAAAATATACCTACATGATGTTATAATAGCAGTCTTTTTATCCATTCCTGATTTTAATTTTTCCACTAAATGATGGAAATGCGCTAGAAATTTCATTAAACGTTATAAAAAGATACTCCAAATCTCGAGTTTTTTGCACTTACCAACTCCAAAGAATAATGGTTGTGTAAAAATCACAGTCGACCTTTGAAAACTTTGCATCAATAGTGGAATCATACAGGCTCGAAATGTAAACTCTTCAGATAACGGTGCTACGATATGATTCCTCAACCATAGTACATTTGTAAAGCTACGCATCCAATAAACTGGATTTATATACATTTGCCATCCCCCACTATACATTTGTAACGACAATGGTCCGATAAATAGAACTACGGTTAGTACAAGAGGAATTATAAGGGCGGGGAAGAATCCAGCACATCGAATTCCAATTAATTCCCAAATTGTATGGATACTTAAAATTTCGACGGATGAACAAAAATACACTAAAAACGGTGATATAATCATAACAATAAAAACGCTACAAAATCGTTTTTTTATCGTTGATGGATGATCCCTATATTTGTAACGGAAAATATGAAAAATGTCACATTTAGAAATCTGATGCAATTGCATATAAAACACTGTATTATCGACTGTTATTATTAATAGCCAAATATGGGAAATTTATTCACTCACCTACTATGCTCTAAATTCCAAACGTACAGGCTGGCTACATATGTTGTTGCTAATATAAAACATGCACCAACGGTAATAAGCCCTGATACGTGGGGCATTATAAATTCACTGTTCATAGTTTTATTTTAATTAACATTGTCGTAGTTATGATTAGTTTTAAATTGATATGTGTGTGAACCAAAAGTCTTTTTAATAATTTGACACAAAAATTGACAAATAATGTCGATTATGTAGATTCTTATTGGATTTTTATTTTTTGTGAGTGCCGTTAGTAACTGTAGTTTGGGTATTTATAAACGTAATAGAATTTTTTTTTGGAACCAGACTAAAATTATCCTATAGTTTTGTGGTTTATATTTGCCTAATAATATTTATAGAGGACAAAAATTGGACAAGGACCTATAGATTTACAGTAAGTTACAGCATTAGTCGCACTCATTTTCGGACACTCTTCCATTTATCGCAAGTTTAGTGCACCAAATATTCCCTTCCATCTAGCACATTAGTTTAATGAGTTAGCACTTTGGCAGCTTGCTCTTTAAACATAAGAAATTTCTTGAAATATTTCTTTTATTATATTTTAATTTAAAATATAATTAATAAAAAAAGAAATTTCTTTCATTTTGAACCAGACATAAATTATGAAATTATTTTAAGTTATATATTTTTTAAATACATAAGTGCTGTAAAATATATCAATAAAAAAAAAAACAATAAAAATTTGTAATTGATTTGTGTGATCAGAAAAAAAAAACTTTTAAAACAAAAATAATAAATTAATATTGTGTAAAACATACAGTTATCTCTTTTACACACATAATATTTTAATTGTGTAAAAGAGAAAATGGCTGCCGGGGCTACAACCAGTTTTTTCGTCTTTGTTTAAAGAGGACACTAAAAATTTGAAAAAAAAAAAAAATAAATTGAAAAATAGTTTTGTTGTTTTTTTATTAGTTTTCTTGTGGTGTTTTTAAAGTTTTGGTTTATTTAATATATCCAAAGGGAAACCTATACCAATTCTAGTGTGTTTTAATTTATTTTTTATTTTCATTAATTTCATAAATTAATAATTAAATACAAACATACATCCGCATAAAATACACGAAACTATAAAATGCCCAGTGTTTCATTTGCTACATCACGATCATATGTAAGAAGATCACGACGAAAAGTTGGAAATCGTGTAGCACTACCATCATCGAGAAGTTCAGGTAAACCTAAAATTTATTTTTTTTATTAATTTGTTGTTGGGTAGGTCTGAGAAAGAGTACACTGTACGCTTAGAATTTATATTATCCATTCCCTACACAAATCGAATTTCCGATTTTTTTTTTATGTATGTATATATGACTTAATGGAAATGAAGAAAACTTGTTATTGCTGCAATTAAGAAATAAACTTAAATCTTCATAAGATATATTCACTGAACATTTTTGTATAAATGTGGGTGGGAACTATATCTCGCATTATTCAAATGATTTGTGTGGATAGACACCCCAATTTCTTTTTACAAGAGTGTCATTACTAAATACAAGAAATTACAAATTATTATAGTACTTAGCGGTCATTCAAATTTGGCGGAGAATGTATGTGACATTGAAATGTACTTATACTTAATATTTTGGTTGAATTAATTCACAAGCAAAAATTTTCTATATTTCATTGCCCTTGACTTGGCGGAGCTGGCTTATATCTGTATGCGATACATAAGGATTATGTTTTCTAATTTTCGACATAAAATTTAAGATCGATATGTATATTGAATTAAACAATTTTTTGAGTCATCATCATCATCATCCACATCATTAAGAGATGGGGAAAAAAACATCCATCAAATTGAATCAATATGGATCCAGCTAAAATGCAAGTGGAGCGATAAACTTGCAGTAACACGCAAAGTATGATTATCGATTAGTATGATAAATTATGGTGGTGCTGTTATATATTATGTTTTTATAAGCTTTCCAACTCTTAAATGATATCGCACAGGAATGTTGAATATCATAAGACAAAACTATTTTATGCTTGATGCATGAACCAGATCATTAATTTACAGTTCATTGATTAATTGACAAGATTAAAATTGAATAAGTATATGCTTCTATTTACGGGTATGATCTATATGTTAGTATAACTATACACCTACAAGGTAATAATTTCTTATTGATTGTTAGCTTTATTTAACTATTTTATTATAAACTTTAAAATAAGTTTCTTCCTTTTAGTGGAAATACACAACGATTCGTAGAATATCTAAGATGGTGATGGCATCAACAACATGTTTCTTGATAATTTTTGATCCTGATCGATCAGCGATGATTATACTAGTTCTGAATGCAATGAATGCTTATCTTTTATTACTAATAATAACATTACACAACAACTGATTCAATACATTGAAATACTAAACTTGAAAGATATCATCGACAAATCTAAGCATAATTTCTTAATTTTACATTTTGGTAAATGTAAAACCAACAGCATAATTGTTCCGAGACATGCTAAAAATACATAAACCAAATATGCCAATACGGCCCAATGTAAATTTTATTTTGGTACACTAATCCAAAGAACTTATATCCTGACCTGTGAATGAGTACAAAAGCGTGAAAATAGAAATAAATTCTCAGAAATGTAGCAATAATTATTTATGTTCCGAAATTTATTTATGATAAAAATATGAAACATAAAAAGTTGTCATTAAAACTATTAATAAGTGAAATAAGCCACACAAATACAAGAAATGCAAAATGTAATTCCATTTATAAATTGTACAGAATATCAACATGCAGACGACATAGTTCTATTTTTGATCGTTTTTCCATTTATATATTATATTGTATAAGCTCTAGACTCAAAATGATAGAAAAAGATATTAGAATTTTGTATTTTTGGCCTACATACAAGTTACTATTTTGCATCATTTTGAAGATCAATGCTTTAGTTGTAGTAACTTACTACTAAGTCCTCGCTGATCAGTTTCATTCGTTAAGGATGGTTCTAAATATAAACATCTATATGTTGATCTACATCATGTGTTGGATTTCTAGCAATTCTTTACCTCAGTCAATCGGAAAAGCTCATGGTTTGCATTACGATATCTGGAAATACCTTAAAAATATGTGCTTTTCTGTAAAATGACTGAAATTAAGTTGGGAAGAAGCTATCGTTAATTTTTTTACAATTGGTCGACGAACTATGACCTGTAGTGAGTAGTATTATATGTGCACTATCCAACAAACCTGTTGGAGTGCAGAATCCATGGGCCGAACCATCATGGTCCATGTCAGTACAGGCTGATGACTGGAGCAATGCAATGTGCAGATGGATTTTAAAATCAAACCTGTATTCGTACGTCCTCCATTTGGCTGGTGACGACGGCGTAAGGTAGGACGTTAAAAATTAACCGCGAAAATAATCTAAAAAATTAAGTAAATTTTTTAGATTATTTTTATCATCTACTTGATGGCAGTAAAATTAAATCCGAAATTGATAAAGAATTGATTATGATTCTTTGCCAATTGTTATTGGTCTCTAGATCAATTGTTGTGCTTTATTATATTACACTAAGATTCATAGAAATCCTTTGGTAGAGACACGGAATGGCGAAAATACGATCATTCTATGATGACGGATGGAGTATCTATATCCCTTTCCATGGCAAAAACTACCACCATCGATGGTGGTAGTAAACTACCACCATCGACAAAATTTTAATGAATTGATTTAGATCCGGGATGTAAATTAAATGTTGGTCGTGAAACGATAAACCAATTAAAATTAAAAATTTATATTTTAAACATTTGACTGGAAAATACCAACGTGCTAAAAAACTACAAAAATATACACAATCAACATCTAAGGAGACCATATCACCGATGTCAACGGACTATTTAAAATATGTTAACTGCCAATTGAAAATATTTAAAAAAACGTCAAAGTGAAAATGTGCAAAGGAAAGTGGCTCGACTGAAACTTCAAAAATATATATTAATGAAGAAGGCATGCGATGGTAATCGGATCACGCAAAATGCTGCAAATTCGCCAATACGAGGATATATTCGAACTCTACTCGTATTTTCTCTGTTTTATTCGACTAACTATGAATGTTAAGCGAAGGATAAATTCTAAATTTAATTTGATTAATTATTAATCAAAACTCTATTTAATTTTTAAACTAAAAATAAGTATTTTTATGTGGTTTCCAGTCTGTCAAACTTAAAGTGTTTCGCAAATACAAATTTACAGTAGAAGCAAAGGACACAGATTTGCTAATAAGTGTGATTGCGTAATTATGGTGTCGGACTATTAGTAGGCTGTAACTCTAAATAATTTAATTCAATTATACAGAGACATTTAATTTCTGTTAGAATAATGTAATATTGCAAATATATATATATATATATATATATATATATATATATATATATATATATATATATATATATATATATATATATATATATATATATATATATATATATATATATATATATATATATATATATATATATATATATATATATATATATATATATATATATATATATATATATATATATATATATATATATATATATATATATATATATATATATAATATATATAATATATATAATATATATAATATATATATATATAGATATAGATATTAGTTATACAGTAATGAGTTTTAATAATTAAAAAAATTCCCAGCATTGTTTCGTAAGGTTATTGGTCTCTAGATTAGAGATACTTCACAGAAGATACAGAAAAATCTATTGTATTCTATATATAGCTACTTCGCTAACTAGGACACACGAACGTTATGTAATTTTTTATTAAATTTCTATTATAGATCCATGTGAACCACCAGCGGCTAGTGGATCAGGACCTTCGAATGGTTCAACAGGTTCAGTTCCCGGTGCCAATAGTAATTTAAATAATAATTCTTCGTCATCAAATAATCATACATCATCACAAAATAATAACACAAGTAATACATCAACCGCGTCATCATCAACGTTATCATCATCACCATCGTCAAGTAGTAATAATGCAACAACAGTTCCGAGCACAAGTAGCACATTACCATCATCATCTTCTACCTCGACGGCATCTTCCTCTACTGCAGCAGCAACAACACCGGGCGGGCATCATTCTCCCTATGATTTAAGGCGAAAAAGTCCTCTGACAGCCAACCATCATGATTCGACAACATGGACAAGTAGTAGTAGTGGGCCATCAACTAGTCAACAATTTGGTAGCGACGGTATACCATATCTTCTGCCGGCCCGAAAACGATCGCGACGATCATATTCTACAAGCAACGATGTTAGTACTACAACAGCCGCACAATATTTACAATATGAAATGCCGGATGAAGTTCTACTAACAATATTTTCATATTTACTGGAACAAGATTTATGTCGCGTTTCTCTAGTATGCAAACGATTTAATACGATCGCGAATGATACTGAATTATGGAAGCGTTTATATCAAAATGTCTATGAATATGATTTGCCATTATTTAATCCAGAATCATTTAAATTTTTATTTATAAAACCCGAGGAGTCAGATTATGTAAATCCATGGAAAGAAAGTTTTCGACAGCTATATAAAGGAATACATGTCCGACCCGGATATGAAGATAGAGTTTACAAAGGTAGGACTTTAGTATATTTTAATACAATCAAAGAAGCCCTAAAATATTCGTATAATCCATCGTCATATAATCGATGTTCAAATGCCATATGTGTTAATTGGTCGAATTTTGATTCGACAAAGCAACAGTCACCATCAGGGCAACAACAGTCTGACCAACAAGATCATCAGGCCACGGAACAACATGCCCTTATTTTTGTTCATGCCGGACTTTATTTAGAATCCATTGAAATTGATAAAGATGTGGCATTGATTGGCGCAGCGTTTGGAAATGTTGCCGAATCAGTGATTATACAAAAGGATACGGAATCCACTATATCGTTTGGTGATGGAACTAAAGCATATATCGGATATATGACACTACGATTTTCACCCGAAATAACATCGACCGTACTGCATCATAAACATTTTTGTTTGGAAATAGGTGAAAATTGTTGTCCAACTATAGATAATTGTATTATTCGGAGTGGTAGTAATGGTAGGTTTTGTCATTAATCAATTTTATTATTATTTTAAGTTCCGCATTGATCAGTTGTATTAAGCTATCTGTCGTCTGATGTTTATTTTGTAGTAGGTGCCGCAGTTTGTGTGAGCGGTGTTGGTGCAAATCCCGTAATTAAAAATTGCGATATTAGTGACTGTGAAAATGTTGGTTTGTATGTCACGGACTATGCTCAAGGTACATATGAGCATAACGAAATTAGTCGAAATGCTTTAGCCGGGGTCTGGGTAAAAAATTTTGCAAGTCCTATTATGCGAGAGAATCATATTCATCATGGTCGCGATGTTGGAATATTCACGTTTGATAATGGAATGGTAAATAAATAATTAATAAATACGCCGTATAAATAATCTTATTGCTGTTCTATTTTCCAGGGATATTTTGATAAAAATGACATTCACAATAACAGAATTGCAGGGTTCGAGGTAAAGGCTGGTGCAAATCCAACTGTCGTAAAATGTGAAATTCATCACGGACAAACGGGAGGAATTTATGTACACGAAAATGGTTTGGGGCAATTTATTGAAAATCGAATACATTCGAATAATTTTGCGGGCGTATGGATCACATCGAATAGTAATCCAACAATTCGTAAAAATGAAATTTATAATGGACAACAGGGCGGTGTTTATATATTTGGAGAAGGTCGAGGACTGATTGAACACAATAATATTTATGGAAATGCTCTAGCCGGAATACAAATTCGTACTACAAGCGATCCAATTGTGCGACATAATAAAATTCATCATGGATTGCATGGGGGTATATATGTGCACGAAAAAGGACAAGGATTAATTGAGGAGAATGAGGTTTATGCAAATACTTTAGCGGGCGTGTGGATTACTACGGGTAGTACTCCAGTATTAAGGCGAAATCGTATACATTCTGGCAAACAGGTTGGAGTCTACTTTTACGATAATGGTCATGGAAAATTAGAGGATAATGATATCTTTAATCACATGTATTCTGGTGTTCAAATTCGTACTGGTAGTAATCCGGTAATTCGGGGCAATAAAATATGGGGCGGTCAAAACGGTGGTGTCCTTGTATATAATGGTGGTTTAGGATTATTAGAATTAAACGAAATATTTGATAATGCCATGGCTGGGGTATGGATAAAAACGGATTCAAACCCAACTTTAAAACGTAATAAAATTTATGATGGTCGTGATGGTGGCATCTGTATATTTAACGGAGGTAAAGGTGTTCTCGAAGAGAATGATATTTTTCGTAATACGCAAGCCGGTGTACTAATTTCGACACAAAGTCATCCTATTCTCAAACGCAATAGAATATTTGATGGTTTAGCAGCTGGTGTTGAAATTACAAATAATGCAACAGCAACTTTAGAAAATAATCAAATATTTAATAATAAATTCGGTGGGTTGTGTTTGGCAAGCGGTGTCCAACCGATTGTACGACAAAATAAAATTTTTAATAATCAGGATGAAGTGGAAAAGGCAGTATCAGGGGGACAGTGTCTATATAAAATATCGAGTTACACTTCGTTTCCAATGCACGATTTTTTCCGATGTCAAACATGTAATACCACCGATCGAAATGCCATCTGTGTTAATTGTATAAAAACATGTCATGCTGGTCATGATGTAGAATTTATTAGACATGACAGGTACGTGAATATCATGTAGTAAGTTAGAATAGAAAATATATTTATAATTTGAAAATATTTCAATTTACCAGTTAGTTTTGACTATCAAGTTAAATTTAAGTTTTCACCCTATAACTGTTCGCATTTTTAATCTTCGTTTGATTTCTGTTTTTTTTGTTAAACGAAATTAATTTTAATTTATTTTAGATTCTTTTGTGACTGTGGTGCTGGCACACTTGCAAACCAATGTCAGCTTCAAGGTGAACCAACACAAGATACTGATACATTATATGATTCAGCCGCACCTATGGAATCCCATACATTAATGGTTAACTAGGATACATATTGTTATATTTACTAAATACTGTGTTAAATGTGTATTTTCACTTATTAATCTTAATTATATATAAATTAAATTTAAATTTAATTTTTCAACGTACATATAATTATATATTATAATATATTAACAAACATAAAACTAATACGGTATTTTCCAAACGAATACTTATTTGTGAAACCTAACTGATCTAAATAACTTATTAGTATAACTTAAGTATCCTAGCGAGGTCACTTATTTTCTATCTCTTACAATAAAATCTAATTGAACTCGTGTAAAACAAAAAAATTGTTGGGTAATATTTATTCAATATATTTATGTATCAATTTAAGGCACAGTTTGATATTTTGATTGATAAAATAATTAAAATGTTACAATGTCGTTTTCTGTTAATTTTTTACGTATTTCAATTTTGATGATTATTTCAAAATAAAATTTAATTGATTATGGCTTTTCGTTGTTTTGAGATTTCTGTTAAAATAATTAATGTCGTTTTTCTTTGGTGAAAAAGATTGATTTTTTTTTATCAGAATTGATCTGAATAAATTATCTGAAGAAATCTAGATTTTTTGCGAGATTCGCTCAACACGAACATGAAAAGAAATTGTGTAATAAAACTTCCTTGATTTTTTTTATTTACACGAAATTGACATTGAAAAAATACGTATTGCGAAATGTCGAAATAAATTTATTCTTCACTACAACGGCAAAAAAAAAAACAATTTATACTTTCATGTTTCATTGCTGAGACCGCGAAGCTCGCAGAACTCTTTCGCGGTTATTCTTCTGCGCATTGCTTTATTCCAAGCCAGTCTGAACTGGCATGGACGATGTTTCGGGCCATGGATTCTGCAACAATGGGCCATCTTTGTTTTCATCGTCATCACTGAACGCAATCAAGTGATAAAACATCCCTTGACATCATTTCCTTGTTCGGTTTCGAACCCGGAACGTTCCCGACAACATAAATTGATTCGTAATTATATAAAATTACGGAAAATAAATCAAAAAGTATCTGTTTGGAAAAAATACCCTACATATTAAGTAAAAAATTATAATAATTTCGCATCATTTAAAATATTTTCGTAAATAATTAATGGTAAAATCAATTTTCACAGAAAATTATAATTTTTTATATTAATAATATAATATATTATATTATGTATACTATATAGTATTATACTGCACAGTCATAACTAATAAGATATTTCAAATTATTAACCGTAAATCATAATAATTATAAAAAGTATAAGGGTGTTGATTGAAATTTGTAATTGTAATTTTCGGTTTAATCGCGTACACAATACACATTGAGCGAACGAACACCGAATTTCAAGCGAACATCGAACGCAAATTAGGATGTGTAGTTTACTATGACGTAACCGTAAACCGGTCCAAGAGCGGTAGATCAAAGGAAATATGCTTTTCGTTCGGCAAATATGCTTTTCGTTCGTTTGATGTGTACGACACTCCAAATCGTCAATGAAAGAACACCAAAAATTCGCTGTTTTGGTGTTGATTCGCTGTTCGCTGTTCGTTCGCTCAATGTGTACGCGGCTTTACGAAAATTACACCATATTTAAAAATTAATCACACACTTTCATAAAAAACGAGCAATTACGATGATAGTTTGGTTACTGAATCATTCATTTTTTTACCGTTCAACTGAGTTAAATATTAATAATCATGTTGTAACATGTTCACAATTTGTATGTTGATTATTAATGTCGTATAGTGAATACTTAAATCAAAACATGTAAGTAAAATAAAATAAATTTATATCCAATTTAATTTAAAATAAATATAATCCAACGTAAAAAATAAAAATATATAAATTTATATATTTTATAATTTTTTAAAATAAGACTTTTTTTATGTTTATTAATTAATTAATATATAATATATAAATCTAAATAAATATAAACTAAAAGAGAAAATAGCTGTACTATTTTTTAAGGTGCCAATATTTGAATGAATCTCATTCCATTTTATTTTTAATTATTTATTTAATTATACCTTTATGATTAATAATTTTGATATGTAAAATTAATTAAGTTATGTTTTGTTGTATTATTTGTTTTTTATTTAATGTTTTTATATACACAGCAAGAGATTTTTAATATTTTTGTATTTAGTTTTTTTTTTATTTAATCAAGATTTGGTAGCAAAATATGTAATTAAGCAAAAATATGTAAATCAAAGTTTTGATATTTCATGTGCGCATGGTAACAACTATATAGCTTTACTTGACTACAACCTATCTTTAGATCACGATTTACATAGAAAGTTAAGACGCAATATGAACCAATTTCGTTTTTAGATCGCAAATAGTGATCTAAAAATTAGTATGTATTTTTGTGTCGTTTCTTGATCTGATCTGGATCAGATCATACAGCTTATGTTGGTGACGCATGTTTAGATTTATCATCTAATGAACTACATCTAAAAGTATTTTTTATCGGTAAATTAATTTTCATTACTAAGGTGGAACCATAGATGAATAAAATCTTAATTTTTCTTAAGTTTTGACAAAAATTTCCGCATCCTTAAGTTTTTTTTAAATTTTAAATTAAATTTTATGATTAAATGATTAACTGTACTATATGTTTATTTCATAGTTTACTTGTAAACCATTGAGAAAGTGTTAAGATGTAAGAAAAATTAAGGTTTTAATTCGTCTATGGTTCCACGTTAAGTTAACTAGATGGTCCCTTGATCTTACTTATCATTTTCCTCATTCATTTAAGATTGATTTCGAACGTTTACCTAATTATTACGATATTGTTAGTGCTATATAGCTATATTATATAGGACATATATTATATAATAGTATATAGCGCATAAATGGATTTATGAATGATTTTTGCACTTATTAAAATCGGGTTAGTCATGATGTACTACATCATTTATAATATCCATTTCGCGCGGCCATTCGAGTACGCAACTCTAATCCATGTTATTATTTTAATTATTGTATTTTTATAAGGTTTAAATGTTTTGTGCTTTTAATTCACGTTTGTTTTATTATTGAAAAGGTTCTTTGATATTAATTAACAAATATATGTATATAAATAAAAACAAATTATAATTTATTTTATGTTTTTCAAGAAAAGCTCTATTTTTATTAATTTTTATTATTTAACAGTTTGACGTCCTTTCCGTATAGGTTTTTGTATTTTTCGATCATATCATGGTACAGGCAGTTTTATTTTCTAAAATTTCAGTGTTATGTGCTTTGTGAATTGTGTATGAGGTGAGTGTGTTATTATATTATTATAACATTGCAATTTGGAAATTATTTTTGCATTTCTGAGAAATTTGTTATTGAATTAATGAACGGGAAATAAAAAATTCTTCCAAAATCTTACAATGTCTGCCGAATTTGTTTGCTATATGATAGAACATATTCTATATGATAGAATTAGTATTTTTGGATAATTTTAGAACTAATTCGACAACATTTTTCTGTTAAACAAATTTTTTTTGCAATTTTTTAACAATTTACATATTATGTACAAATTGATTAGTTACAAGTTTTACGTGTGTAAATAAATGTGAATGTTTTTATTTTAAATCGTCTAATTATACATTTCTATAATTGCAAATGTGAATAGTGTGAATTTTATTTACAAAATGGAGATAATAATTTAAATTAAATATCTACATTTTTTTATATACTAATTATATTTAAATATATAAATAATAATTTTACTAAAATAAACAAATTATAAAATTGACTGACAAAACAAATAAAAAAATTTAATTTAATTTTAACATACACATTTGTGTACATAATTTTTACCTATATTTAGAGCATTTATAATTACAAGCTACTGTCGAAATTGTTTTTAAAAATTAAAAAAAAACATTGAATGTCATAAAAACCGAAAGTGTCGTCTATCCAAATATTTTATTAAAAAAATTTTAAGTACATAATTTAAATTTTTAATTTTATTTTATTAGTGTTTAATTCAAAAATTTAATGTTGGTTGGAAAGTATTAATTTATAAATTTATTATAATGTATTGGTTTTTAAATATTAATTTATATATATATATATATATATATATATATATATATATATATATATATATATATATATATATATATTTATATATATATATATATATATATATATATATATATATATATATATATATATATATATATATATATATATATATAATTCCCAATTCTGTAAATAATTAATAAGTATTGGAAACAAAATCCTAAATTATTTAATTTATAAAATATAACAACATGATCTAAAATATAAAAAATACATTATTCACCCTATTTTATTAAGTAAAACTAAAAACCAGGTTGAACACTGAAATTCAAATACCAACATATTTAATTATAATTAAAATATGTTATAACGTTCAAATGGAATAAAATTTATAAAAACATAAAATTGTGATAGATATCTATATAGTAGAGTTCGGTTATTTTTACTAATAGTTTTGCAATAAAATAAAAATTTAACAAAATTTCGAATTTAAAAACTTTTAATAAATATTATTACATTAATAAAATAATAAGCGATTTGAGTCGATGAATATATTTTGTTAAATAAGTTAACTTTCAAAATTTTTTAATTAAATTTCAAGTTTGGGTTAACAGAAATATATTTCAATATTAGTTAAATGCAAATTAATGATTCAAATTATAAAATGTATGTCCTTATTTTTTCCCCAAACCAAAATTAAATAAATAAAATAACGCTTTATCCTAAAAAAAACAATTATATACATGTGTTATAAAATATAAAGATTGAAAACTAAAATGAAAAATAAAATAATAATAAAAAATGAATAAATAAATCCTCCAAATATATATTATTAATAAAATAATAAGAATAAAGTTAAAAGTGTAAAACAATTAATAAGGATAAAACGGTAACAGTGATATTATTTTTTTCCCATATTATTATTTAAAAGGTGAAAAATTATTAACAAGTTTGAGGAAGAGGACAAAGCTATGTTTCCGGATTGATTGGTAAGCCGCCTATTACTCTATTAAAAATACCGGATCGCAGTTCCTTTCTTCGCTTACCACATCATAGCTTTACCTGGGATTTTAGTTTTACGAATTACCAACTTTTTTTTTAAATTAATGTTAAGTGTAGTAAATCGTCGATTAGGCCCTCAATGTGTAAGTCAAAGCCAAAGGATTACAAAACAATAGAAAAATTAACTAATTTATTTGCACATTTTAGGAACACATTATTACATAGAAGTATACCATTCATATCATCTCCATATTTTACAAGTGTTATCTTTAGACGCGGTTATAATCGCGTCTCCGGTATAATTAAACGAACATGAAAATACTTCAGCTGTGTGTCCATTAAGAACTTGTGAACATTTACCGGTATCTGAGTACCACAACCGGGCTGTTTTGTCACCAGAAGCTGTTAGTATAAGTGTTCCGCCTGGACTAAATGTAATTTTTGAAACTTCTTCTACATGTCCAGACATTGTTGATATTATTTGACCATGTTCTAGTATATTCCATATTTTAGCAGTACAATCACTACTCGCCGTTGCCAATTTTGTACCTGGATAATTATAGCAAATATCGAGCACCTCATCTTTATGGCCATTTATTTTATATAAATAATTGTTTGGATTACGAATATCCCATACATTGACGGTTGAATCCAATGAACTAGTTGCGATTTGACTGCACATATAATTCCATATACAGTTACTCAATTCGGCAGTATGGTCATGAAGCCTAAATATATGAACTTTGGTTCTTAAATCCCATAACATCGCACTTTTATCAAATGACCCGGTTAATAATAAATTACCATCCCTATTAAAATGTGATACAATAACTTCAGCTGTATGCTGATCGAGTATACTAACTTCTTGTCCAGTTTCGATATGAAATATACGTGCAGTACGATCCATCGATGCAGAAGCGATAAGTTCATAATTTACAGGATTAAATTCACCGCCAACAATTTCCGCTGTATGTCCATAAACAGTGTTTAAACAACCAGCGGTAGTAGTGTTCCAAATTTTTATTGTTTTATCAAAAGACCCGGTTATGATTCGATCGGCCCGCGGATAATTAAATCCGACTGAGAAAACAACATTCTCGTGTCCACGTAAAACATTTTCTTCTTCGCCGTACTCTATATCCCAGATACGGCATGTACGATCATAGCTTCCCGTTAGACAACGCATTCCAGACTTATCGAAACAGACATTCGTAAGTGGGAGTATATGTGTTTGTAGGGTTTTATACAAATAAAATTTTTTTTCGGTAGGTTCGCGTAACTTATTTTGCAGCTTCTGTAGCGCATCAAGCAGTTCCGGGACTATATTCTCGTTAATTAGAATTTCGGTTTGTATCAACTGGTTCACAACTAGTTTAAGGTTGGATCTAATATTCAAAAAAATAATTACATTCAGTTTTGACAAAAACAAATAGAATCATGTATACTTTCCATCCAATAAGGGTAAATCAATCGTGCATGCCAATTCGGTGCCATCTTTTTTGTTAAACATCAATCGAAGGCCTTTAACGACACGCAAAAAATTATCAAAATATTAAATTAAGTTCTTTTTTCATGTTTACCTGGGGGATAGTAACGAAGCAATACTTTTACCAACTGCATTGTTTTATATACTGTATGTATAATATGGAAATATTGTGCGCGAAAAGATGTTGTTAGGTCGATAATATAAAAATGCTGATACATATGATTTATACTCGTTTCATATTCGGCTTTGGTCGTGATAAACTCATAATTCTATCAGATGGTGGCACACTCCATCCAGCGGGTACAACTGGTGAAGAATGGGATGCGTGGTTTGGTAGGACTATAGGCTTTACAACCCGACGAGGTTGTGATAAAGCTCGAATTCGTGCTTGTGATCGATTTTGTACACTAACTGGAATTTTTGTTGGAATTTCGCTTATTGTGTTGCATTGTCTTAATTCCTGATCTACTGGTTTGTCGATCTTTGGCTCAATTTTTCGACTAAACATTATCGCTGGTTTACTAGTAAATTCATCGGAGCTGCTCGTACTCGAAAATACGGGAGGATCAATTTTCTTAGGGAGAGGACTTTTAGAAGGATCTTTACTGTTGTTTTGAGCTGGAGCCTTCCATAAATCATCTGATATCTTGAGTTCATGAGTATAATTTTTCATTACAGGAGTTTTAAGAGGGATTTTATCTCGCCCGCTATTGGTTAATACTCCTTTCACTGTCATTTCTAATTGTTCAACTTCTACCTGATTTGATATTTTGGGACTTTTAGGTTTTTCTGAAATTTCATGTCCATTGCTTAACACATTGAACCCTGGTTTTAGTAATTCCTTAGTTTTTGGACGGCGAAACGTCACAGTAGTGGCTTTCCTCCCTATTCCATCTCCCCCTTTATCACTCCTTAGTCTTCCAAATGTAGCATTTCCAAAATTTTTTGGATCATTTAGATAATTTTGGATTTCTTGTAAGTTATGGGCAGGAGTAATATGTTCAGCATGATTGACTATGTCAACTTTTAATTGTTTTACGGCAACCTTTGAGGCTGCATCAGACGAGTATTCCGTAAAATCAGTATCACTATTTTGAACATAATGAACACCATGCTTACAATTAGCGTTTTGATTTGCAAGTAAAAATTTTTCTTTTTCCGTACTGCCTGGAACCAGAATGTAAATATTGGTTTCGTAACTATTACCGTTTTTATCTTTCGTAATCTTTCGAATAATGACATCTTCGGGCCCATTATTTCCAAGAGAATTTTGGCTTGACTTGTTCAATTGCGATTCAGGGTCTGTTTCATATTTATCTTGATTATATACATCGGATTGTTTTTTACTAATTGCGTCTGGTGTTTGTCGTTCACTGGACTTCTCATAATGAGCATTGTGTTTTGAATGTTTAATATTTGTATGACTAGTTGGGCTCGACAAATCATCGGAATCCGCATTTGAGGTATGTGAACCGGGCCTAGAATTTTGATGTTTGTTTGTTGAAGCAGAACCGGGCTTTTGATTTTGGCTCTGATTTGGATTCTTTAGAATTGATAGATTTGGCGATGGTTGTCCTATACAGGCTAGCGGAGTTGAGTTGACACTACGTGCATATTTTTTTATGACAGAATGACGTTTACCTAAGCCTCGTCTACGACATGGATACTTCCCATCTTCAGTTAAACCATGAGTTTCATTTTTATTAATTCTACTGGTTGACTCGTCTTTAGATAGTTTCAGCGATGGGTTATTTTCATTTTTGGTATGGCTTTTTTCTTGACTCTTCTGTTTTGAATTTTTGTCTAAAAAGGAATCTACCCGACTGACTTCGTGATCTATGTCCTTTCGATTGTGGCTACTACCTATATTTTCTTCTGCATTTCTTCTCGATTTTAAAGGTTTACTCACTTTCGGATGATTTGTTTCGAAATAATAAACTTGTTGATCATTATTTGATATTGTTACTCTACGTAATTGTTCAGTATTGTCCGGTTTTCTTTTTTTATGTTGTAACGCTTCAATATTAACATTCATTATTATTGATTCGAGGCTGGTATCAGATTGAATGTCCTTTAAATAAAGAATTTCTTCAGCCATTTGTTCGTTTGATTGTCGAGTCAATTTAAGCAGTTTTAGTTGCGTTTTTGCATGAGACGCGTTATCTAAGAGTGTAAACTTGTTTTGTTTTTGTTTTGGAAATGTTACTTGATCTTTTGTTACAACGGGCTGAACAAAATAATCTGACGGTACAGCCACCTGTCTGCTCACGTTTTCATATTTTTTTTGGCTTCGATTGACTTCTGTATTTGTGATATTTACATCCTCTTCAGACTCAGGCGTACTTTCATCATTGTTTGTCATGCGTGATCTTGATATATTACTCGGTGGCTTATTATATTGTGACAATACATTATTTCGTCGGCTTACAAATTCGTCATTGCCTACTGAATAGTGTGAATTTCGAGGAATACTGCTCGTTTTTCTAGTGTTATCAATCTCAAGCTCACTAATGTTTTCATCATTGTCAACAGAATAATTTGAAACATATTTTGAATTTCTAGGAATTTTCAAACTACCTCCTCCTACTGTATAGCCTGAACTATAATTTGTGTTTCTAGAAATGTGACTGGATTTATTAGGGCTTACGGCTGAATTATTTTCGAGTTCAACAACATCATCATTTTCTGGTGGAAACGAAGAATTGTATCTAACGCTTTTTTGCGATTTTTTAGGTTTCTGATAGTTTTCAAATGTATTAGCGTTTCTAATGCTTGGAGCGACTGCTTTTATAAATCTGGAATCTACATTTAAATCCGTTGAAGAACGAGTCCAGTTTGTGTTTACATTTTCTTCACTGTTCGATGGTGGTGCAGTTCTAAAATTAGAAGTTCTAGTCCCCGCACTGGAGCTTCTACGACTTTGACGCGATATATCATTTTGTACGATACTTTCGTTCATTGAACGTGTGGGCGATCTACTCAAGCTATTTCCAGATTTTTCTCTCGAACTATGCCATTGTTGTTGAATATCACGAGAACAGTTTTCTCTAACATCATTACAATAATTTTCACAACTATCAGTGACCGGTGACTCTTTATTGATTATGTATATGTATCGAGCATTACTTTTCTTTTCTTGACAATTTCTTTCACCACAAAGCTGATTATACGTAGTTCTGTACTGTCCTGAATTGCAGTTCCGATTACAGGGCTTACACTTTTCTTCCATTTCTTCTTCAATTTCATCGATAATTTGCTTCATTTTGGAAAATTTTAAATTATTTTTGGTAATTTGTTTTTCATGCTATGTAAATTACACTAAAATTTTATACACCCATAAATTTGGCACTTGGACTAGACGGTTAAACAAACAAAAAACAAATAAAAATCTAATTTGTAATGACACAGACTATGATCGATTTTTTATTTAAAAAATACTTTTTATTTAAATTGTTTACACATTTTCTTGGCTTTACGTTTCCTTTGGCTGCGCAAGTTGTATTGTTCGTTCTGTAGCTACAGCTTTTAGTGCATACGTACTAATTCCATATTTCGTTACATGTTCGACTGGTTCTTCGACTGCTAGTGATTTTTTCGCTTTAGCTAGTTCAGTAGTGCGATCTGTTGGTTTGGCGTGTAATGCACCTGGGTTAATACAATGCTGAGAACATTCTTTTTGTGGACGTATTAAATAACGATCAGGTGGGGCAGATAGTTGAACGATTCGGTCTGAGGGTTCATATTTTTTGGAATCTTCAGAGACTGTGGATTTTTCAGCCGGCCTCGTATATTTCGTACGTAAATGTTTGGGTCGTGCCAGTATATCTACTCGTTTCATTATTTCAGTCAATGATCCTTTTTTACGTTTGATTTTTTCAGGTGGTGGATACTTCTTAGCTAGTGCTTTCGTTGATGCCCAGTTCTTAAATTCCTCCCAATCAGTATCATTCCATTTTTTTACGGGTTTTTCCATTTCGGGCAAGTTTATGTTAGCCAATCTGCTATATATTGTAAACATACTTTTGTAGATATTTTTATTAAAGCGTTGCAACCAATACCGGCTTACAAGACACTTATATTGCCCACGGTTGTTAATTAAAACTCTTACGGTTGGTAGTGCCAATTGCTCCAATCGACTTGAGATACGATGTCTATGTATTATAGTAACACCTCGTCTAGCGGCTGCCCCACTTCGTTGGACCGATACAGATACGGATCCACCCGGTCGTCCATGTTTGGGTTCGGCGAGTCGTTTTACTCTGGGACTGGCATTTTTCCGGTTTTGTTTACTTATGATGTATTGTCCGAACGAACCAGCATTACAATCATCGTCACTATCATCCTTCGTCATAATTAATATTGAACAATTTTTTTTTTATTTTACTTTATTTTAGTGCGTTACAAAAAATTTTGACCTCTCTCGGAAACAAATAATTCTGTATGAAAAAAAAAAAAACAACGAAATGAACAATGATCCGCTTACTATGGTTCCTAAATCTACCGCTTCCAACGAGTGAACCGTGAATGACTTCTCTTCTTTCTTTTTTTTTTTGGTAATTTTTGCCTTATCGTTTTTGGTTTGGCAAGTTCTAAAGTTCTTTCGCTTGCGACATACCTCAATGTGCTTGGCTTAACGTTACATACGATGGGATTATCTGAAACTGGTTCAGGTAATCGACGTTTTAGCGGTGCTGATAGAATTTCGAGACGTGATTTTTTTGATTTTGATACGTTTAAAAGATATTTAGCCCTGGCCACTTTATCAACTGCCGTCTGACGCTTATATTTTGGTTCACTAAAGTGTGATATTGTAACCACTGCGTTAGAACCTTCATCCTCACCATAACGATTAGATGCAGGTAGTTTTAGTTTACCTTCGATACTCTCGATACTCTGAGCAGCTCGGTCGGTCAATATATGCTTAAATATTTTTTTATTTTCTATCAAAGTTCTAAAATGATAAAAAATCAATAAGTGGTAAAGATTTGCAAGCCGGAGATTTATGTATGTACCTCATCGGTGGCAACGATAGTTCGTCGATTCGTCTCATGGCCATTGAATTTATAAAACCTTCATTTACAACAGATCGAATAGTTTTACGCTTTTTATATGTTTTAGATCTATTATTAGAAACTGTTGCATTTTTGTGTTTTAGTTCAGTTTTATTCATTATTTTTGGTACACCAACATTTAGAATTTCGAAAAGTTTGATAAAAAAAAATTTAATAGTTTATTAAAAGAAAATTAGAAGCAATGTTTGCTTAGTCTAATTTAATTAAAACTATTTTTTATTTTTGACACGAAATTTGCTTATTTTCTTAGCCATCTTATGATATAGTTTCTTTGGCTGCGACAATTCTAAAATTCGTTCGTTCGGTACATACTGTAAAGTGCTTGGTTTAACATGGCATATTTCTTTTTCTGGACTAAACGACACAGCTGACGGTAATCTTCGCCGAAGCGGTTTGGATAATAGTTCAATGCGTGAAACTGCCAATGGTGTTTTTATTGCTTTCGAAATAGGATCGGGCGTATCTTTCTTTTTGTATACTGTCGTTTGACGTACAGTTTTAGGTACTGGTAACTGTTCTATAATTAAATCCGGCCCATATGGATCTTGTGATCGACCATATCGAGAAAATATAGTTTGTTTAATTTTTTGTTCTAATACTTTAGCTCCCCTTGTTGTTAAAATATGTTTGAACTGCTCCTGGTTTTGCATTAGCGTTCTATAAAATAAAATAAAAATAATTATGGTATTAAAAAAAGACATACATCGATCTACACCAACCTTATTGGCGGTAACGCTAGTTGATCAACGCGACTCGAATTGGACGAGGTGGAACCTTCAAGGAAACTGTTGTCGGGAATTTTATTGTTATTTTTAATTTTTAATTTCCTATTTTTAACTAGTGGCACTTTTGTAGGTTTATTATTTACTTCAGAATTTATCATTTTTAGAAAGAAAAAACGTTTCAAAATTTTAAAACAATTTGGAATTTAGATTTTTTTCTAATGTTTATGTTAAAACATATTATCAGTCGTTTACTTTGGTTAAAAGCTAAATGTGCTAGTAATGTTATTCAGTCTAATTTAGCTTATAAAAAGCTTAAAAAAATTTCAAGTTTGTCCATTTCAATAGTAATTAATTAAGATTTTGCCAAATGATAATTACATAGCTTTATTAGTTTCGAATCCGCTAAATCGCTAATTCAAGTACTGTTGGTGACGGTGCAATTAAAATTTTTAAATTAACATTAGAATCCGACTATCATACAAATACCTCTATTTACTATAATACTTCTACAATGAAAAGGCAAATAAAAACCGGATATAATAAAAACCGATTCACCCCATATAAATTTTCAGCAATCAGTCTATGTTTGAAAGTCGTGAGATAGACATGGATTTTGTGTTTTGAGTTTGTGGCGTGTCAAACTAAATAATAAACAATCATTTAATTTAAACTTTATTTAATTAAATTGTGTAAACAATATTTAATATATTAATCAACCGTATTAAAATGGGTTTCATATCATATTTATTCAATAAATTAGTGAAATTTTTGGTATTTTTCGCAATAATTGTGTTAATACCAAATCTACCACCAAAAACGACATTCGATTTTGAACATTTCGAGTAAGTAATTATGCATTTCATTTTATATATTAATATAAAAAATACACTAATTATACATATTATAAGTTTGTCTACCTTTTTCATTGTAATACATATTGTCGACAAAGAATTTCATAAATACCCAGCACTCATTTTCAATGTTAGGCGTGTGGCAAATGTCAAATTTATTATTCGTGATTTTGATTATTTATTTATAATTATATATTTAAATCTTTTATTAATTTATTTAAATTATATATCACATTAAATTATCTTATTTTTACAATTAATTTAAAAATTGTATTCAATATTGAAGCAAATAAGTTATGATTTAAAATATTTGTTTTCCAATTTGCTATATGACGTGAACGTTTTGTATTAAAAATGAAGCCACGTAACAGGTATCAATCAATTTTTGGTCATAAAGGTCATAAATAAAGTTTAGAAATGTCAAGGTTAATGTAAAATACATCAATAAATTAGGTTTAGTGTGCCTTTACCTTTTATTATTTTAAAATTCAAACATTTTTATATTCCATTTGTTAAACTTTTGATATTGAATTATCGTCCTGATATACGTATACATGAAGCCGACGATGTTTATCGATCGCAATGCATTTTTTATTGGTAAATATTAAAAATATTGATATGGTTAACTTTAATCCAGATACCGAAATTAGCTAAAGGTTTAGAACTATACATTTATAACTATATTTTATAGAAGTCATACAAAAAGGCATACCTAATAAATAAAAACACTCAAACAAGATTGTTTTTAAGATGACTCACTTGTCATTGTCTATTTATGGAGATATTTCGTTTAAATTTACAGTATTACACCGGCAAAAGATCTTACTGGATCGCTAGCACTCAACACATATCTTGACAATGCTGAAAGATTTTTAGTTGATCGCCTGTATGGACCAGAACATCTATTAAAACGTGGTAATGACTTGTACACCTCAGCTTGTACGGGACAAATCCTTAAAATCAATGGGAATCATGTAACCCATGTGGCCAAATTCGGTGAAGCTTGTGAATATTTTGAGCTTTCAAAATGTGGCCGTCCATTAGGATTAGCATTTGATGTTGGAACAACAAATAATTTGCTTGCAGTTGATGCTTTCTTTGGAGTATGGCAGGTTAATCTTGAGTCCGGTGAGACCAAGCTTTTAGTTTCACCATGGAAGGAGTATGGTCTAGAAAATTCACGAAAATCGAAATTTTTCAATTCAATAGCGGTACACAGTTCTGGCGATTTTTACTTTACCGATTCGTCTTCAGATTTTGGGGTTGATGATGCATTATACTCGTTTTTAGCAAATCCATCGGGACGGTAGGTTTCTAGTTAGTCCATATTTCTGTAAAATATTTTATGTTTGTTTGTATTTTCTAGAATTTTTCATTATTCGCGTGCCAAAAATGAAACGACTGTTCTTGCGGATAAAATCAGTTTTCCGAATGGTATAATCATGAGTCCAAATGAAGATTTTCTAGTAATAGCCGAAACCGGGCGTGGCCGATTGATTAAATATCATTTAACGGGGCCCAATAAAGGAACACTGGAAACATTTGTCGATGGTTTGCCAGGAACACCTGATAATATTACACCAGATCTAAATGGTATTTGGGTACCGCTTGTTTCGCCTGTTGATAAAGAAAATCCATCAATATTATTTTCAATGGCTCAAGTACCACTTGTTCGAAAATTTTTATTGCGCATATTTGCTTTGATCGAATTCCCCTTTAAATTACTCGATCAAGTTATGCCTAATGATTATGCTAAGAAAGCGATACATTTCTTAGGAGCACAACAACCAGCTGTTCTTTTACTACCTAAACGATCAACAATTGTATTTGTCGATTGGAGAGGTAATATTGTAACTTCTTTACATGGTTCGGACACAACTACAGGACGAGTTTCTCATGTACTCGTTGATGGAGATTATTTGATATTGGGATCTCCATTTAACCGATTTTTAAGTCGGGTCAAATATCCTACAGAAATTCGGAAACTTATTGCAGCCCATGCTGCTCTGAATCAACCACAGCGGGTAGTTCCGGTAACTGAAACACCGACAAAAAGACCACCAGAAACAACCACTACTTCTAGTACCACCACCACTACTACGACACAACAACCCACGACAACAACTCCCAAACCAGCAACGACTCAAAAACCAGTTACACAAAAACCAACAACGAAATCACCTCCACCACCAACTACCCAAAAACCAGCAACGAAATCACCTTCAACACCTGCTACTCAAAAACCAAATGATTCACCTCCACCAACAAAACCTACAAAAAAGCATGTCGAACCGCCACCTCAACGTGATCCAAAACTAATTCCTAAAGAACCAGCGCCAATACACGAGAAATTCGATGACAACGTTAAACAAGATGTGCCACCATTAAAAGTGATAAAGAAGGGAGGTGTTGCAGGCAATTTGTAAAATTTTGTATTCATTCACTAAATTTCATTCATTCCAAAATAAATTGTTTACAATCACATATCAACTTTGAGAATTTTTATAGTTTTCCCGTACATTATGGGAAATAAGCGATATTTTCTATAATTTAATATTAATAAACCTTTTTTTATTTAAATTATGTATTTTATTGTATTTTGGTCTGAATGTAAGGGGTGATAAAAAAAGTTTTGTTTTTAGCCAAAACCGTACTATATCTGAAAAACTTGTCATAATTTAGGATATGGTTTGAGCTAGTTTCACAGCATATAATGTTTAGTCAAACTTCTAAATTCTTACAAAATGTACCTGAAGTGGCGAATCACTAAAATTAATTTGTATGATAGGTCAAAATTAAAACAACTAGGTACATATAATCTTACTATTTTTCATGTGCAGTTACGAATAATTAACATTTAGCAAAGACACACACCTAAGTAGTTATAAATACTTGTGATAGTCGATTGGAAAGCAACTATATTATATATATATATACATATGTGATTATTATATACACATGAAGATTCAAAATTATATCTACCACTTTTGCTGAATAAAATGTTTGACGATTGACGACTTTATTAGAAATCAAAAAGCAGGTTTTCATTGATTCCAACCCAAATATTATAATCTCACTACATTGAATTTAAATAGCTCAAAATGGATAATTTATTAAACAAAACCATATTATGATTATTAATAGAAAGCATTGTATTTTTATTTCTTTATTATTTTTTCTCAAATAATTCAAGTTATTTCTTTTAATATATAATATTTAAATACTATAAACTAATATTATGTATATATATATATATACATATATATATATATATATATATATATATATATATATATATATATATATTTATATTATATATATATATATATATATATATATATATATATATATATATATATATATATATATATATATATATATATATATATATATATATATATATATATATATATATATATATTTATATATAAATGAAAATATAAAGGTTAACAATTCTGAATATGTGTAACATTATAATACTATATTTTATTGTACTAATATCTATATTTTGTATATAGAAAGTGTACAGTAAAAAAAGCATAAAATAAAAAACTTAACTTAAAAAAATAATAATAAACAAAATAATATTTATAGAATTTAATAATAACAATATTAAATTGTATCACCGCTTATTTAATTAAAAATAACAAAAAACTTGTATGATAAATAATATAATCGTTTGACCGGTAAATAAAATGGCGGTTTGTTTTCATTTTATTTACGTCAATATAAATAAATAATAGAATAATAATAATAAAAAACTAAATCAGATGATCTTGTATGCAAAGTTTATGAATTGATGTGATAAAAAAGGGTTCAGATTTTTTAATCTGCTTGAAAAATTCGCGTAAAATTATTTCCATTTTCATTTTGTTTATGTTATAAAAATGCATATTTTAAAATTCGTTATTTCGAATTTATAAAGTATAATAATTGTAAATATTAATAAAAATGGAAATAGTCTTACAAATAAATTTGAATGTTTGGGGACCGATTATAACAAACACTTAAAAATATTTACAAACTGACACAAAAAATTCTACAAAATTTCTAAAAAACAAAATTCTAATACAATATATTATAAATGTAATTCTTAAAATGAGTGTATGTGTTCCGAGTATATGCTGTGAGTTTAGTCGGCGTCCTTAAAACGACGATAAATCGATTGAACATATGTAAAAACACATTTCCAATCAGGCTTTCGCATTACAACCATATCTTCGACATCCAAAAGTGGCGCGATTCCGGCTTTTTCGCTAGAATACAAAAAAGAAAATTAACGTTATAAATTGTTACATTTTTACACTATAAAATAATATATACTCAGCCACTCGGAACGCGAGATCAAAATTATATCTTCGTTGTGTTGCTACCAATTTTGTATAGTCGAATGCATCAGGTCGAAAATGATGTATTAATGCACAGAATGCTAGACCATCTGACCAGCTTGTTGAAAAGTTTTCTATTTTAACGTTCTATAAAATAAAATATTTTTGATTAAAGCTTGTTCTGAACAAAATAGTAAATCATATGTAACGTTTTTAAACAAAAACAACACCAATTTTAAAACAAATGAGCATGACACCATCATAATATAAAATTTAAATAAGCGATAATAAGCGCTAATTATACAGTTTGATTGACTCATATTTTAGGTTAATAAAGCGCGTAAATTATAATATGTATTGATAAAAGTAAGTAAATAAAGATACATATATAATTATATTAAAGTGTTAAATTATAGTATATAGCAACGCCACCAAATAAGCCATTCGCCTATGATGTAGTAAGAAAACTCGACTCGCTTATTTCGTATCATAATGGGGTTTTCAGATCGATTCTCAAATCAGTTGTATTTACACTTTGAATTTAGTGTTCGTGTGAATATAAAAATAAAAATAACAACGCACAAACATGTTACGCCAACAAAAAATAAAACAAAATTAAATGTGTAATGTAAGTGTATCGTATTTTTTCCACCACATTATACTATTATAGATGTCGTGTGTGTAGTTAAAGAAACAATTAACAATAAAACAATTTGGTCGTTTTGTTGTTATTTTTATAAAACAAAAGAACGTTTTTTTTAGGTTAAGTAAAATTCAAATACATAATTATTGTACCTCATATTCCCTTGTTTTGATTTGACACCATTGTAGTAGTTGTTCCTTGAAAGTGGCGACACGACGATTTAATGCCGGATCGGTAAATTTAAATATTGGGGCTGATGTTTGACCAGGTGTCTTAGGAGTATTCGGGGTATGTGGGGAGCTGCGCGGGGTATTTTATGTTTTTAAATTTTTCGTTTTTTTTTTAAATAAATATTATATAAAGAATAAAACAAAGCATGCAATAATTTTGGAAATTTTTCATTTCTTTTAATATAATAACACTAAAATATGAAGAACGTATTTTGTTCTTTATTTTAAAAAAATGAGATGAGCTAATTTTATGTCTAGACTATGTTTGAATAAAAAATTAGCTACTCACTTTGGCGGTGATTGTGCTGATGCTTGTTTATCTAGTTGGCGAAATTTGGCAAATGGTGATACCGGTTTTGATGGGGTTACTGTACGTATTACTAAAAATAGTCGAACAATATTATCGTAAATAAAATAAAAGTTTAAATTTCGTAGTTTTTACATACCTTTAGTAGTTGTTGTTGTAACTGCACCATCATCATCTTTTTTGGTTTCCTTGACAATTTCGGTTGTCGTTTTACCTCCTAAAATATAAATTAAAAAAAAAAAATTGTTATCATTTTTGTCCCTAAATTTGGTACGTTTTTCCCATTCTTCAAATCAAAAACATGCTGAAAAATTGGACTATTTCTTAATATATTTCGCATATAAAAAGACAATTTGTAATGTTCGTTGTTTTAATATTAACTGTATTGGTCGATATAAGGATTTGAACATGCTTAATAGGCAAATTATGATTGAACATGTTATGACGGTAATTTAATGATATTTAAATGATCATATAAGCCATATATATATATATATATATATATATATATATATATATATATATATATATATATATATATATATATATATATATATATATATATATGTATATATATATATATATATGTATATATATATATATATATATATATATATATATATATATATATATATATATATATATATATATATATATATATATATATATATATATATATATAAATAAAATAACACAATTATTAACACAAACAACAAGCAATATTATCTCAACGATTTGAGTAAATATCATGCGCTTTAACATTATCTACTTCATCTTATTTGTCTCCTTTTTTATTAAGGACCACGCCACACACAACATCAACACAAAAATCTACAAAACAACAAACATCTCTTTATCTGAAAAAATCACACGAAATCAAAACTCTAATATTCATAAAAACTAAAAAAAATTGACTCACTATAAGTCGGGAATCTTTCGAAATGTGATAAAGGTTCTCATTATAAACAATAATGAAACCCGCACGTTTAAAATTATAATCAATAATGAAAACCGCGGGAAACAAGAATACAAAGTTTAATTCTGATGATTTTATTTTGCGGTGATGATGTGCCAGACGTGTTGTATTCGTGCCTCATTTTTTATAAATTTTGTTGGCGAGAATAGTAAATTTGTTTAGTGAATGATAATTCAAAATTTTCTCTTTTATGCACTCACTTTACAAAATTCAAATTGATAATAATAATATACATCTATAATACAACAATAGCTCTGAACAAAATAGCGTACCTAATATGCCATTACCTATATAAAGCTATGGCCAATTTTGTCGATGCCACGTACTTTAGGACGGCCACCTATGTAATACGCCATTTTGTTCATATACATACAACAACAATTATTATGTAATAGTATACATGGTTTTTTGTACTGTAAAGTAGATTTTTTTATACCACGTGCTCGATGTTTTGTTTCGTTTGCATACAAAGTTAACGTAAAAAGCTTTTCAATATATATAAAAATATGATCTAAATATCGTTCTTTCGTCGATTTACTTATTAAGAATATTTAAATTTAATTTTTATTATAATTGATATTTGGAATGATAAAAAATAGAAATGAATATAATTATAAATAGTTCGGAGGAGACGCGTTTATTTTATACGATCCCAGCAAATAAATCTTCAAAAGCATCTTCAACATTATCTTCGTCGAGTAGGGCAACATCACTACCGAATCCACCAACATGTGGCATTGTTGCACTACGCACGAGTCCGCCCACACTTGGCCGACCCGTCGACGTTTTTTCATTAGTTTTCGTGCGTTTGATCGATGATGATTTGGTACTAGTTGTTGTAGTAGTTTTAGAGGATGCACGGATCGCGGGTACAGGTGATACGGATGAACTAATATTTGTTTGCGAGGAATTGCGTGACAAATTTTTTGGCGATACTTTACCACTAAAATATGCTTCGACTGTTTTTTGTTTTTCACTAACTTGTGACTTTTGAAGTGTTGGTTCGAATGGTCTAGGAAGTTGTAGAGTATGGCCGGATTTAGTTCGCTGTAATGATGCAGGTGGTTCGGGTGCAAATACCGGTTTAGGTGGAACATATGCTTGATTCATTTGATTTATTTGATGCCATGAATCAGATTTAGCCAACATATTGTTCAATCGACTTACATTATTATACACAGAAAATGGTGGTGGAGGTTCATTTCGACCTATGACCATCGGCGAAGAAGGCGTTTCAATCACAATAGGTGGATTCATAACGGCAATTGAATTACGATTTAGTATTTTTGCCAAATTTGGTTCGCTCGGACCCACTTTTTGACGGAGTACAGAACTAAGATTTTGCTTTGCTGTTGTCTCTTTTGACAAACCTGATGTTAACTGGTAATTTTGATTTCGAGTTGTTATTTTACTACCAATTTTAACCGCTGTTTGTTGTACTGGGGCTCTCATTATTTTCGATGTTACCGATGAATGCTCTATGGTATCCGAATGATTAGAATAATTTGGACTAATAATAGGTCGATTACAGGATAAAATAAGTGGCTCAGCATCAGTACTAGTAAGCGAACTGCGCCGTTCTATTTGAGGTATATAGGTTGAAACACACGATGGTTGGGTATAATCCGTGCATGTGTACGTATATGTGGGAAAATTATTCTCGTTTAAATTAGTATTTTGGATAGTTTGAGTATTTTGACCAAATTGTGTTGCATAATTTAATGAGTTGTTTGGAAGCGAAGGTCGTTTGACTAATCGATTAAAATTATCTTTAACTTGTACCGGAGAATATCGGCAAATTTGTGACTGTGCAGGACTTGATGGTAGATCGCTTGACTTTTCAAATTTACTGGCTGCAATACTAAGAACACGGCGCTCGGGTGTCGCTTTTCCGGCCCATGGTGTACCAATTACCGGCGATCGGGCTGGTGATGATGGTTGCGAGCTAAACGCGAGAGTATGTGTTGGTCTAAATTTCTCACTTACAGGTGAAGGAGTCTGTTGTTTATTGAGCATGGTTCGTGGCATTGGAACTGGTTTATATTGGTGGGTGGGTGGTGGTTGAGTATTTTGTGTAATCGGTTTAAATACATTGTCCACATTCGGCTTCATTGTTTGAAACATGCGTCGAGGTGCAATTGGTTGAAACGCTGATAAGGGTGCATGACTAAAATTATTGACTTGTGATAAATTGGGAGTCGATTTTGCCATTTGATTTGGCTCATTTTGGCTGGCTTTTTCTTTTCCAATCCATGGGTACTGAGGTCCTGCTGGTGCTTGAATTTTATTTTGTGGAATCGATTGTGATGGTATTTTAAACGAATCCGTTTTTTTCCAAAAACTTTTGGCATTGTTTTGTTGTCCACTGAAACCAATCGGCGGCTTATTTGGAGTAGTGGGTTGATTCGTGGTAAATTCAAATACATTCTTTCGGTTACCAAATTGATTAGTCCAGTTAGTTTGACCTTGTGTCCGTTGTTGTGGCATTGATATAATTGGAGCCGATAACGGTGGAACACGATATTGTGCTACAGTTTGTTGATTAATCAAATTTGCCGTGGATCGCGGCACAGCCGAAATAATTTTATTCTCATTTGCGCTTTGTTTATTCAAAAACGCTAAAAATTTCAAATCATTTTCGGTTTTTGGTTGAAACGTGGGCAAATTTTTTGAAACTTGCTTCACATCTGACGGTTTTACAAGTCCTCTTAATCCAATTGGTGATACCGAATATTTATCTTTACCCAAGTCTTCGTCATCAACATCTTGCATTGCAACTAACCGATTTTTAGGTATGTCACACGTGTTTGCTCGTTTCATTTTTAATTTTTTACTCGATGTGCTGCTGTATTTATTCAGTTTAAGATCATCGGACGTTTTATATGTTAATCCGCCATTTACTTGGCTAAACTTTGTTTCATTATTTTGAAGATTTTTAATAAATTTATTGTCTGTCGTTTGTGATGGAGATGTTGATGAGTCCTCGTCGTCTGTAGCATTATCGATTTTGTCTTGTTCAAAACTTCGTGATTGTTTCATGAATTGTAATTTTTTAGCATGTACGCTCGAGCTGTGTTGTGATACAAATTGATTTGGACGAAAAAGTTGGGGGGGTTGTACAGGATTTGGCACGGGCGGAAGAAAAGTACCAATCGAATTATTTTTTTGTAACGAATACGATGGCACTAACGCCGGTTTATTTGTTACATCCGGACTATCTGGCTTACTATTACTTAAACTTTGTTCACGTAATTGTAAATCCTCGATTAATCGGCGCGCCTCGGCAATTTCATCTCGACTAACACCAATTGTGTGACGATTATTTCGATTACGACGTTTCAAAAAACGATTTTGATTTGTACCGATCCGTTTATTATATATCGTTAAATCAATATCATTTTCATCATCATCCTGTTCATCATTAAGATCATTACATAATGCTGAAGATGCTTCGCCTGACGATTGATTTAGGCCATTTTGTAAACGCGAGACAAGCGTTAATAACGTATTTTTTTTATTCATATCAAATTTTAAATCTTTATCGGAGATTAGTGAAATTTGCAAACGCTCTAGAGCTTTTGTAACATCATTTAATAAATTATTGACATTACTATTGTTGTTATTACTACTACTACTATTATTATTAACATTATTAATATTATTATCAATAGAATCTCGTAAGCCGGCCGCAATTAATTTTAAATCTTCACCACTTTCGGTACCACTATCCTCAACTGGTGGTCCAATTAAATTTTTATTGTATTTACTATCATTGATATTATTATTATTACTATTGTTATTATTTATAGTACATGTATGTTGTGCTTTACGGCTCAGCAATCCTTTAAGTAATGGCAACAGTAAAGACTCACCATCAATATCAACTGATTTTGTATCCGGGTTTTTATTATCATCAACAACACTTTTTTTATTATTGTCATCATTATTATTATCCGTTACATTAATATTATCATTGTTACTATTATCGTTTGAACTATCCATTTCACTACTTTGTGAAGATGATGTCGTTAATATTGTATTGATTGATGATGCGGATAAATCTTTTGTTGTTTGTTCAACTAAATCGGCACAAACTGATTTGTTTTTTTTTTTGTTTTAATTAACGTAAAAATGGCGGAAATTATAGAAAATATGTTTATATAATTGATTAAATTAGTTTACCTTCTTTATCAGTCATTATTTGTCGTATTCGGGCACGGATTTTACGACGTTCCTCGTAACTTGATGATTGTTCCAACTATAAAAATAAAAGAAAAAAAAAAAAATTAACATGTGCAAAAATTTAAAATATAAATACATTAATAATCATCAAATTTCGCATTTAAAGTGTTTCGACGCCATGGCACATGTGATTGTTATGTGTTTGGCCTGAAACCCACCTAATCTATATAGGAAATATGTATAAATAAATTGGCGCAATTCTACTTACTAATTTCCTCAAATATGAGTCGTCCCAAATACAATCGATATCGTTAATCGCGGTTGTTGTTATTGTTGTTGCAACAGCACCAGTATTATTGTTACTGAACGTATTATCTTTAGTATTATTACTGCTTGATGATTTTACTTTTGTTAATTTGGTTGTGGTAACCTAGGAAAGAAAAACAAAAATTATAGAACATATAATAACATTTTTGTGGTTGTTTTTTTTTTTAAATTAATTTTTAACGAAAATGAGTTTTGATAATTTCTTTATTGTACCGAACGAATATTTATTTAAATTTAAATTGATAGGCCAGTCTAGATTTATGTTATTTTAGAAAGGTATTCAATTTAGCATTCAGCATGATACTCAATATATTGAGCAACTTTCATTGGAAAACCATTAATTAATCAAAATGTACAAACACAAATTGCACAAGTTACAACACACTGTTACAGAAATATTGAGCAAATGTATTTTTAAATATTTCAGTACGTACGTTGTAACCAACGTAATTTTATAAATTTGAAACAACAAACATATAGAGATCAAAGCAAACATAGGAGCAGTCTATGTATGATTAAAGAAATTTAGATACACATTATTCTCTTGGTTCCCTTTCGAACGGTTTACCTTTTGTGATGCATTCAAAAACTATAAAAACAAATGGCATCATATTTTAAGATCGTATCACTTTATAATTTTGCAAAGTATTCACAAATATTTAGGTAAACTAATTAAAAAAGCGTAGAGATTTTGATCACAAACATTTTAAATTAAAAAATATTAAACCGATTATTTCACCTACTATATTTTAATTATCAAAACTATATAATAATCCATAATATTACATATATCGTTTCGTTCTATAAACGCAAAATTGGCACCGTGAAATTATTTAGTTTTACCGTAAAGCTTTAAAACAAACTATAGAAACACTAATAAAAACTAACGTAAATATATTTAAAATGGGTAAATTATATACTTTTTATACACATTTAATTCACATATGATCAATCATGAATGATTATTAAACGGTTTACAAAAAAAAAAAAATAAATGTAATCGCCAAATTTTTTAACGATCTACGTTTAATTGCCCGTTTTTTTTGTGTATATAATATAGAAAGGGTTCAACTTAAAATGGGCAATATATTTATAAATAATAAAAATAAACATTGAATTGAATGAATCAGATTATATTTTGACCATTGATTTGGTAGTGCTTTAAAGTCATGTAAATATGGATATGCCAAATTTTATATAGTGTTCGCCATCATCGTAATAAACTCACATGATAATAATTTTTTTTGTCAATTTCACTTTTTATTTTACAAAATACAACTTGTACAAATCATTATAATTTCATTTCTAAATTTAACGATCAAATTGAAAAACTTGATCGATTTTTTCTATTTAATTTTCTTTTCTGTAAATTATAAAGAGAAAGATACGGTTTGCGTAGTCGCACTTGTTCTTTTCGTAAATGAATAAATTAAATTTTTGCTTTTCTTATTGTCACTAAATAAAGCATATAAACAAGATCTATTTTAAGTCTTAAAAATTATAAATAAATAATTTAAAAAAAAGATCAACCGCGATCATATATGTATACACAATTTTCTAAAAAAACCGATCACGTACATACCGCGTATATAACACTTTTCTTTCAACAGAAAAGTTTACTTTCTTTCTTTATCACTATAATATATATATATATATATATATATATATATATATATATATATATATATATATATATATATATATATATATATATATATATATATATATATATATATATATATATATATATATATATATATATATATATATATATATATATATATATATATATATATATATATACAAATATATATATATATATATATATATATATATATATATATATATATATATATATATATATATATATATATATATATATATATATATTTATATAAAGAAAAGAAAAGAATTTTAAACGATATTTATAGAATTCTTTTATATATTTTGATCGATGATGATCGTCAAATTTGTATATATGATCACGCGCATCGGATGCTCGTAAATGCAGTTTTGTCTCTATTAAATATTGTGTATTTATTATTTACCTGTAAGGATATTTTTTTATATAAAATATTAATTATACATATATCACATGGTATTTGCCGAATTAGTCTAAGGTATATAGTATAAAAATATATAACGACATTGTGGATATAACGTATGCAGTCGCGATCTTTTGTCTATTCGAACAGAATAAAGCATGTGGTTTTATAAAAATGCGCATATGTGTATATATTTTGTCTGCATTAATTGTTTAGTTTTATTTTTTAAATAAAAGATCGATGATCAATTTTTATTTTTATTTTTATTATTATTTAAAAACGAGGGAAGAAGTTTTGTATCGTATAGTAGGCAAATAGTGCGCACATTTTATAAAAATTAGAAAATTTCACTAGCTTTCTTGTGAGTTTTGGCCTCAATTAGTAAATGTTTTTAATGGATCTTATCGCATACACATTTATCTGAACACTTGTTGTATAAAATTGAAAGCGTATACAAATGGATAGTAAATTTAATTATTTTTATTTTTTTACTTTGTATTTGAATTTATATAATAAATAATTATTTTTCTGTCTAATTAAACTGGGCTGTGCTAAGCACAGCCCAGTTTTAAGTGTTAACATACATGTATACAAGGGAGGTAATACGGCTAAATTATGTGAAAAGAACGAATATAATCACGCAAATATTTGGCAATGTCACAAAATTTTGAATTTTTAAGAAATTTTTTTTTAAGAAACCCCACTCGTGTAAGAGTATATATATATATATATATATATATATATATATATATATATATATATATATATATATATATATATATATATATATATATATATATATATATATATAAATACATATATACCAACATAAGTTAAATAATAATAATTTTGAAATAATATCTAAAAAAATATAATGATTGCAATAAAACAGGCGAATTTGATAATTGTTCAAACGATCCCCACAAAACATATTGTGACGCTACTGTTATTATCATGAAATTATTGGCACCGATAACAAAACATTTCGAGTTAAGAAATGAAGAAATCGTCAAGGGCATTCCCAATGACTAAGATGATTTTATTTTACGAATTAATTTGTGTACTATATTTATATATATATAAATATATATATATATATATATATATATATAATATACAGTAAACATGTGTAATATTTAGGTGGGTGGTCCATATTATTCATTATTTATTATGGCTAAAACTGGTATATATCGTGATTTAACTATTTTCTTATATTTTTGTATTAAATTAAAAAGGTGAATGGCTTCGTTTATCTTAAATCTTATGATACGACAACGAGAGTGTGAATTATTTATGCAAAATTATGTTTATTTTTTATTACAAAACTAAACAAAATGATTAATTTATCAATAATACTCATTGATTTTATTTAAATTCGATATTAAATTGGCCATTTTGTATTGCATTATTTTAAACCGGTAATTTAACGTTTATAATGATTTAAGACATTAGACGAAATTTCAAATAAGTATCTCGTACACCGCGTAGAATATAATTTTTAATTAAAACCACAGGTTTTAACCATTATTGTATAATAATTACGATTTTTAAAATAAATTAAATTAATTTAGTGCGCCAATTAAATAATTTATAGCCAAATTGGGTAAAAATGTATTTACTTTTCTTTAAACAAAAACGGTTTATAAAACAATAAAAAATTATTAGTTTATTAATTTATTAGTAGCAGTGTAGTCTAAATAATTTAATTACGCCAACCATATTTTAGTCTGAAGACTATAATTTAAAAATTTTTTATAATTAATCAGATTATCTATTTTAAGACTGTTCAATCGACATTTTATTTCCGGAAAAACATATTTTTACGCGTTCATTAAACAAAACAAAATGTGTTTTTCTTTCTAAATTTGTGTGAAAATTTGTGTGACTAAAATAAAATAGAAAAACCATAATAGAACACAAAACAAAGATATATATATATATATATATATATATATATATATATATATATATATATATATTATATATATATATATATATATATATATATATATATATATATATATATATATATATATTTATCGATACCGGGAGTATAAAATTAAGGCGATCGATAATTTCACACATAAAGTTATAATTGTATATTATAATTTCATTTAGCAGTCGTGGACCCTGAACAAACCGTACAAACTACACATTTTTTGCTGCGCCGCTGCTACACACATGAAACATTGCCAAGATTTTAACCAGCAGTCCTATTTTGGTAACGTTTCGTGATTTTTTGAAAAAAATTAAATTAAAAAACGAAAAAAAAACACAAAACAGAAATAAATAAAACAAAAAGCAAAAAAAAAAGTTATGATCGGTTAAATTTTCCGCGATCGTTTGCGCTGAACTTAAGTATTTTTTTTACTTTTTAATTTTTTTTTATTATGTATTAAACTAATCGATATATAGCATCGATCACTGACCTATCAATAAATAATTTTACTTTATTCTTCAAATCCTGAATATATTGTAGCGTCAATTTGCATTTTGAATTTAGTTAAAATATGATCGCGAATAAATGTTGCACGAGTGAAAGAGAATTGGATGTATATATATATATATATATATATATATATATATATATATATATATATATATATATATATATATATATATATATATATATATATATATATATCATTTAATTTATAAAATATAAAGCCAGAAGATGGTCCTACACACCAAAAACTTAAAATAAAATTCCATAGTTTTCATCAAAGTGATTATGATTGAGAAAATGGTAAAAATACTTATAAAAACGGAATACATTACGTCAGTATATCTTTAAACTTTTCACCTTTTAAACTTTATAAAAAAACAAACTACATATAACTAATTATAGGATCGGGCGCACTTCAAATTTTAATTATAAATTCACTTAAAATTTTGCGGTTAATAAACAATCGATCGATCACTGGTCGATGATTTTGCTAAATATTTGAATGAGATTAATAATCAAATAAAAGATGTTAAATTTTTCATTTTGGTCGATCGATCTTTTAACAAAATATTTTTTTGATCGCGTTTTACTATGATTTATTTTATATTTTAATATTTTTTTTTTTAATGTTTTGAGCGTAGATTTTAATATGGCTGTTTTTGTTAACCGATTATATTAAAGCAACAGACAAGACGATACTAAACAAGAAGATAAATGAAATAAAATAAAAAAATTATTTGTAAATTTTTCTTTTATTTTCTGTTGATTATCCGAAAAAAACGCAAAAGAAATTACGTATACATATAGTATAATGTATTATAAAAGTGAGATTTAAAGTTGGGAGCATAAAATGGTAATCAAAATCATAAAATATTATGAAAAGATCGCGGGTTCTCGCGTGATTCATTTTGATATGCATAAAGGCGGTATCGTAAAATCGTTGATCTCCTTTCGCATCGATTCTATATTATACCCGATCAAGGTCATCGACTAGCATATAATCAACTAGCGCATACACAGACACACGCACACATTTAAAAACCACAATAAAATAAATATAAAATATTTAAAAACGTTTTTACGTCAAACACATAAAAATTTTCTTTAAAAAAAACAGATTTTCTCTCGAAATTCGACCAACGATCGATTCTAAAATTAAATAAGTAATTCGTAAAATTAAGAAAAAATAATTTTTCCATCTGCATCATCATCATCATCATATTTATATACATAAATATCGTATAGTAAACGCGTAACAATTTACAATCACCTGTGCGTGTTCTATAATACGCGCGATCGCTTAATCGACAGACACACAGTATGTGTGGGAATTTTTTCTTTTTTAATATTATTTTAATTTAAAACAATAATTGAACAATCGTTTTTTTTGTCGACTTGCATAATTTACGTGATGAATTCAAAATGCAGTACATATATTTAAAAGTAAACTCAAGATGAAGATCGCATTGCGAGTTGGTGTATCGCACCAACTGTGAAGCAATGTTGAAATGACATCAGACATGTTTGATTTTAAGAACTGAGGACTTAAAATCGATCATTATTGTAATATGTTAAGTAACTGCAAGAGGAACTAACCAAAAATAAGACAGTTATGGACAATTAGGATAGAATATTTACCAATTCTTTTGTTTACGTTTTAAAAATCAAAATTTAAAAATATTCAATTTCTATTTCTAACCAAACTACGTCTACGATTTAGTTAAAAATTAATATTCAAATATAAAATTCTAAAAAAATTAATATATTTCTGCTTAAAATACTATATTTTTAACTAAATTTACTATGAAATCTGCAAAAACCACCAAAACCAAGTTCAATGGTCCTTTTGCTCTAAAAGATATTACTCGAAATACACGAAATTATTTTTATAATATGGTAACGGAAGTATCGTAATTCAAACCCGAAATTTATTTAGGTGCTAAATTTTTTGGAAGCGGAGTTGGCATTGCAGCTCTAACACTAAATTCCAAATTGTCAATCAAAACTTTAATCCTTTAACCTTTAATTACTATATCTCAAACGTTATGTTTGTTTGATTGAACATCTAACAAATATTTTATATAGACAATATAATAAAAGGCTTACCTCTCGCGTAGTTGACGATGCTGGCAATTCTGATTTTAGTGTTCTTGTAGTTTTTTGTGACACTTTTAAGCCTTCGGGAAGAACATTTTCGGTCGCCTGAACTAATATTGATGCGCCAAGAAATTTATTTAGTAGAGCACGTGCTTCACGATCTGACTCTGTGTCGCCCTCGATTTTGACATGATCGGCATTTTTCATACGATCGATTACATCATTAAATCCGCTATATATTTTCTCACTTCCCAAAAACGACTGTACATTTGTATGAACTTTTTTTGTTAATTTTGATCGAGTACGATCGTTTGATTCATATTCGTATTGTTCGATTTCTTCGCCATCCGAATCGGGTTGATCGTCAATCTCGTGTTGAATAAAATTTTTTGTTGATTTTTTAATCGTTTTCGTGGCTGATTGATAACCTTCACGAATTTTGTGAGGTGCTCGAAGATCTATTGATTCAGCAATTTTACGAATTTGATCATCCATTTGGTACGTTGTATCCGAGTCGGTTGAATAAACGGGTTCTAAATAAAGCCACAATTATTTATATTATAACAATATTACAAATTAAACTATTCGCAGAAATTAGTTATTTACTTACCTATAGGTTTTTCCGTTTTTTGGGCCTGTTTCTTAAGTGCACGAATTCCGAACAGTGGTTTACCATTCTCATCGGTAGGGCCAATACCATAACTGGATGTGACACTATCGGTTTTTTCAACTTCTCGATAACTGGATGTATTATATTTCCGGGTGGTTGAAGACGTTGACGTAGTAGTTGTCGGGGTTGGTTTAAACTGATTTTCAGATGGCTTTTTCAATAAATTTTTCTTCAACCAAATCGGCTTATCATCATAGACTTCATCACCACCTTTAGTGATAGTGGTCGTTGTGGTCACAATCTTTGATACATTTTGATCTGGATCATCATGTACTCGGCTAGTTTTCGTGGCTGTTCTCATTGGACTAAGCCTTTGTGTAGGCTGGGATTTTGGTACAGTTGTTGTTTTGGTTACAGTTTCAATTCTTTTGCTTGTTGGACTTCGTGTACGTTCTTTAGAAATTCGTTTTGTTGTAATTTCGGAAGAAGTATGATGTGATGGGGTGTGAATCTCTTCATCTTCGATTTGTTTTTTAATGATTCGAATTTGAGATCGAATACGACGACGATGCTCATAACCAACAACTGTTTCCAACTAAAAACATAAATATAATAGTTAAAATATTAAGTTATAAATGCCATTTAAAAAATTACCATTCGTTCGAGTAGTTCTAAATCCCATATCTCTTCGATACACGGAATTTCTGTAGAACTACTCTTGCGACGTGTTTTTGTCGCATTCTGGGAATCAACTCGTCTCAATTCTACACCAAATTTGGCCAAATTGGTCGAATTGTTTTCATCGATGGATTCATGATCCGAAACGATTTGTGATCGTGAGTCTCTTCGGTTAATATGTTCGAGTGATGATACAGTATGATTCATGTATGATGGTTTATTTGACGATGTATGATGACCTTGTGAATCTGTTGGTGTAGTTGCAGATGACCCACCATTTGGAGATTCCGAAAATTCACGATTTGTTATACGTTCAGATGAGAATTTTCGTTCAAATAAATCTTTTTTTGACGAAATATTAGTGACGTCACGAAGATTTTTCAATGTTAACTCATCGCGTTGGCTTAGTTTTGGTGTTTTGGGTACTTCGATCAAATATTCCTCCTCACTATTTCCAATTTCTTTTGCCGTTGTGTCGGTTTTATTAGTTTTTACACCTATGTCGGTTAACTTAACATCATTCGTTTTATATTTCCAGACAGATGGGCGGGACAAAATATCGATTTGTTTTGGCCGATCGTTTGGTTTATGTTCAAATATTTCTTTTGCCTTTTTCATGACCTCCGTACTTTGAAGAATCGGTGTCGAAGTTATCTTCTTAATTTTAGAGCCCTCTTTATTTGGTTTGAATCGATCGATGACACTACTCTTTGATAATATCTGTTGATCATCCTGAACTTCATCAGTAATCGAAGTTTTTACAATTTTTGAAATAGTCTCAACTTGTTGATCGTTAGGAGTGTTTTGGTTTAAGAAAAATGGTTCCCGATCACGAGTTTCTTGTTCATACCGATCTTCAAACTCATGAACTTCATCGTCGGGTTCAACATTCTTATCGAATTTAGTACGAATTGATGATACTTTTGTATCGGTCGTGATTCTTTTGATCGATGACGACACTTGATCATTGGGTTTTGTGAATTTAGACGCAATCGTCGATACCTTAGTATCTTTTGGACGAGTCACAGATATTTCTTCGTCTATCATTCGTGCCTCAACTGGTTTTACTTTTCTGGTTGTAGTTGTTGTCGTCGTAGTTATAATTGTTTCACTTGGATTTTGCTTAATGATTTTAGTCACTTTACGGGCATTGTCACGATTAATTTTATTTATATGAATCTCTTCTTCTTCGTTATCGATCTCTTCGTCCTCAGTTGTCTCTTCATGGTCATTTTCGGGTCGGTATTGATTTTCAGTTTCGCAAATTTTTTCATTTGTTATAAAATCGGTTGAAGCTTTGGGTTTTTTAATTTCTTCGGCGGTCATTATAAACTTACTGACCTTATCCGAAACCGACAGTAGACAGTCGTCATTTTCAAGATCTTTCTCAACTGGTCGTCTACGATCGACTATTTCACGGTCACCTTCTGTTATTTTCTTTGTAACTTTGGATGTTTCATCAGCTAAATTTATAAATCGCGAAACTTTATCAGATACTGACAATAAACACTCATCATTGTCAGTAACTTTAACAACACGATTATGATCAACGTCATCATCGCTCTCATCGACATTACCCTCTTCCAAATCATCATAATGTGGTAAATGATCTGTCGGTACTTCACTTATATCGCACGACACAAATGTACTTGTGTCTTCCTCGAATATTGGTATGTTCGTTATTTTTTGTCGTGGTTTTCGTTCGTCTTCGGGTTCTGTTACATTATCTGGATATCGTGTTGGTCCCGTATCAGTTTCAGGCGATACCGGTACCGGAATCATTTTGTTTGGTGAAGGTTCGCGTGATGATTTAGCTTGTTGTATATCGATTACGATATCCATTTCGTCGTTTTCGACTGTCAAATTTGTATTCGTGATATTGATTGTTTTTGTCGCGATACATTTGGTTGGCCGTGAGGCTTTTGATTTAAGCGATGGACGTCGTTCTTTATTCATCGGTTCATTCACATCTAGTTTTGGTGTGTGTGATGTTCGAATTTGATTTTCACTTGCCGATCGACCAAATTTATCGGTTGGAGGCACTCGATTTGATGGCGTGATTGGTGCAGTGTGTTTACGTTCGGTAGTAGCTAATCTTTTATTAGCTGTGGTGGTTGTAGCGTTCGAAGAGAAATGATCGATTTTCTCAGTAATTTTTGTAACTGGGCGAACCGTAGCGTCTTGTTTTGATATTATTCGTTTAGTGCTTGGTGTTGTGCTATTAATAGAAGGCCGTGGACCACATACATCACCGTCGCACAATTTTTTAGCATCTTTTCTAATTATCACCTCTTCGATAACCTCATTTAGCCCTGGGTGAGATTCATAAGACTTCTTTTTGTTGGGACGTAATACAGGAGATTCCGTTTTTGTTGTATAACGCTGAATGGCTGGCGAAACTATTTCGGGCGCTGTTTTTTGTTTCGATTTGATCGAAGTGGTAATGCTTCTTTTTTCATTGCGATCTGTTATAATTTCGGAATTAATACGATCGAGATTTAATTTTCTTTGAATCTGTTGCGACGATGTAGTTTGAGGTCTTGATTTAGATAGAGTGGTTGATATGCTACGATCTGGAATTGTTTTGGTGATTGTAGTTATGTGGGTTGCGTGGCGAGTTGGACTTGTTTCAGGTGATCGTGATTCTTTTTCTGGTTTGCGTGGTTTAGTTGGTGAGATTATAATTTCCTTAACTGTTTTGATAATTTGTCGGCCTACTGGACTAGTTTCGTGTGAACGTGGCTTTGTTGTTCGTGGTGTTTGGCGATCAGGACTTATATCAGTTTGAGTTGGCCGACGAATCGTTCTACGCTCAACAGTAGTGGTGATTTCCTCGTTATCATCGTCGAATTTCGATGATTTCTTAAGAGTTGTTCGTTGACTGGGACTAGATTCGAAAGGGTGATGTCTAGTTGGACTTGATGCCAGTGAGCGTCTCTTAGGCACATTGAATTTCCCAGTCAGTTTACATCCAACTTCTCGTTCTTCTTCGACCAAACTATTATCCCTTTCTATTAGATTAGTCGTATCGACAGCACGTTCAAATATAACTTCAACATCATCAGGTTTTTCCCTAAATGGACCAGGCCGTTCAGAACTCGGATGACGATGGTTTGGTTCCATATCATGAATCTCACTTTTGATAAATCTATCAGATTGATTTACCACAACAGTCTCATCGTCAATTTCACTTTCTTCAGAAGTAAAACGTTTGGGTGATTGCTCAACGGATCGATCATCACGTGATCGAGTGTCCGGTATTTTGCTCACTGAACGTCGATCCACTTGTTCACCACGAATATGATCGGAGTTTTCATAGTCTGGTTTCCGTTTTACTATAGCGCCAGGAGTTTCTTCGTTAGTTTCATTTATGTAAACTGCTGTCGAAGTTTTACGATTAATTAACTGGATTTTTGGTTTTGATGATTGAGTAGGGCGGAGATATCTTGGTTCAATGTTACCTCTGTCTCTATTAATTGGTTCGTCAGTTAGTTCATCTGATTCCAAAATATCTTCAGGTGATTTTTGAACTGGTTTTTGCCGTAGAGGTGAAGTATCTGTATATGTTGGAGTAGCCCGTCGACCAGTTATCCTTGTAGTTACAGAAGTTGTAGATTTACGAGTTGGGCTTTCCGTTGTTCGCCTTTGAATACGTTCAGGACTTGTTCCACTTAGTTTGAGTTCTGTGATTTTAGTTGAATAACTTTTCCGATCAGGTGATCCATCAATTGGATGTCGTTGAACTTTGCGGGTAACAATCCTTTCATTGAACTCTTCATCTTTCTTATTTTTAGTGGTTTTTGATGTACGAACTGGTGAAGTGCTCATCTCTGTTGAGCTTTTTGTTTTTTTGGTCAAAGTGATACGATCAGGTGAACGTCGATTAGGTAATCCGTCATTATGGCGTCTGATTGTCTTACGAGTTACAGTCGTTTCGACCGTTTCCTCATCAGTTTTATAAGCACGGTCAGGTGATTGTCTTGAAGTAATTGGTGAAAATTTGGTTTCCTTTTCCTTTGTTATCGATTTAGGATCAGGCGATCGACAATTGTCATTCGAACGACGTTGAATTCGATTTGTTAATTCTGTCTCGAAAATTTCTTGGTTGTTAGTGCGCTTAGTTAAACGATCAGGTGATTGAAGGTTACGATCAGATGACGTTGATGATTTTTGTTTAGTGATCGATTTTATTGTATCACCGTGGTGTGGTGATCGACGATCAGGTGATTTATCGTTTGGTTGACGATTTTGTTCACGTTCGTTGCACATAATATTTTCGTTGACATTTCTATTTAGAGGACGTTCAGGTGATCTACTCATTGATTGAGCTGGTGTTTTACGATCAGGTGATTTCTTATCGGGCCCTATTGAAATTGTATTTCCACCGTTTGGACGATGTTGAGTTTTTCGAGTGACTGTAGTTTCGACAATCTCCTTATTAGTTCCTGTAATTGAAGTATCTTTTGTCAATCGATTAGGTGATTGACGGTTAGGAATTTTTTGGACAATAGTTGTTTCAGTTATTTCTTCTGTTACTTTGGAGTTTCGATCATGAACTTTGCGTTCAGGTGACTGGCGGTCTGGAGTCTTGCGAGTAACAGTAGATTCGTTTCTTTGAGATTTAGCGTTACGGTCAGGTGATCGAGTATTGGCTACTGTCCGCTCAGGTGATTGGCGATTAGGGATTATGCGTTCAGGAGTCTCACGGTTTGGAATCTTATGAGTGACAATCGTTTCGGTTATTTGAATTATATTACTTTGATCAGGAGATCGGCGTTTAGTTAAAGTGCGATCAGGTGATTCACCTTTTTCAATTCTTATAACTTCAGGGACTGATTCTCGATCAGGAGTTTCATAACTAGTACGTTTCTGAGTTTGTTGAATTACAGTTGATTCGTTTGTATCGTCATCAGTTTCGGTAGCATCTGGAGCTTCTTTGGAATTACGATCCTGTGACTGTCGTTCTGGTGATTCTTCTTTAGCACGACTTTGAGTTTGGCGTGTAACTGACGTTTCGATGGTTTTATCATTGTTTGTTTCAGTTATCTTTGTAGCACGGTTAATATGGCGATTAGGTGATTGACGGTCTGGAATTGTACGATTAGTAGGTACCTCAAATTTATTACGTGGCATTTTTCGGGTGGTTGTTGCCTCTTTGATTTCTTCCGTTACTGTCGATGAACGACTTGGTGATTGACGATCAGGCGTTGTTCGTTCCGTAATTCTATGATCATGTGAATGGCGATCTGGTGATTTACGATCAATTGACACATCATTTGGATGACGTGGAGTGGTACTTCTAATTGTTGTCTCCGTTATTTCTTCTGTAAATTTAGAAGGGCGACTAGGAGATTTGCGATCAGGAGATGATTGATCGATGATTTTTCTATTAGGTGACTGACGATCTGATGATTCGTAGTTTGGTCGTCTCTGGGTTTTGCGAGCTACTATTGATTTCGTTATTTCATCATCAGTTTCGATAACAACTGCATCGGTTTTATACCTGCGATCCGGTGACTGGCGATCTGGTGAATCTTCTATTGGTCGTTGTTGTGTTGTGCGAGTAACTAACGATTCGATGGTTTCATCATTTGTTTCAATTTCATTTGTAGAACGGTTGATATGACGATCAGGTGATTGACGGTCTGGAGTTTTCGGATTAGCAGGCACATCATTTGGATGGCGTGGTGTTTTACGTGTGGTTATTGTCTCTGTAATTTCTTTTGGTACGTTCGATGAACGACTTGGTGATCGACGATCAACCGTTGTTCGGTCAATAGTTTTACGATCAAGCGATTGGCGATCTGGTGATTTATGATTAATTGGCAATAATGCGTCTGGGTGGCGTGGAGTAGTTCGTGTAATTGTTGTTTCCTTAATTTTTTCTGTAAATTTAGAGGGGCGACTAGGAGATTTGCGATCAGGAGATGATCTATCGGTTGTTTTGTGATTAACAGGCTGATGATCGGGTGAATCATAAATTGGTTGTTTCTGAGTTTTGCAAGTTACAATCGATTCGGTTGTTTTATTGTCAATTTTGGTGAGTTCCGAAGTAGTTTTTAACTTGTGATCCGGTAACTGACGTTCTGGTGATTCTTCTATTGGACGTCGTTTAGTTGTACGAGTAATTGACGCATCAGTGATTTTATTATTGGTTTCGATTACCTTTGTTGAACGGTTGGCAGGACGATCAAGTGATTGACGTTCAGGAGTTTTTCGATTAGCGGTCACATCACTTGGGTGACGTGGTGTTGTTTGTAAGGTGCTTACTTCCGTTATTTCATCTGTTACGCTCGATAGATGACTTGACGACCGACGATTAAGAGATATTAGGTCATCGATGTTACGATCTGGTGATTTACGATCAATTGTCACATCATTTGGCCGACGTGGAGTTGGTTGTGTAATTGTTGTCTCTATAATTGTTCTATTAGGTGATTGGCGGTCAGGTGATTGGTCATCGTTGGGCCGTCGCAAAGTATTGCGAAGTGCAGTAGATTCGATATTTTCTTCGTCTGTTTCTATCATATTGGTGGTAGATTTCATCGAATGAGAACTTGGTTGATGATATGGTATTTTGGATTGATTAAATGTTTTTCTCGAATTAGGTGTTTTCAATAAATCGTCGTTTGCAAAACGATGAGTTTTACGAGTAACAATCGTTTCCACTATTTCTTCATCAGTTTCCGGAGCTACTAAAGAATAATCTGAAGGTTCGTAATCCGATTCATTTTCATCTGCGGCAGGCTGATTTGGTGTAGTTTTTTCAATTATTTTCGAAGGGCCTTCCGATGGTATACGTTCTGTGATGTAACGAACATGATTTTTATCTAACTTAGGACGAGGTTGTTTATGATTCCAAATAGTTTCTGTAATAATCGTTGCATTGATTTCGTCGTCCGTTTCTGTTAGATTTTCAGATGTATCATCTTGTGGGGAGGTTTTATAATTAGGTTTTCGAGCTTGATTGCGTTCGATTGGTTCGCCTTCTCGTACACTTTCATCAATAAATTCATCATCTGATTTTGGAGCATCTAACTTTTTAATCGGAAGTAGTGTTGTACTTGTAACAGTTTCAATAACCGTAGTTTTAGGATTAGATGATTGACAGCCAGGAACCTCATTGACTGAACGACGGGATGGCTTACGATCAATAGTAGTTTCGTCGATCTCAACTTTATATTTTCCAACATTCTTACAATTGTTAACAGTAACGATTTTACGATCAGGTAATCCGTGATCGGTTGTCGGTCGATGGCTGCTAACCGGTTTTCGATCTGGTGATACATGTTCATTTCTCGGTCCTCGAGGAGTTTCTCGTGCTATCGTTGTATTTGTAGTTTCATCAATTTTAGATAGATTATGATCAAGTGGTTCTCGATTTATAGTTGATCGAATTTCTGTTTTACGATCAGGTGAGTGACTATTGTAATCAGGATCACGTGTTTTACGCGTTATAGTTGTTATAGTAGTTTCTGTTAGCTTAGATGGTGATTTTCGATCAGGTGATACTCGAGTTGGCCGTTTGCTGTTTGGTACAGTTTCGTTTGGACGTCTTTGAGTCGTTCGAACTTCGGTCGTTTCGATAGTTTCATCTCGATTAGGTGGCAAATTTTGTGGCCTCAGTGGTATCTTTCGATCAAATGTGCTCGTATTAACTGTAGTCGTCTCATCCGACGTTGGTCGAGTGGATGGCCTTAGATTTGGTTCTGTTACATTAGCTCGATTTTTTACGATGTCAAGTTTTTCTTTTTCTATAAATTCTGCTGCTGTCGTGGTGAACTTTGAGCGCCGTACCACTGGTGATTTTGGTTGTTCATCTGGTTCGGGCATTCCTAATATTTTACGACAACGTTCTTCGTATGTCTCGCTGCGACCATAAGGTGGTCTGTTTGATTTTGGTCGATCTTTCCTATCCGTTGTCGTTGACGTCACCATTGTAGTTTTAGATACAATTGGACCATCCATATCTAGATCAGTAACTTTAGGCAATTGTTTTGGTTGTTGAATTCCATAATTTTCCTTTTCTGGGGTTCGAACAATTTTTTCGGTTTTTACTGTGGTTGTCACAATATCGGGTCGTTTCGTAGGAGACGCACGTTGTGTTGTTTTTAATCCTGGTGTGGGGCTTTTTGTTACCGTTTGCGAACTAATTTGACTTATGTCCGTGTCACGAGAATTACTGCGACACGTGCGAAACCCTTTATCCGGACTAATACTCGATCGGATAGATGATGTTGTGCTACGATGCGAGCGGATTGAGTCACGATCGGAAACTGGTGATACTCCTCGAAGTGATCGAGCGAATGCTTCATGTGTAGGATCTAGATCAACACTAATTCGTTTTCGTGTGTATTCGGTTTCATTAGGTTTTTGATCGACTTTACTCGGACGTTTCACATCGTAAACCTCGTCATTTCGATTCGTTTTCGTCGTTGTGGTTGCTGTAGTTATAGTTCGAACTACATCATCCGAGTCCGTCAAACGTTCCATAGCACGGGCTAAATCCTTTTTAACAGTTTGCGGTATATTCCGATCGTTTGTCGCATTCATTATGATTTCGTAACCTTCGACATCTTTTGTTGTTTTATTCTGGATATGACGATTTGGTTGATATGGGACTTGATTACCTTGATCATCGATTATATATCGGATTCGATTATGTTCGACGCAATCATCATTAACGACACGTGATGTCGATGACGATGTGTTTTTACTTGTGTTTGACGAGGTCCATGCTTCTGAATTTCCCGATCTTGTTTCATATTTCGTTGTAGTCATTGTACTACCATCGGGAAATGATTTCACCTCACGTATAACTTTTGTGTGAGGATCTGGATATTCAACGGTGCGCGAAAGTAATTGTTCTGCATTATTATTTGATGGTGGCGAATTATTACGTGGTGCATTATTATTATGTTGTTGTTGCATCGATGTACGAATTTGCGGTGCTTCATTGTAGATAATATTTGTGTCAATCGGTTCGGACGGTTTATTTTGTTGAAGTTCATAATCTGTATCGCCACTCTCATAATGCGATCGTATTACCTTCGATGAGGTCGTAACCGTTGATTTTTTATTTTCAATTTTTCGATTGTTTTCATCACCTTGAACAATATTTTCCTCTAATACCATATTCGTATTTTCACCTGACGAAGTTGTATAGTTTTTATCATTTCCATCGAATGCAACTGATGAAATTTTTTCATTGCGTCCCGTAAATTTAGCTTTTCCATCGGCCAAATCATGTACACCATCCGTAGTCGCTAAACTATGCGTCGTATGCTTTTTTCCATCGTTACTTAATTCCGATGATGTCATTATATTCCACCCACCCAAATTTGCAGGGACTCCATATTTAAATTCACTGTAAATACATAAAAATATTAATTATAAAATATCCACATTGACCTTAAAATTAAAAAAATGTAGTAAGAGTCAGATTCTAGTATTTCTACATGGTATACTTTCATATGCACGCGAGGGGAAATTTAATATAAGTTATTTAGGCTATATCTCGTAAAATATGTATAGAAATCGACATTTAGGAGATTTATCAATAATATTGAGATAATCGTACAAATCTTGTATTAATTCGTTATAAAATATAAACTATAATGGTTAAATTTATTGCGAACATCATTACTAATTTCCATATAAAGTAATAATAATCGCGAATTTATTTTTTATATTAATTTACACATTTGTTTCGCTTCAAATAAGTAATACAAGATCGTCTTGTTGTCAACTTATATTATGTTCTGAATTTAATTCAAGCACCATAGGTGGGACGATTTTTTGTGTATTTCAAGATTTATTGTGATGAGTTCATTTTTTATGTATATGAAATAATAATATACACAAGATAGCGTTGGCCATTCAAAATCGGAATATATGGTTGTTAAATCGATTAAATTTTGTGTAATTAGAATACGCGCTCATACAAAACGATTGAAGGCGTAATTAATTTTGATAAAAAAAAAGTTAAAAGATTTCAATGCCACACGAGATGATAAAATTATAAAGTAAGTACTTACCGTGTTGGTGATTCCGAATCACGGATCTCTTTAGTTTTAAAACTTTGAAAACTTTGATCAGCCAATGAATCACCATGACTAGCGGTCAACGGTGTCTTAGATAATCCAATACCAGCATCCATATCGCCTGAATAAAAATCTCTTAGCCGGGTTTCACGCAGTTTGTACATATGCGCACGGATCTCTTTTTTACGGCAAAAATCGTCCGTTTCTTGCCACTATATTATAAAAACACAAAATATATACAAAAATAAAACACAAAATTCACAAATAAATTTTAACAAATAATTGGTATCGAATATTCACTTAAACTATTAGAAACAAATATTATTATTAATGAACGATATAATATTAAAGTTTTTTAAACCGATTTGTGCGACACACATTTAAGAACTAAGCTCACAAGAAAACGCGAAATTTAAAACAGCAAAAGAAGTTAAAAAAAAAAAAAAAGTATGAGCTCACACCGTCCACAGTCACACATTTAAAACCGCAACCGAACTACCACTATCCCCATATGGTTTTAAAACTATATTACACCCTGTTCGTATGACAGACTTCATAGATTTATTTAACACCCACACATTAGTTTGTTAACAAAACAACAAAAAGTGATTGGGTGTATTACTGTATTCCTCACACAAAACAATAAACAGTCGCGCGAGTTTAGAAAATTATTTATGAATTAATTAAAAAATTCGCAAAATTTTAGTTTTAATATTTATGGAACGATCAAACCATCATAATATTGTGGGTGAGCATACACTCCATATAAAAATACGATCAAATAATTTAATTAGTTCCATAGAACGTTGGCTAACGACGATTAAACAATAATGATGAGCCATGCTAACGCATATGTGCATTTTTAGAAATATATAAAGTGAGTGAGTTATCAGGCAGAGGATGTTGATTTACAAATTAGAATATCTAATTCATGGTATTTTAAATTAAACTGATCATAGGTATTTTACGGCGCTGTGATTAAAACGATGGCAATTGTGTGGCTTTTGGCGTCAAACACTTTAAAGCATCCGAGCCTGTACGGCACAGGCAAGTAATGACAAAAACCAAGTAATGGACTAGCCGCCTTTAATGTTGATAATTTTAATATAATGTATACAAGTTTTGTGTAATTTCGCAGTTAAATTTTATTTAACCATAAAATTATTTTCAATATCATACAAGAACATTTTACTTAAGTGAAATAAATAAATTCTTATATTTACAATTTATTAATAATATTAACAGTAATAGTTTAATAATAAGATGTGGGGTTATAATATTATTGTTATTCGTATATAATATATAAATACATACATGCATATAGACAAATTAGATTTGTGTGCTGAGAATGAACGGCCAAACCTACGCGCATTTAACAATAATAATAAAAATAATATATAATAATAAGAAGCCCACTATACTTTTATTTACTTTACATATTATATACTTTACTAATTTGCGATATGAATTAAATTTTTTATAGTACCAACATCAATCGTTGATGTTCAACATCAACGATTTTAACATGATTATCTGAGAATTTTATGTATGGCCAACAAATAGATTCGTAACAAAGTTTAACTATATAACCATGTGTAAGAGTGATCTTCATTTTTATATTGACCGTTTACAACCCTAATCACATAATCGTGGGAATTCCAAATGATTAATATTAATGTGATTATCATATTTTATAAAATATGTGAGACAGTCGCGAGACTCTTGGATTATGTAGTACAGTGTATTTGTATTACCTTAGGGTGAGGTACTTAGATATAAATACAATACATGTGTCACTGACACAATATGGTAATCAGTTTGTGTCTCGCAGATCGATTTTGTTTCATTGATGATTTAATTTGGCTGAGTTTTATTTATTATTACTATTTAAAAAAAAAAAAAATATAGCTTAAAGTGATATATTGAGCTCGAGTAGGTTGGTTGAGTGCGGTTTATTAATTCGTAAAAAAAATGGATTACTCAGGTATTGAATTGAAATATGTTTATACGTTTGTACAAGGTTGGATCACTATAATAACCATATGATGACTTAAAGTGTAAAAATTATATACATAAATAACGCAATATTTTTTGAACATATGGTGTAACAAGTGTCCTAAAAAAATCTACAGTTTTCTTAACGCATCAGATGGCGCTCTATGTACAATTTAGTTGCAAAATTATTTTGTAATTTGAAATAAACAAGCAAACCATATTAGGAAAGCTGGTTTAGATAATAACAACAATAAATAAAAATACAAATGTTTACTCACCATGCGACGTAACATGTCTTCATCTCTAATCGCACCAATATCAATAATCATTGACATTTCGCGACGGTCTATTTAAATTGATGTACCTCAACGATTTATCACTTAATAATGGCGGCGTATTACCCAGTTTATGATAGAATCTGTAAAAGATTAGAAATTTATAATATGATTAGATCAGCGATGGGCCACTCTTTTACTAAAATACAACAGCCATATAGTATTACGTTATAATCTCTAAAATACAAATGACACCATGCAAGTTTTAGTATATCGTTGATCAATTAATTTATTTCTTATTCGAATTTATTTATGGTTGTTATTTTTTGTTTACTCTTAAACTAAGGTGCCCCTTCGCAGATTCAAACTATATGTATAAAGTACGCATTATATTTATTGAATGTTATACATCCATTTAAAAAAAAAAATTAATTAAATTCCATTTATGGCAAATAAAATTTTAATTCATGTCTCGACGCAATAAAAATACTTCAAAATTATTTGTAACCACAATTGCAGTATCGTAAAAGATTTTGCAGCATACACAAATCGCACATAAATATTATGTAGTTTATGTGCCGCAATTAAAGAGGCTATAACTGGATCTAAGTAAAGGGAAAGTTAATTTGGGAACCAGTTAAATATTAAAATCTCTATTTTATGAGTACAATACCTTAATATTTTAATTTTAGATCAAATATTTGATCGTAAATGCACGCAATGTTATAATGTTGATTTACCTAAACCTCTTAAGATCTCTCTATAAATACTGTTAAATAATTTCAATATATTTCCAATGCTCGTGATATCAGTATAAATACTGCTGCAAAATTTTCGCATATTTTCATAAATTTCCAGACAAGAGGTTAGTCCGCAAAATTATCGTTATCTATAAAATCAAAATAGAATAAGATGTCATAGTGGTCTAGACTCAATTATATCGCTAATATGCATATTAAAACGCGTAATAGTATCGCGTAACAGTTACACAAAGATCTGATTAATAATCAAAGTTTTTTCCTTTTATTTTAGGAATTGCGCTAGAACGATTTGAAAGGGATAATTTATATCGAAGAAATCAACCTAAACGATCAAACGGATCTAAAAGTTCACGAGGAAAGCCGATAATAACTTACCGGACCGTTTAAAAATTTTAAAATTATTACGATTATTTATTGGAAAGTTATTTTCTATTATACATATTACAATATTAATTATTAATATTATTATAATACAATTTGTGTACCTAAAAAATATTCATCGCTCTAACAACGTTCAATCAAAAGTTATCGATATCAGCATAAATAATGCAGCAAAATATTTGTACATTTAAAAAAATCGTTATCGAGCATAAAAATCAGGTAAGTGGTTAGCCCACAACATTATCAATAAGCAAACAGCAGACATCAATAAGCGGACAAATAAATCTGGCTCCTTCGAATTCGACCCGAGCTTGCTCTTCGTATTCTTCTATAGACAACCCGAAGAAGACAAATCGTTCTCTACCCCCGAGTACCCATCATCGTCGATAGCGGCCTCGGAGCCTGCCAAATGGCGGTTCTACTCTCAGATCGCTGCACCATTTGTTTAGGATCGACTCGCAGAACGTGATGGAGGTGGCATACTCGCAGTCCTTTTATTTTATGAACGTCAGCCGGAATTTGCATTAAATTCCTAATCTCGTGATTGAATAATGTGGATTTTAGAAATTTGTATCTAGTGGTACAACACGTTGTTATCAATACTGAACAAATGAGTAACAATATCAAAGTTAATCCCATTTTTATGTCCTGTTTCAGTGAAACTGCAATATTTGTATACCAACGCTCCACTGGTTCATGCAACTTTAGAGTGCTTTCACTACTGAATGTAAATGCCTGACACTCAGGTTTCCCTCGATTTTGCAAGCTGCCACAGTGGAGTAGTGGATGGTACGATAATTACTACTTGATCAAGACAAGAGATATTAATGGGTCCTAGTCCTTCACGAGGACCACTGTCTTCTATTTAAGGCAAGATAGCCAATGAACTAATTATGTTATTGATTTATTATAATTATGGAAATTTAGCACCCTGCTAAATACGTGGTAGTAATCATTTTCCAGTAAATTTTTCCAGTGTAACTATTACATCACTGAACAGAAAAAGGCAAATATGGAAACGTAATATAGCCGTTTGACAATTCGAATCAACTATAATCGCTTTATTCTATAATATTTGTGATGTTTCCTATAATTTGATACATTACAAAGCACATAACCCTATTTGATCAATTTTTATCCTTTTCAGAGGTTCGACATTAATGGAAATTTAATTTAGCATTCTGCTAAATATATATGGTAGTAATCATTGTTCAGCCACTTTGTACAGTGGAACTATTACATCACTGAACAGAAGAAGGCAAATATGGAAAGAGAAGAATATTCACTGGAGCAAAGTTATAAAATGGCTCAAAACACGAAGAACTTGTTCAGGCTAATCAGCGAAAAAAATCAGGCAACTGTCAAATATTCAATGGCAAGTAAATCACAAATGTTCTTTCAACAATTACCATTTGATTACAAATCAGTTTCTTTTGACATTCACATTTTTCTTTAATTTTTTTAGTTAAATCAATACTTAAAGAATTGAAACATTTAAATGGAGATCTAAACCAGAGGAGTGATGGAAGCTTATGGTGCCCAAATTTAAATGTACCATCTGAAAATTTTTTATTATAAGTTCTTATTTTAAAACAGAATCACTTGGACTGTACTGTAAACTCCTTTAAAGAATCTATTTTTATATCAAATTTGTGTACAGTAAATACAAGTTAAATACATGTAAATTTTGATACAATTTAAATTGTATATTAATTACAGTTTATACATTATAAAATTTATTTGTTTTATTAGTGATCCGTCAAATTTTAATATGAAAAAAGGCAACATAAATAATAAATATGTTGATTAAACTATATAACGTTGGTGGCTGAGTGGTAAAGTTGGTGTGTACTTATGATACTAACCGTAAATTCTTTGGTTCGAATCCCGAAGAAAGTTGACTTTTAAACTTTGATAATAATCAGAAATAAGATTTTTTTTAAGACGGCCAGTTAAAATGGCATACCGGACATTCCAAATCAAAGAAAAAAACCATAACCCATGGCGAGCATCGAACCACCGAACTTAAATTACAAAAAAAAACACTGCCCCGAACAAGCGTCGAACCAGTGAACTAACGAAGATATAACCAACATTTAGGCTTATATAAAAAAAAATTTTATGTTTCTTTCAACCATGCTCGCCTGGTAAAAATTTCACAAAAAAGTTGAAAAATCGTTGAATATCTATCGTCAAAAAAGTATGTTACGCAACAGGAGAAATGACGTAAATGGTTACTTGTGCAGCGCAATGATTTTTTTTGCATCTTAGGTTGCCACATGACAAAATATTGAAATATATTTTCAACTTTTTTGTGAAATTTTTACCAGGCGAGCATGGTTGAAAGAAACATAAAATTTTTTTTTATAAGCCTAAATGTTGGTTATATCTTCGTTAGTTCACTGGTTCGACGCAGTGTTTTTTTTTGTAATTTAATTTCGGTGGTTCGATGCTCGCCATGGGTTATGTTTTTTTTCTTTTTTTTTCGTTGATTTGGAATGTCCGGTATGCCATTTTAACTGGCCGTCCTAAAAAAAATGTTATTTCTCAAAGTTTTTAAGTCAACTTTCTTCAGGATTCGAACCAAAGAATTTACGATTACTATCATAACTACACACCAACTTTACCACTCAGCCACCAACGTTATATAGATTAATCAACATATTTAATATTTATGTTGCTTTTTTTCATATTAAAATTTCCGAGATACAGCCGTTTGACTAAATTTATTTATAATTATGTTATATGCTTATTGTTAGCCCGCTTAAACCACTGAATCATTTGTAAAATGTTAATTGTAATTGTAAACGTGTAATAAAGATTTCATTTGATATAAAATTCATAAATTCTAATGATATTACCGAATTAAAATGAAGTTATTAAAATGGCAAAGCAGTGATTTACCAACAACGCAACACTTTTCGCAAAAGTTTACTCACCTTTATATCACATTTAATCAGTAAACATTTAAGTTTTTCTCATCATTCTCAAAATACAAAATAAATTATAAAGTCGATATAATTAACAAAGTTTATTGCGTTAAAATGTTAACCAGCAGTATTTATGCTTTTGAGCTTTGGTTCTAAGTTCGATCGCACCAAGTTGCAATTTTATTTCATTTTTTTTTTGTGGTAATGATTGATTAAAAAAATTAAAAATGTTTTTTTTTTATAATTTGTAATCCACATTTAGGTTCATAACGCCAAATACATGTTCGAATGCTCGATGAAAGATATGAAACAGGCAACAAGGGATTTTATTTTAAAAACAACACAGAGAACATTGCCGCGAAATGAAATACATCCATCATATGATCCAGTTCATTATATTTTAGTATTTCCCTTTGGTGCTTGAAGTTGTCATTCGCAAATAGATTATCGGTTGATTTATAGATTGAGTGAAGTTCCCAACTGATAATCTGAATTATCAGTTTCCAGATTTATACAATAATAATATGTATATAATAGTATTTATACAATTTATATTTGTTATTATTATATTAACAAAAGATTAATATGCATTAACCACGAGATGCTGAAAATCACAGTTCACGATTTATACAGGAAAGAAAATGTTCAAAAGGATTTGCTTAAAATTTCCAAAATTCCACAGCGTAGAATAAAAATGGGTTCCCTTTATGTAGACGACTAAAAAATGGGATTAAAAAAACCTGTAAATGGTTTTAAATATGATAATCATTGGGTAGTTGGATTTGTCTGCAAACATTGGTCCAGAAAGTTTAACTCACATATAAATGTCGAAATTTGTTCATCAGTGTCTGCAAACAAGTATGTATTTGTATAAATATGTTTATAAAGTCAGTGGCCGTTCCTTAGCTAAGGTAAACTTGACAAAATTCAACATTTTATAGATGCCCGTTACATAAAATGCGTCTGGCAAACATTATTGTTGAATTTGTCGGGTGTTTTACACAAGGTTTACATTTAGAACAGCATCAACAGGGATAACTCCGAAATGATGCAACACACAACCAATTACAAAATGCAAATACAGCACAAGATACGGCATCTACTTTGACCACGTAGTTTCAAAAAACAGTCAGGAAGTTGACCCCCACTATTCACATTTTTGGATTTTGTATATACCACTAAGTTTGGAACAACCAGAAGTAGGAAAAACGATTGAGAGGTTCGAATAATATAATTGCCCGAATAAGGTCTCCTTTGTCAGTCTCGGTGATACGCTCAACATTACGTTGCCAACAGTACCATAAAGTACAAAAATTCGAAGAATTGAGCGTATATGTTATAATAGTAGCTATACAATTATTTGGATTAGATGTATTAGATGAATTCGTCGTACTGCTTTAATTAAGACTGAGGAATATTTATAATTTTTCAATTTATAATTCAGAAATTTAATCAAGAATTCTCATAATTCATTCATTTATAGTTTAAACTCAGTACATAAATTACAAGTGCCAGTTAAAACTTCGGCACAATTGGACGATCAATTAGAGCAACTCAATAATATTATCCAATAACCAGCTTGGAATAGTACGTCTAATAGTCAAAAAGAAACTCGAACACGTATCAACTTCTTTTTGGAAGTTCGAAAATCGGTTAGAGAAAAACGTAAAGCACGAAAAACATGGCAGAGAAATCGGGCCCCACAAAGTAAAACGAAACTCAATTATCTTAGTAATAAACTAAAACTTTTAATTAAAGAAAATAAGAATGAATCGATTCATAATTACCTTACTGACAGTAAGGTCAAAAAGATACCGATTATTCCCTTTGGAAAGAAACAAAAAGCCTAAAAAAACCTAAAACGCATAAAAAAACCTGCATTTAAATGTGATGGTAGAACTTAGGCTAGAAACTAAAAGGAAAAAGCTGATTTGTTTCCATCATATTTTGGATATACATTCAGACCTCTCCCAAGACAAACTTCAGATGAAAACATAACACTTATTAAAAAAATTGACAGCCAAAGCATAAAACCTGTATATTTACAAGAGTTAAAAGTTGAAATCAGCAATAACTTAAGATCAAAAAAATCTCCTGGCTCTGATCTAATTACAGGACAAATAGTTAAAGCACTACCAGAAAATGGATTACGAAAGCTACTTCAAATAATTAATGCAGCATTCAGTCTTAACTATGTTCCACACTAATGGAAGAAAGTGGCAGAAGTGATAATGTTACCAAAACCAAGCAAACCACCTAACGACAAAAAATCGTTTAGGCCGATTTTTTAGTTTCCAACTATTTCTAAATTACTCGAAAAATTGCTACTTAAGAGACTAAAATTAACCATAGAACAAAAAGATCTTATTCCTCCCCACTAATTCGGTTTCAACGAAAAACATTCGACTATAGAACAGGTTCACAGAATCACAGACATAATTAAAGATGCGCTGGAAAGCAAAAAAATATGTTCAAGTATTTTTGTGGATGTACCACAAGCCTTTGATAAAGTATGGCACAGACGACTAGAATTTAAACTGCATCGAGATCTACCAAAGCAATTTTATCAGATTTTAAAATCTTACTTAGCTGATCGTCAGTTTAGGGTAAAATATGAAGATCAATACTCCTCATTGACGAAAATATGAGCAGGAGTACCACAAGGTAGTGTGTTAGGTCCAATTCTGTATATCCTATACACAAGAGATTTGCCAAATACAGATAAAACTCACTTAGCAACATTTACTGATGACACTGCAACCTTAGCAATTGGTAACAATGTAGAAGAAGCAACGAGAAAAGTGCTACTAATACATTGAGTAACTGGACAACAAGATGGCGAATCCGGTTAAAAGAAACTAAATCAATTCATGTTAACTTCACAAACTAAAAAGTTAATTGGATACTAGTGGAAATCAACTCACAACAAGTTCCACAAGCAAATACAGCAAAATATCTAGGCATCACACTTGACACTAAGGTTAAGTGGAAAGAGCATGTCAAAAAGAAAAAAGAAGAGCTTAACATCAAAAACAAAAAAATGTACTGGCTTATAGGCAAATTCTAAAACCAATATGGACCTACAGTATTCAGGTTTGGGGAACAAAGTGTGACGTGGTATTGTAAATGCACCATGGTACATCAGAAATGATAATCTCCATAGGGACTTAAAGATGGAATAAGTCAACGAAGAAATCAGGAAGTACGCGAGGAAACACATACTTCGTCTTTATTAACATGAAAATGTCGAGTTTCGTCGTATGATGAATAAAATCGACTTAGTTAGACGTCTTTAAGGAACAAGACCTCTAGAACTAGGACAGCAAGAATTAAATTAACTAATTCGGGACTAATCGATGGATTATATCCCCACAAAAATTGAACACCAGATATTAAAGACAAATTACTAGATGAATTGTAGTTGTAATAAAACTAAAAATAATTTTAAAAAATAAATAAATATATATATATATATATATATATATATATATATATATATATATATATATATATATATATATATATATATATATATATATATATATATATATATATATTTATTTATATATATGGTATGTACTTACAAATTTTGTAATAATATTTGTGTTGGGATACTTTTAATAAAAACCGTTACTACTTTGGGTCATTTTGATTATTTTATTCAAACTTAATATTGTCTAGTCATCTTTATTTAATCTGACCAAATTTAAACTTCCCGCAAACTGAGTGTAGAACACCGATCTTGAATTGCGGCTGAATATAATTTGGGCATTTCAGCCGAAGAACTGTCGAAAAAAACGAAAACAACAAAACAACAATAATAATAATCAAAGCAGAATAAGTAATAACACATCAAAAGAGAATGAAAAAAAAAATACCGAATCAAAAACTTCAACAACAACAAAAACAGTAGAAAAGCTGTAGCTCTCAAGCTACATTGATCAGATTAATATCCAGAGCATATATACCAAGAGCGATATGCTTCGGTGTTAGAAAGATCTCACTTAACAGTAAGAGGTGGGTCAGATGTATGAATCAGATTATCAAAGCGAATGAAGTAGTTGTTGAAAACCAACTTGAAAATGAAATAGAGAGGCTGAATGACGTGTGCAGCACGAAGGTAAGAAAAAACGAGTGTAAAGTGCATGGGTGGTGGAACAAAGAAATTGAATATTGGTATGATAGGAAACGGATAGCCTTGCGTGAATTTAATAGGTGTATTTGTCGTGAATGTAGAATGATTTATGAAGGAGCGAATGGACGATTGAAAAATGCTATCCGTAGAGCGCAAAGAAGCAGTCGGAAGATCTTTGTGTCAGAAATTACACACAGGTCTACAACAAAAGATGTATGGGATAAATTTAATAGAGGGAGAGGGAAAGGAAAAACGAACGAAATTTGGTTGGTGATCAATTCTTGCAAACGATGACGAATGTTAGGAATAATATGGATAATATTTACGAATGTGGGTTACCTACAAACGTTAATGAAAGAATGAATGAAATGTGCGTAGAATTCGAATGGGAGGAGTTTTTGAGGGTTTTGGATACTTCAAAATCAACAACCCCAGGAATGAATCGAGTGAGTTATAATATGATTAAAGTTTTGAGTTTAGTAGCAAATAAAACGTTGCTTCGAATTCTCAACAATGTATGGATGAGTGTAGAAATACCGGAAAAAAGGATGCTAAGCAGAGATAGGAATCGGGCAATAAACTATAGGGATATATGTGTATTAAATGTTTTTGTAAAAATTATAAATGGCATGTTGAAAGGTTTGTGAATGAAAACAGTTTATTGCCGAAAACCACTTTTGTAGAAAAATGAAGAAAAATGTGTAGAAAAATGTGTATGGGAAGCAAGAAAGGAAAATAAGTACGTTGTGGCGGTATTCCTAAAATTTTTGGTTGTTTTTTTTTGACATGATGTAAGTAATTTTCACAAATACGTAATTTGTAACAAAAAATAATGTACGATAGTCGCAAAAATTAAGAAATAAAAATATATAAATGTATATACTCGCATATGCACAGATTCGCTATGCTTACAATGATTTTGATAGTGATCGAAGACAACAACCCACAAAAAATCTATAAATTGCATACAGCGTATGTAGAATCTAGGTAAGATTAGTCTACATTATAGATTATCTTAATTGTAGACTCTACATGCGGTGGATACACCCTTGTTTAAGGTAGGGCATATGAATATATATAAATAAATATTATTTATAATATATATATATATATATATATATATATATATATATATATATATATATATATATATATATATATATATATATATATATATATAATATATATATATATATATATATATATATATATATATATATATATATATATATATATATATATATATATATATTTATAATATAAATATCACCTTCAATATTTAACACAAAAACTAGCCGCCAAATATGGGCAAATTTAAATTAATGTACATATCAAACTTCGCGAGAAATAATATACATATAATGAAAGTATACGATGATCACCAAATATATGGCCCGACCCAATAGTATTGACTTGTAGACCTCGTCCCGGAAAATTTGGTTTGTTTGTTTGTTAACAACAATTATACAAATGGTTAACATCTTTCAATCATTTTGGGATATTATAAAGTTTGGAATAAATTTAACTATTACATGTTGATAAAAATTATAAAGGTAACATATAGGTAACATATTGTATATATAGTACAAAGTACATATATACAAAGTTGTAAAAATACAACGCATATGTACATTAGTTATGGGTATTTTGTAATATCCTTTTAATTTCCTTTTAATATCCTTTTAAGCTTTAATGGCAAAAGAGTTCTTGTGGAAAAATTGCTATACTCAACATAGAGGATGACTTGGAGTTTACTAGTTGTCTATGATAATACTTAAAACTGGTTCAGACCAGGCAAGCTAAATTGTTATAGTGCTAAATTTGTTAATTGTTAGCTATATTATGTTTTGTTACATTAAAGTTATGTTTCTATTCATTTGAACTAATTTTTAATTATTCGATTTGTTAAAAAAATGAGTGTTCTCATTTTATCAACATTTTCATTATTTCAATAATTTATTTTGATTGATCGTAATTGATCCGGATTATTAGTTAATACGATCTTCAAATGCGATATAGACGTGTACACTGTACACATACGCGTTATAGTGTATAATAAATTTAAGAATTTAACATAATTTGACGCGACTGATCACTTTTCTTATCTTATTATGTATTTATGTGATCGTATATGGTTTAAAAATAGTAAAAACCCCAAAAATTTAGTGAGTCATAAGAAAACCATTATAGAGATTTTATCTGTCTGGGTTAAAAAAAAAAAAAGGGTATTATTATACCTTGAAAAGTTATAATGGTAGTGTATTTACACTGTTTAAAAAAATTAACCATTTAAATCATAGATCACTTAGATGCGCTCTGAATTATATTGGAATTGCATTATCTAGTCAAAAATCGCCCTCACATATTTAAAAACTAACCGCATAAACAAAACAACATCTAATATGATCATCTTATAAAATAAATCAAAATACAATAAGTTCATAAATGATCACAACGACAAAAATACAATGTGATCGATCGTATTCATAATCATAAAAGATCGTGAACAAAAGAAAATGAAATATAAAACAAAATATTTTGAATTCAAGGTCAAAACTTATTAAAATTATTGTTATTACATCATAAATAATTTTAATTTAATTATAAAACATAAATTGAACTTGTTATATTATATGAATACGACCGAGATTTGAAGCCATTTTAACATTATGTCACGTTTTTTTCAATCAGTTTTTTTTTTTAAATTTTTTTCAATAAGTGATTGATCAGGGATGATTATAATATAGTTCCGTATGCACATAACGCTGCGTGTCCATGATTGTAAATATTTTGTAAACTTATATTGTTATTACAAATCATGTAGGACATACAAATTCAATGACATAATAGTATGTCGTCGCCAAGATTCTGATAACGCACATACAGAATTTATTGGAATTTCAGAGAGGTGAGCTCATTTTCTATCAACGATAGCAGTGAGGTTGGAAATGGAATAAATTAATCACCGACTATTTTGAAAGGAAGTGCGGTTTACTTATAACCCACAAGCATATTATTGTTACTAATAATTTGTTGACAAAATGTAAATTTTTTGCACACAAACTTTCACTTGGCGCAAACACAGCGTTATATGAATTATGTATGTGCTATACCATTATATTATCGCGGATATATATATATATATATATATATATATATATATATATATATATATATATAATCATTTGCAAAATTAAGAGATATCTGATTAAATGGTACAACCCAACATAAAGCCATGAAATTGAAGCTGAGATATCATCATATCATTAGGTAAATGATCATCAAGTCACCGATCAATAATGTTAGTTTAAAGCTTAAATTTAATGATAGTACAATTTTAAGATATCTATATTAAGTGTGACTACTTACATAATATAAATTAATTAATTGTAGTAACTGTACATTTTTTATCAATATTATTTACTACTAAAAAAATATTGATCCAGTTAACATTTTTTTATTGAGTTTATGTAGAAATTAAACACAAATAAGCACGATCCACAAACGACCAGAATATAATCAAACAAAACTAAAACCATTCACTTAATAGATTTTTATAAACTAAAATGTAGCAATATAGTTATTAGCTGAAGCTATTATTTGTAATAAAACAATTCGTAAAATTTACACAAATTATTCACTTTAGAAAATTCACTTTAAAATTAAAAACTTCTGAGACTCTACACAATTTTTAATTACTTAAGAATTAAACGATGTTTATTCATCCGGCACACAATATCAACTGAGGGTAAAATCCGAAAACAATTTAGTTTTTTTAAATCATCTACAATCAATGAATAAATTTTATGAATGAACTTTGTGATCGTCAGGGCTTTCAGGCTCCCTATATATAGTGCGCTCATTGAACTCCAACTGCATTATAATATTTTATGCTAATTCATAATGTGTAATCGATCAGTCATGTTTTCAGACGAATCACACGAAGGTTAACACATATTATGTATATTTTGGATGTGACATTATCTGTGACGGGTAGCAAACGTACATAATATATTAATATTACAACCTGATGTCATCGAAAAACGATTTTATTTGCATTTTAAGGTTTTGTGTATCAAATTGCTTGCATATCAAGATCGAGTTTATCTTCTGCGAATTCATATGTACATACACATAATATAATATTCCTATAGTATAAATAAATTTAAGATTACGTGAATACACAAAGATATTGTTGCAAATTCTTTTTATGGCAAACGAGACGAATAAGAAAGGATTTAATTAATTTTTATATATGATCAAATAAAAACGAGTTTAATCGGATTATTTGAACTTATTTCTTCTAATGGATTCATTAGTGAAGAAGAAATTATATTTTAAAAATAATCGTTGACTGTAAAATAAGATTTGGGCTTAACACATTCTCCTTCAGGTCTAGGTCTACACATATATAAAAAATATACGATCGACATCGATCACCATTAATTGTAATTTAATTTAAAATTTATATAAACATGACCCAAAATCTCCCTACTTGGTTGCAGCTCATGTATAATAAGTAATACCTTCAACCAAAAGAATCAACCAAAAAAAAAAAAAATTAAAAATTGAATTCGAAGAAAACGAAATACATAAATTTGCGACCTATTTAACCATTTTAAGAAGAAATTCCATTTATGGTTATGTTCAAGTTTATTTTGGTATTATTTCAATTTAATTTATCTTAAAGATTTCAGCGTTTTATAAAAGCAAATCACATTGAAAGTACTATGTACTCAGAATAATTGTTGTTGCTATATACTTTGTATGGTTTCGTGTATGCACAATTTTTTCTTATACATAATATTATAGCAATACTTTATCGTATACATATACGAGTGCATTAAATTCATGGCTTTGAAATATCGTCATTAGTTAAATCGGCATCTATAGTATACAAGTTATCAGATTTGACCTATATGATTTACACATTACTCTTTCTTTAAATAATTAAGTCTTAAGATACAAATCTCAAAATTTTATTTATAACAAACACAATTATTTTCATTTTAACAACAACCTTATACTGTAAAAGGATTTTAAAAAAATGACATCATTTGAAATTTGATCGTCCTATAACAAAAAAACTTCTATATATTGTATCGATCAGTTGACGATACCAAGGCATGATGTCATAAATAAATCAAGTAATAATGGCAAAAAACTATATTGGAAAGTAACACCACACCAACTCACCAAAATGACGATCGTTTTGCCCATCATCTTATTTATATCATGTACATACTATATGCAAATATATTCATACAAATTTATTTTTTAATTCAATCTTGATGGATTAATTTTAAGTTATTTGATGAACTAGTGAAAGTTTACAAATGTACACTTTACGATATTTACAAAGCTTACAATGTTTAGTAGACTGAAATTATTTGACTAAACTTACATTTAATCAATTTAATTCGATTTATAACCACTGTAAAAGCGTTTTTATTTTAAGTTCGAACAATTGATTTAATCTAAACTAACAATCTTGCACCCAGAAGATTATGATTTACTATATGCAAAAATAAATACAATAACTAAAACAGATCAGTTTAATGCAAAGGTGATGGAATGGAAACATCAAAATAAACTTGATAGATAAAGTGAAAGTAATAGAAAAAATAACAAAAATGCTAAATGAAGAAGATCACTCCTTGGCACACGTTTAAAGACAAACAAACTAGACCAATCAGAGTGATGGCTAAAAC